>CM042143.1:40104199-40237877 GCA_023376005.1 Doryteuthis pealeii | reverse complement strand
GCTTTCAAAATTATAAATTTTTTTTAATGAACATTAATTATTATGTATATTCTTCTTTGTATTAGTTAAGGACTAGCAAAAAATTCAGCTTCTAACCGAGTTTTTAAAAGCGATTAAAAATAATTAAATCTATTATTAAGATCAAACTTGTTTAAATTGATAAGTAGTAACATTAATGACCATCATTTAAAAAGAAAAATATTACATATTGCAATTTATTTTTTTAATACATTTTATAGCATTAAAAATCGTCCGAATTTCAACAAAAAGTTTACGTTGAATTTATTTTTGATTTATCGTGTTCCAATAATGGCTTTAAAAATATTTTAAAATACTTATAAATCATTTCTTTTAAGAAATTATTCAAGTGTTACTTTAAATACATATTCATTAAATGTTACTGAAATTTTTTCACACTCGTTTTAAGTAAAATCCGTTTTTTTATGTAAAAAATCAAAAATATATTTAGTTTCATTGAAAATAAATAATTTGCAATATTATTTACGTTTCGTGTATGGTAATTCCAATAAATTGCCCATAATATTTTTTAACTTTTTTTGTGTTGTTTGATTGCGTAAAACCCGGTTTTTGACAAATGAATTTCAGCACCAAAATAATTTTACCAAAAATCAGGGAATTATCGATTTTTATGAAATGTTCAGTGTTGATTAATCAATGATGAACTTTAATAAATGCATTATTTTATTTTATTCAAACTTTCTCATTTTGTTTTAGGTCACTTTATTTTGTGACGTAAAATCTCTGCAAGAACAGATCAATTAGAATTTGAATATTTTTAATTAAAAGGAATAATTGAATTAAAAATAGTAATAATGAAATGAACTTACCTTAACTTATTAGATATTGAATCTTTCTGTAAATTACTGACACAACATTAACTCCCTCGCTGGAATAAAGAGAGGAAAAGATAATTTTATGTTTTATGTATTTGGTCTTCCCATAACAATTAACGTTCTAGTTACATTATGGTTTTATAATTGAAAATCAATTCAATTGTTTTAAAATATGTGACTATGATAATTAAGTTTAAAATGTATATTTTAGTTTTCTGAAATAAATATCTATTTAATGCAAACCTTACTTTAATACTCACGAAGTAATGAGTTTTTGAAAGAAAAATTCTATTTTCGCAGAAAAAATAATCGATGTATATTTTTTTTTTAATAAGATAATAGTCAATTAAATAATTATGGAAATGAGTAAGAAAAGAAATCTCCTAAAAAATTATTTTTATATTTTTTTTTTACATTTTATTTTTCGATTTTCGGTACTTATTTTTCTCATAGGAGCCTCCACCGTAAAATTTTTTTTTGTTTCTATTCATAACTTCGGTCTTTTAATCTCTTTATTTATACTGTATTAAGTATCAAGTTAGGACCAACTTTGAAAGCAATGTTACGCCCCAACATAAGGGGGGTCAAAAATTAAGTGACCTGAAAAAAATGAGAAAGTTTTAAAATAAAATAAATAATGCATTATAAAGATCAATTCATTGGATACATAAACACTGAAAATTTCAATTAAAATCCGAACATAATTCCCTGATTTTTGGTAATTATTTTCTGCAGGGGGGCTAAAGTCATTTTGTCAAAAACGAAATTTAGCCTCTATTACGTTACTGCGTAATTGTTTTTTTTTTTTTTTTTTTTTTTTTTTTTGTTTTTTGTTAATATTTCAGTAAAAGTTTTGCGTGCGCGCTATTAAGTACACAAACATTCTTTAATTTTCGATAACTATTTTAACACGAGTAAATATTTCCTCGAGAAAAAAAAAAAAACGTTGTCTGAGCATTTTAATCGAAATTTCTTATTATATAAGAAATTTCGATTAAAATGCTATTTGTAACGATAAAATTAAAATTATGTCAATTCATCAATGTGGAGATGTTTTTATGTCGAATTTTCTGTGAAAATTATGTGACTGACTTACAGACAAAATATTTTTTTAAACAAATTCTAAGTCTTGCTAAAATATTTACTTTTTTCTAAAAATTAAATCATTTTATTCAATTAAACACTACTGAACATGATTATCAAGAAAATGTTAAAGTTACATGTTCTGAATTTTACGAAATTTTACGTCTTGTAAAACGGAATTTATATTTAAACCCTTTAACAATCTTAAAGTAGTCTGACTGACTAATCTTGTCTTGTCCATGTTTTGATTTATTTTTATGTGACACTAAATGTGTCACATAAAATAAATCAAAATATCGCTACATGATAGAGAAACTTCAATTGAATTAAATATAAACAAGTACCCAATCAGAAGAAATTTTTACTGTTTAATGAATATTCATGAATAATTTGGGAAATCTTGCGTAGATTTCGGCGAGGGTTAAAAATATTTTAAAAAAATGCCGTCCTTGTTATTTACTAGTTATATTTGTTTACTGTAATAATAAAAATTTAATTTGTCTCAAATAATTCAAATTTTCCAGACAAATTACGAAAAATTTTCCAGGATTTTTTGACAAAAAAACCCATTTTTCCAGGTTTTCCAGTACTGGAAATGTAAATTTTTTGTTTCCAGGACACGTGGGAACCCTGTTTTAAACCTTGCAGTAGCCACCATTTACAATTAGGTCCGCCAATTTGTTGAAGTATTCAGATTTATCCATCCCACAAGTAGCATTGCCTTTGTCTGCTGGTAGTATTACGATGTCTCATCACATTGTAGTGAATTTGATGGCCAGTCTCTCCTCCTTTCAGTAACTATTTTACACTAGTGCTATTTATTCTGAGCATTTTAATCAAACTTTCTTATGAATAATGGTATTTTTTGAGACGATAAAATTAAAATTATGTCAATTCAATTGTGGTGATGTTTTTTTTTATATCGAATTTCTTCTACAAAAATTATTTGACTTACAAACAAAAATATTCCTTTAAAAAAATTTTAAGCCTTGCTAAAATATTTACTTTTTTTTTCTTTTTAAATAATAATTTTAATCGATTAAACACTGCTAAACATGATTATAAAGAAAATGTTAAATTAAATTGTTCTGAATTTTAACGTCTTGTAAAACGTAATTTATTTTTTAAACCTTTAACAAATATCTCATCTTAGTACATTCCAGTTGATTTTTTTATTTGAGGTTATTGTTGTTTAATCACATTAGTTATATAGAGCTGTGTAAATGGAGTTCAGAACCGTTTGAATTATGCAAATATCCCCAGTGGTTAAAAGTTATGAGAATTTAAAGCCCGAAATTGGGGGTAAAAATGTGAACATGATTTGTTTCAAAAATATGTTCAAATCACGGACAATTAAAAAAAAAGAAATTCAGAGATTTCTTCACCGTTTCTTTATTTTTGGAGCAATTTTGATACAATTTGGTATCTTATGTAAAATTGTAATGTTCTTTCTGATTATTGCACTCAAATTGTATGTATCTCTATGCTTTAACTCAATTATTTAGAGAAATAAGAGATACAGATAGCAGCGATTTTGGGTTTTTTAAAGTTTAACACCCAATTATTCAACATTTCATTATAATACTGCATGTATTACATTGTAATAGTATTAAGTTAAATAATACATCACTTTGAAGAAAAATAAACATTTATTGCAAACACCAGACATAAAATGAGGGTTAAGTTTTTTTATGGTAGGAATTTACAAGGAAAAAGTTAAGGATTACTGACTTTAAAACATAGCTAAAAAAAAAGATCAGAAAAAAAAAAAAAAGTTAATTTTCGTTGTTGCAGGAATTTCCATAAAATACATAATAATTATCAAACTTTTTAACGTGTGAATCTTTAAAATCTCATGCCAAAAATTAATGTTAAATAAATATTGGGTAAAACTTGCAAATCATACTCAAAATCCCATGATATTACGGCTACATTCTCATCAAAATCCCATTATATTGCAGGGTGAACACAGAAAAAAAAAAAAAAAACAGAACCCAAATTATTTATTTTCCCATTAAACTAACCCTAACACCCCCCTAGTTAAAATTAATAGTTTTATTACAAAATTAGTGGGGTTCTGTTTTCCCCTGGGTCATAGTTTGGTTTTGAAATGTACGATGCACGATTGTACATTGTACGTTTACAAATTTTTTGCTTTTGTTTACATTTCTCGTAATTTCAAGTTTGTTTTTTTTTTTCCAAAATTGAAAACAAACGTAAAAAATAATTCCATTGTTAAAAACACATAAAGTTTAATATTTAGAAAGACTCTTATTTTATTTTCAAAGGTATAAATATTCTAAAAATTGGCAACAGAAATAAGCGATGAATTTTAAACTTTATTGTGTGCATAACATAACAATCGCCTCGCTGTTATAACGTAAACGTTAATGCGCTTATAGCCTGTCGGACAAATAAATTGAGATTTTTTTTCCAAAATACAAATTTTGAATAAAAAGCCGAAGAACTTAACATTCTTCAAATTTTACAAATTTTATATCAAAATAATTCTGAAAGTTCAAATTTTACATACAAAGTGCGTCTTTTTTCGCAAAATTATACTCATTTTGAAACAAATAGTCTTGGAGTTTGCACTATTGGTAAATTTTACTTCAACACGGGTCCTAGAAACAAAACAAAAAAAGCTCCCTTTTGTACTTCCAGGTGTCTTCTAATTGAATGCAAAATTTCAAGAATATTGATAAAGATTAGCCACTTAGATTTTCCAAGAAATGTAGAGTGTAAAAATGTATTCTCAGAAAAAAATTCCTATCACGGATTTTTCATTTTTTTTAAGCAAAATATGTTTTAAACTCGCTGTAAAAATATTCAATTAATAAAAACAACATACAAATTACATATTTAGAGAGATTATTTTCTTTCTTTTCAACCATATGAATATTTTTAAGATTGAACCAATAAATATAAGAGAAATTGTGATTTTAAATCAATAAAGATCCGATTTGTGACATCAGTTGACCAGGCTGTTTTTTACATTCCAAATCATGTAAATTCGAGGTTTTCTTCAAAATCAAAAAATTTCGAAGAAAACCCGAAGCATCTAGCAATCTTTAAATTTCACAAAATTTTATAGGAAAATAATTTTGAAAGTCTCTAATTTTACATGTGTCTTTTTTGCGTCTTTCATATTTTTTAACAATAACCTTTTAACTTTGCCCTCTGTATTTTCGTTTCGCAGAACCTAGAAAAAAAAAAACAAAACATTTGTATGTCCAGGTGTCTTCTATTTGAGTGCAAAATTTCAAGAATATTGATAAAAGATTACCTACTTTTGATTTTGAAAAACAAAACAGGAAATATCTTTTTTTTGTTGTCATGCAGAAAAACTAAAGAGTTAAAAAAAAAAATCTGGCGTTTTTGTTTACAAATCGTCAGCAAGAAATATGTTAAAAAAATGTGGAGATTGATAGATGAAAAAGAAAAAAAATCAGAGATTATCTGATTTTAATAAAATTTTCAGTGTTGACTGAATTCTTTTAAATTACTGAATCATTTCAATTAAACTGATTCAATGGAAATAAAAAATTCTTTAAATAAATGCCACCTATATGCATCTTGAAACAATCCATATACCTAAATAATTATAAAGTTCATTTAAATATGAAATACCTAATTTTAAGTTTTAATTTCATAATTTTAGATTCTAAAAACAATATTTATTTAATAACAAGCATTAAATAAATATTTGTTTTTAGAATCTAAATTATGAATTTAAAACTAAAAAATTAGGTATTTCATATTTGAATGGGGTGGGGGTAAATTATCTAAATTGATTTGTGATAAAAAACCTGGGGTGGGGGGAGATATTTGTAAAATATTCTACAATTAATTTGCCAATAAACTGCACCTCAGAAAATGTCTGTTAGGCTGGAATAATGCCTGAAAAATGGCAAGTAAAAACAGTAAATTATGTCAGGAGTACGGTGTGGTAAAATGTTAAATTTATCAATATTTTCTAAGAAGGGAGTGGGAAGTTTGCCTATGTACATCATAAAACGGAGAGAGATAAAATTTACATTTGATGAAAAACCCGGAAAATTTTATTCATGCACCATATGCTTGAGGCCTTACTTAGGGATGAGGAAAACTTTCACTTTCAGTGCTTCCAAAAGATGTTTATAAAAACTTTTTTTGGAATGATGTAAATGTTAGTATTACCATTAAGGCAGTTTTTTTTTTTAATTATTCATTTTCAGTCAAAATTTTGTGTGCATGTTATTCTATACAAGTACAAAAACATTCTTTGATTTTTCAGTCGCTATTTTACACAAGTGCTATTTTCAGGAAAAAAATTTGATTTTAGCTCACTTATTCAAATAAACTTTATCTGAAGCATTTACTCAAATTTCTTAATAAATAATGGTATTTGTGACGATAAAATTAAAATTATGTCAATTCAATTGTGGAGATGTTTTTTTCGTCAAATTCTGTGAAAATTAATTTGACTGACAAAATGTGTCTTTAAACAAAATTCTAAGCCCTGCTAAAATATTTACTTTTTCTAAAAATTAAAAATCATTTTAATCGATTAAACACTGCTGAACATGATTATAAAAGAATGTTTAAAGTTAAATGTTCTGAAATTCTATGAAATTTTACGTCTTGTAAAATGGGATTTATTTTTTTTTAAAACCTTTAACAATCTTTAAATAAGTCTGACTAATTCTTGTCTTGTTCATGTTCAGTGGTTACGTAAAAATAAATCAAAATATTGCTACATGATGAAAGGGAAACTTCATTTGATGTAATAACAAGTACCCACCCAGTCAGAAGCATTTTTTACAGTTTAAAATGTTGGATAACCTTAATTTTTTAAAACAAGTTTTTGAAAGAATTAAAACAAAAATTTCAAAAATAAAAAGAACAATGATTAGTTTTTTTATTTATTGAAATTTACATTAAAAACACAGATTAATCCAGAAAATTTCTTCCCCCTAAATATCTCATCATTAGGAATGTTCAAAATGTGGAGTTAAAAGAAGACTTTGTCAGTGAAAAATGAAAAAAAACATTATAGGAACCTATAGATATCAATTTCATACAGCAAAGTTACACTGCATAGCAAAATTCACTATCAAAAGTATAAGAAAAGAACATTTTTTTTGTATCAATTCAAAGAAAAATATTGTTTTTAAAAATTACAAAAGAAAAAATTCACTAAAAATATTATTTTTTAGAGTTTTAAGAAAAATAACTGATTTTCAAATACATTTTTCTGGTGTTTAAAAGATTAAATGATTTAAAAATAAATCTTTTAAATTTTTTATTAGGTAGTCTTCTGGATTTGATTTCTCTAAAAACGTAAAAAAATTAGGGACTGGATTTTTTTTTTTCAATCAATGAGCAAATCTTTTTTTTTTTTTTCAAGTTTTTTTTTTTTTTTTTTAATATAAAATAAGCTATTCATTGTGAAATTAAATTATAAATTAAATCAATAAAATTAATTAATAGTGCTGAAAATTTCAATTAAATTAAAATTGTTGGTAATTTGTTTTAAAAATTAAAAAATTGTTAAAAAAATTTATTACCTCCCTTGAGTAAAATTACACATACCTACTTATCATTACACAAAAGAATGAATGGCTTCTTGAGAAAAATTTTTCAAAGTAATATGAAGAAAACAAAAAGGTAATAATTTTGGTTTCTGTCTAAGAAATTTTCATATATAACTTGTATGGTTAAAAAAAAAAGATAAAAGATTGGTTTTAGCTAACCTGACAGCACAAAAAATAAACACCGTTTAGCATTATATTTACACTGTAAATTAAACCCTCTTGCTGAAAATCAGAACATTTTTGGAATTTTTAAAAACCTAATATGCTAAACATGCTCTGGTATTTCATTTGTAATCACAAAATATTTGGTGGTCATAGATCTATAGTTACAATGAACAGATCAACAACAAAATTATGGTGAAGATAATTGATGGATTTCTTGTAGAAAAATGTATTTTAACCATCTCAATTATATTGTTGATGCTTAAAAAGAAAAAAAATGAATGAAAAATCAGTTTGTATATAATCAATGGGATCAGCTGACTTAGCTTCACATTTAATGACCTCTTAAATAACATTAAGAGAGTGAAACATACTATGCATATTATATGGTAAAGAAGAGTATGAATTATGTTGTACTCTCTTCTCAATGATGCATCATGAGATCTGGATTTTAATCTGAAGTTATATATCATTATGACTCAATAACCTTAAATTGATCACTTTTTATTACAATAAGACATTTTCCTGTCATTGATGTAGGTTTTTCCGCCTTATACATCTCAAATCTACATTAGTTACAATTAGATACATAAAAAATAAAAATTATTTTTTTTTAATTTGGTTTATTCTAGTTGATTACATGAAAGATCAATGCAATATTCCCAGATACTGATAATATTCAGAGCTCAATCACCAAAAAAGGCAATAAATTCAATTTGACAAACTCAAATAGTTTGTTGAAAACTCAAATGCAAAATCCTATGATAATAAAATTGCTTTTTTCTTTCAATGAAAAAAATGAGGTCACAAACAAATGAATAGAGATGAAAAATGTGTTTACCATCGTATGTAATGGTAGGCAGCTTCTGTATGGAAGTAATCGGGAGGCAACTAAACTACCAAGTTGGTTGTTGTGGTATACCTACAAAAAAGAAACCTTATGATTAAAAGATCTCCAAAATGATGGAAAGAGGGATTTGATTCATAACAACTATAATAAAAGACAAAAGCAATAATAAAACTGTGTCTAAACAATGTAAAAGCACATAAAATAACACATCATATATCAGAAATAAAACTTGGTTGATATTGCTAAATAAAATCTTTTTTTTTATTTTGTTTTAAATCTTTAAAATTCTTTCACTTATCTATAACTTTGAAAAGGGTCAGAACTAATAGGATTGGCCCTATATTTTTACGGCATGTGGAATTAACCAAATTAAATAATTAAGTTTTCTAAATAACTATTTTTACAATGGTAGGTCATGAGTTTAGAATTAGGTAAACAAAAGAGAATCGAATGAATATTAGTTTAGAAATATTTTAGAAACAATAGAAACAATGGTTTAAATCCATCCGATAATTTATGTCACCAGAATTCCACAGATATCAAAATCATTCGATATTGCATCATTGCAAATCACCTGATATTTGAGGAATATTTTAGCTTAAAATGATCACAATAGACAAGGACAATAAGAAAATTATAAAAAGACCCCTTTTAGCTGAAAGACCAGGGAGACACAGAGACAGTGAGGAGCTTTCGCTCTTCCTGACTCAACAGAGTTGGAGAGGATGCTCCTAACTCGACAGTGGGAACGTCCGAAAAACATCAAATACGACTCAACAGGTCCGTCTATTTTTTCGTCTCCTATTTCTCTCTCTCTCTCGCTCAACAACAGCAAGTTACAATCACATCAGACAAACTACTAATATGTTGACACAAGCAATCACCTAATATAAACACCATGTCACAGTTGTCAAACACAACTATGCACAGACACAATCAGACTGCAAACACCACTGAAAGAACAATGAAATATATTAATTGTATTTATGTATATAAAGTTTGTTTCCTTATCAATGTCTTCTTCTTTTGTACCTATGGAAACTACATTTTCCGTAGTCCTTGTACATATAAATTGTAGGGACCATAACTCGGATCTCAACTCCTCAACCACACCTCACCAACAAATCGGTCTCTCAGAAACCAAAATAACCAGTACTTGTGCCACAATCTAAAAGTAGATATACCCAGTGGCCTGATATCTGGTCAGGTTGGTTGCATGGGTTTTACAGCATGTCAACCCTTGGGTTATCTTTATGCTGTGATGATGTTTTTCTTTTTTTTCCTTCTTTGGTGGGGTATGGTTTTGCTTTGATCAGGTATATGTATATCATTCAATATGGCTGTAATGGTTCAGTAGTTGTTTATCTGAACTCAAGATCTAAGTAGGATATCAATTTGTAGGTGTGGTTTTGGTCTATGGACTTACATCCTTATTGGAGGCTGATTTTTTTTCAAGAAGTTGATTATGTTATTAGATCTGTTATTTCAAATAGTTCTTTCATGCTTTTTATGTTGTAGAATGTTTTTTTGAAATGTGGGCCAGATTTCTGCATTCCATCAGAATGGTGTTTCATTGGTAAATTCACATCAACCCATTTTGGTGGAGGTTTTCTGTTTTAGTATGAAGTGAAATAATTTGGTATGGGTCTATGCCTAGTTAGGGTGGTCTCATCTCTCTAGTTTTCTAGGATTAGGTTTTGCTTTCTTTGAAAAAACGGTTTGTATTTAGTAGAGATTGAGAGTATTTTTCATCCTTGTAGTTGTTGCCATTTCTTTATCAGTTTTGGGCAGATTCTAGATTTTAGGTCTGTTGTACAATTTAACAGTGGTCAAAAAGTCTTATTCTTAATGCAATTGACCATGAAGGCCATCGCATTCTACCACCTATAAGATAAAAATTTCTGGATATGGCTGTTTGCATTTCACATAGTGCTAATACCCTTCGGATAGGTATGCATCCAACTACTCTTATGTTATGGGTAAATAATAGGACAGACTGGACTTTGGCTAGGTAACCAGTTTAAGAGAAATGAAAACTCTGAATTTGATCTGTTAACTCTGCTTAGAAAATTTACCCTTGTGCCACATCCTGCTCATGCAGAGGTAAATATATTTATAAGATAAAAAGGTTGGATGTTTGCCACAAGTGCAAATGCCCCAAGAGTACAATTGGGAATAAACATATAGGTTAGCCATTGGATCAGATTTGGCTTCTCTGACAGTCAGCAAAGTGGTGTATTGCAAGTCATTGGCCACTCAGTTGCCATGTCAGGACTGCTCAGTCAACCCAGAATTCAATCTTAAGCATGCACGGGTCACCACCCACAGCCAAACAGGTGTCTCCATTGGGGAGGAGGTCTTACCCTTCTAATAGTGCATTCATGTACCTGCTGACAGGGCAAGAATTCTGACCAGGGAATCCTTATTTCAACATTTTACATTTTCAGCTATTTTTGAACTAGGAGCCGCACCAGAAAATAATGGTGCTTTACAGACAGGGAGGAGAGTTAACATACTAAAATTAATATGGTTAAAGTGCCTCTAAGTAACTCGACATTGTTTAACAGGTTTAATCTGATCCATTTTTTCCTTTATCAAGAGAGAAAAAAAAAAAAAAGAACTTTTTTTTTTGTGTGGAGATGGTCTCTCAGACAATACCGACAAAGTTTGAATAATAGTCAGAATGGTGCATTAACAATTATTCCTAACAATTTTCTGGTATGCTTTTTGTAATTGTAATCTTATATATATATATTTTAAATAAACAATCAATCCAAAAGATATACATTGTAGCTACTAATAAATTTTTCTAAGAATTACCAATGCCAAATATAAAAATTAAGCTATAAAAACAAACTAAAAACTGTTTTCGCTGCACAAATATTTATATGTCTAAATCTTAGTGCTACAAAAAAATCTGCTATCACATGTATTGTTATAAAATAGCTAACTTCAGTGTAGAAAAATTATACCATTCCAACCACAATATGAAAGAAATTTTTTCAGTTTTTTATGAAGCTTTGGCAAGGGGTGAAAATGGTGTAAAACTAAAAATTAATCCTTTTTTTTTTTTAAATATCAATAAAATCCATGCCGTTAACATTTGTTTTAAACTTCTATTTTTCAAAGAACAAAAGAATTTTCTTTGGAGCCAGTGTTTTCAGGTCCTTTCACATAGCCGCTTGGCTACTAGCCTCAAATTTAACGCTGATCAGTTTCTATATTTTTTTAAATTTTATTTTCTAAAATCAATTGGGATGTTTACATCCGGGTTAACTCTGCACTGCTTGACCACAATCCTTTCGCATGTCTGAAGGACACGGGTTTCGACTCTAGGCAGTCCTACACGCTTTAAGGCAAAAGCCTTAGACCACATTCCCTTCGAGAATACAGCAAATCTTCACACCCGTCACTCTCTCTGTCACAACCGTGTTGCAACGAGGTAGGTCTCTTCTCTCACTACAGATTATTATTCACAAAATTGACACATAATCTGGCATTTATTTTCACTAAAATGAGTTATTCATTATTTTTTTTTAAATCCATTTCAATATATGCTAAAACAAGTTGCATCAATTTTGCACAGTTGTTTGGTCGATTAGTTTTTACAGCATGTCAACAACTTTTTTGGGTTATTTTATGCAGAATAAGTTTTTGCTTTTATTCCTGAATTAAGGTATTAAAAATTTTTTAAAACAACTTTTTTAAAACTCATTTTCTTTGATCTATTCAACCCATACATGGGACGCACAACAGGTACTAACCAAATCTGAATCAGAGTGGACCTGGGAGTAATAGCAATGAAAGGTTAATCCACAACTTCCAGAGTTCCAGAATTGGGAACATTACCGGACAAGATGCAGTTTAACGTCAATGTTGCACAGGCGGAGTTTTATGATAGACCAATGGTTCACACAGACACACTATATATATATATATTATATATATATATATATTATATAAGCAGTAAGTTTTTGGTATGTACGTGTCGATCTATAACACAGAAAAGAGAAGTCACTCAGATTTGAAATCTTGCATATAGTTATATCCTTTAACAAGAAAACACATCAAATTGGTTATTGATTTTTACTAATTACGGGATATAATTAATAATTAAGCCAAAATCACCCAATTTGCAGAACTGCCATATACCAGCACCTGGCTGATAATAAAATATTGTCCGCTGGCTGACTTTTACAGCGATTATAGTGATTTACAGCAGAAATGATATAATTTTAGCAAAATAATTTTGCAGGCTAAGCCGTTCTGTAGGAATTTATCACCTATTCTTGGTCCAATCTTTAAAATTTTTATATCTTTTGAAAGAATAATATAATCCTTTCTGAAGCCAATTTTTTTTTTAACTCGCTGTAAAAAAATAATTCAAAATAAAAACGCATAAAAATTGCATATTCAGAAAGATTATATTATTTTCTTTTCAAAGATATAAATATTTTAAAGATTGGACCAAGAATAGGTGATAAATTCCTAGCAGAACGGCTTAGCCTGCAAAATTTATTTGCTAAAATTATACATTTCTGCTGTAAATCACTATAAATCGCTGTAAAAAGTCAGCCAGCGGACAATATTTTATTATCAGCAGGTGCTGGTATATGGACAGTTCTGCAAATTGGGTGATTTTGGCTTAATTAATTAATTATATCCCGTAATTAGTAAAAATCAATAACCAAATTTGATGTGTTTCTTAGTTAGAAGGATATTAATCTATATGCAAGATTTCAAATCTGAGTGACTTCTCTTTTCTGTGTTATAGATCGACACGTACATACCAAAAACTTACTCTTATATATATATATATATATATATATATATATATATAGTGTGTCTGTGTGAACCATGGTCTATCATAAAACTCCTGTGCAACATGACGTTAAACTGCATCTTGTGGTAATGTTCCAATTCTGGAACTCTGGGAAGTGTGGATTAACCTTTCATTGCTATTACTCCCAGGTCCACTCTGATCCAGATTGGTAGTACCTGTTAGGGTCCCATGTATGGGTTGAATAGATCAAAGAATGAGTTTTAAAAAATGTGTTTTAAAAAATTTGAATACCTAATTCAGAATAAAACAAAAACTTATTCTGCATAAAATAACCCAAAGTGTTGACATGCTGTAAAAACTAATCGACCAACCAACTGTGCAAAATTGATTTGCAAACTTGTTTTAGCATATATGAAATTGGATTTAAAAAAATAACTGAATAACTCTTTAGTGAAATAAATGCAGAATTATGTGTCATATTTTGTGAATAATAATCTGTAGTGAGAGAAGAGACCTACCTCGTGCAACACGGTGTGACAGAGAGAGTGACGGGTGTGAAGATTTGCTGTATTCTCGAAGGAAGTGGGCTAAGGCTTTGCCTAAGCGTGTAGGACTGACCTAGAGTCGAACCCGTGTCCTTCAGAATGCGAAAGGATTGTGGTCAAGCAGTGCAGAGTAACCCGGATGTAAACAGTCCCAATTGATTTAGAAAATAAAATTTAAAAAAATATAGAAACTGATCAGCTGTAATTTGAGGCTAGTAGCCAAGCGGCTATGTGAAAGACTCTGAAAACACTGGCTCCAAAGAAAATTCTTTTGTTCTTGAAATAGAAGTTTTAAAACAAATGTTTAACGGATGGATTTTATTGATATTTAAAAAAAAAAAAGGATTAATTTTTAGTTTTACACCATTTTCACCCTTGCCAAGCTTCATAAAAACTGAAAATTTCTTTCATATTGTGGTTGGAATGGTATAATTTTTCTACACTGAAGTAGCTATTTTATAACAATACATGTGATAGCAGATTTTTTTGTAGCACTAAGATTTAGACATATACAATATTTGTGAGGAAAACAGTTTTTAGTTTGTTTTTATAAGTCTTAATTTTTATTATTTTGGCATTGGTAATTCTTTAGAAAAATTTATTAGTAGCTACCAATGTATATCTTTTGGATTGATTGTTTATTTAAATATATATATATAAAGATTACAATACAAAAGCATACCAGAAATTGTTAGGATAATTGTTAATGCACCATTCTGACTATTATTCAAACTTTGTCGGTATTGTCTGAGAGACCATCTCCACACAAAAAAAAAAGTTTCTTTTTTTTTTTTTTCTCTCTGATAAAGGAAAAAATGGATCAGATTAAACCTGTTAACAATGTCGAGTTACTTAGAGGTTCACTTAACCATATAATTTTTAGTATGTTAACTCTCCTCCCTGTCTGTAAGCACCATTATTCTGGGCTCCTAGTTCAAAAATAGCTGAAAATGTAAAATGTTGAAATAAGGATTCCCTGGTCAGAATTCTTGCCCTGTCAGCAGGTACATTGAATGCACTATTTGTAGAAGGGTAAGACCTCCTCCCCAATGGAGACACCTGTTGGCTGTGGGTGGTGACCCGTGATGCTTAAGGATTGAATTCTGGTGACTGAGCAGTCCTTGACATGGCAACTGAGTGGCCAATGACTTGCAATACACCACTTTGGCCTTGACTGTCAGAGAAGCCAAATCTGATCAATTGGCTAACCTATATGTTTATTCCCAATTGTACTCTTGGATTTGCACTTGTGGCAAACATCCAACCTTTTTTTATCTTATATATATTTACCTCTGCATGAGCAGGATGTGGCACAAGGTAAATTTCTTAAGCAGAGTTTAACAGATTCAAATTCAGAGTTTTCATTCTCTTAAACTGGTTACCTAGCCAAAGTCCAGTCTGTCCTATTATTTACCCATAACATAAGAGTAGTTGGATGCATACCTATCCGAAGGGTATTAGCACTATGTGAAATGCAAACAGCCATATCCAGAAATTTTTATCTTATAGGTGGTAGAATGCGATGGCTCATGGTCAATTGCATTAAGAATAAGACTTTTGACCACTGTTAAATTGTACACAGACCTAAAATCTAGAATCTGCCAAAACTGATAAAGAAATGGCAACAACTACAAGATGAAAATACTCTCAATCTCTACTAAATACAACCGTTTTTCAAAGAAAGCAAACCTAATCCTAGTAAAACTAGAAGAGATGAGACCACCCTAACTAGGCATAGACCATACCAAATTATTTCACTTCATACTAAAACAGAAACCTCCACCAAAATGTTGATGTGAATACCAATGAAACACATTCTGATGGAATGCAGAAATCTTGCCCACATTCAAAAAAACATTCTACAACATAAAAAGCATGAAAGAACTATTTGAAATAACAGATCCTAATAACATAATCAACTTCTTGAAAAAAAATCAGCCTCCAATTAAGGATGTAAGTCCATAGACCAAAACCACACCTACAAATTGATACCTACTTAGACTCTTGATGTTCAGATAACAACTACTGAACCATTACAGCCATATTGAATGATATACATATACCTGATCAAGCAATAACCATACCCCACAAAGAAGGAAAAAAAGAAAAACATCTCCAGCATAAAGTAACCCAAGGGTTGACATGCTGTAAAACCCATGCAACCAACCTGACCAGATATCAGGCCACTTGGGTATATCTACTTTTAGATTGTGGCACAAGTACTGGTTATTTTGGTTCTGTAGAGACCGATTTGTTTGGTGAGTGTGTGGTTGAGGAGTTGAAGATCCGAGTTATGGTCCCTACAATTTATATGTACAAGGACTACGGAAAATGTAGTTTCCATAGGTAACAAAAGAAGAAGACATTGATAAAGGAAACAAACTTTATATACATAAATACAATTAATATAGTTTCATTGTTCTTTCAGTGGTGTTGCAGTCTGATTGTGTCTGTGCATAGTTGTGTGTGACAACTGTGACATGGTGTTTATATTAGTGTGATTGCTTGTGTCAACATATTAGTAGTTTGTCTGTGATTGTAACTTGTTGTTGTTGAGCGAGAGAGAGAGAGAAATAGGAGACGAAAAAATAGACGGACCTGTTGAGTCGTATTTGATGTTTTCGGACGTTCCCACTGTCGAGTTAGGAGCATCCTCTCCAACTCTGTTGAGTCAGGAAGAGCGAAAGCTCCTCACTGTCTCTGTGTCTCCCTGGTCTTTCAGCTAAAAGGGTCTTTTTATAATTTTCTTATTGTCCTTGTCTATTGTGATCATTAAGCTAAAATATTCCTCAAATATCAGGTGATTTGCAATGATGCAATATCGAATGATTTTGATATCTGTGGAATTCTGGTGACATAAATTATCGGATGAATTTAAACCATTGTTTCTATTGTTTCTAAAATATTTCTAAACTAATATTCATTCGATTCTCTTTTGTTTACCTAATTCTAAACTCATGACCTACCATTGTAAAAATAGTTATTTAAGAAAACTTAATTATTTTAATTTGGTTAATTCCACATGCCGTAAAAATATAGGGGCCAATCCCTATAGTTCTGACCCTTTTCAAAGTTATAGATAAGTGAAAGAATTTTAAAGATTTAAAACAAAAATAAAAAAAAAAGATTTTATTTAGCAATATCAACCAAGTTTTATTTCTGATATATGATGTGTATTTATGTGCTTTACATTGTTAGACACAGTTTTATTATTGCTTGTTCTTTTATTATAGTTGTTATGAATCAAATCCCTCTTTTCCATCATTTTGGAGATCTTTTAATCATAAGGTTTTCTTTTTTGTAGGTATACCACACAACCAACTTGGTAGTTTAGTTGCCTCCCGATACTTCCATACAGAAGCTGCCTACCATTACATACGATGGTAAACACATTTTTCATCTCTATTCATTTGTTTGTGACCTCATTTTTTTCTATTGAAAGAAAAAAGACAATTTTATTATCATAGGATTTTGCATCTTGAGTTTCAACAAACTATTTGAGTTTTGTCAAATTGAATTTATTGCCTTTTTGGTGATTGAGCTCTGAATATTATCAGTATCTGGGAAATATGCATTGATCTTTCATGTAATCAACTAGAATAAACCAAATTAAAAAAAATAATTTTTATTTTTTATGTATCTAATTGTAACTAATGTAGATTTGAGATGTATAAGGCGGAAAAACCTACATCAATGACAGGAAAATGTCTTATTGTAATAAAAGTGATCAATTTAAGGTTATTGAGTCATAATGATATATAACTTTCAGATTAAATATGCAGATCTCATGATGCATCATTGAGAAGAGAGTACAACATAATTCATACTCTTCTTTACCATATAATATGCATAGTATGTTTCACTCTCTAATGTTATTTAAGAGGTCATTAAATGTGAAGCTAAGTCAGCTGATCCCATTGATTATATACAAACTGATTTTTCATTCATTTTTTTTCTTTTTAAGCATCAACAATATAATGAGATGGTTAAAAATACATTTTTCTACCAAGAATCCATCAATTATCTTCACCATAATTTTGTTGTTGATCTGTTCATTGTAACTATAGATCTATGACCACCAAATATTTTGTGATTACAAATGAAATACCAGAGCATGTTTTAGCATATTAGGTTTTAAAAATTCCAAAAATGTTCTGATTTTCAGCAAGAGGTTTAATTTACAGTGTAAATATAATGCTAAACGAGGTGTTTATTTTTTTGTCTGTCAGGTTAGCTAAACCAAATCTTTATCTTTTTTTTTTTTAACCATACAAAGTATATATGAAAATTTCTTAGACAGAAACCAAAAATTATTACCTTTTTGTTTTTCTTCATATTACTTTGAAAAATTCTTTCTCAAGAAGCCATTCATTCTTTTGTGTAATGATAAGTAGGTATGTGTAATTTTACTCAAGGGAGGTAATAAATTTTTTTAACAATTTTTTAATTTTAAAACAATTACCAACAATTTTAATTTAATGAAATTTTCAGCACTATTAATTAATTTTATTGATTTAATTTATAATTTAATTTCACAATGAATAGCTTATTTTATATTAAAAAAAAAAAAAAAAAACTTGAAAAAAAAAAAAAAGATTTGCTCATTTGATTGAAAAAAAAAAATCCAGTCCCTAATTTTTTTACGTTTTTAGAGAAATCAAATCCAGAAGACTACCTAATAAAAATTTAAAAGATTTATTTTTAAATCATTTAATCTTTTAACACCAGAAAAAATGTATTTGAAAAATTCAGTTATTTTCTTAAAACTCTAAAAAATAATATTTTTAGTGAATTTTTTCTTTTTGTAATTTTAAAAACAATATTTTTCTTTGAATTGATACAAAAAATGTCTTTTCTCTTATACTTTTGATAGTGAATTTGGCTATGCAGTGTAACTTTGCTGTATGAAATTGATATCTATAGGTTCCTATAATGTTTTTTTTCATTTTTCACTGACAAAGTCTTCTTTTAACTCCACATTTTGAACATTCCTAATGATGAGATATTTAGGGGGAAGAATTTTCTGGATTAATCTGTGTTTTTAATGTAAATTTCAATAAATAAAAAAACTAATCATTGTTCTTTTTATTTTTGAAATTTTTTGTTTTAATTCTTTCAAAACTTGTTTAAAAAATTAAGGTTATCCAACATTTAAACTGTAAAAATGCTTCTGACTGGGTGGGTACTTGTTGATTACATCAAATGAAGTTTCCCTTTCATCATGTAGCAATATTTTGATTTATTTTTACGTAACACTGAACATGAACAAGACAAGAATTAGTCAGACTACTTTAAAGATTGTTAAAGGTTTAAAAAAAATAAATCCCATTTTACAAGACGTAAAATTTCATAGAATTCAGAACATTTAACTTTAACATTTTCTTTATAATCATGTTCAGCAGTGTTTAATCGATTAAAATGATTTAATTTTTAGAAAAAAGTAAATATTTTAGCAGGGCTTAGAATTTGTTTTAAAGACACATTTTGTCAGTCAAATAATTTTCACAGAAATTTGACGTAAAAAACATCTCCACAATTGAATTGACATAATTTTAATTTTATCGTCACAAATACCATTATTTATAAGAAAGTTTGAGTAAAATGCTCAGATAAAGTTTATTTGAATAAGTGAGCTAAAATCAAATTTTTTTTTCCTGAAAATAGCACTTGTGTAAAATAGCGACTGAAAATCAAAGAATGTTTTGTACTTGTATAGAATAACATGCACACAAAATTTTGACTGAAAATGAATAATTAAAAAAAAAACTGCCTTAATGGTAATACTAACATTTACATCATTCCAAAAAAAGTTTTTATTAAACATCTTTGGAAGCACTGAAAGTGAAAGTTTTCCTCATCCCTAAGTAAGGCCTCAAGCATATGGTGCATGAATAAAATTTTCCGGGTTTTTCATCAAATGTAAATTTTATCTCTCTCCGTTTTATGATGTACATAGCAAACTTCCCACTCCCTTCTAGAAAATATTGATAATTTTAACATTTTACCACACCGTACTCCTGACATAATTTACTGTTTTTACTTGCCATTTTCAGGCATTATTCCAGCCTAACAGACATTTTCTGAGGTGCAGTTTATTGGCAAATTAATGTAGATATTTTACAATATCTCCCCCCACCCCAGTTTTTTATCACCAAATCAATTTAGATAATTTACCCCCACCCCATTCAAATATGAAATACCTAATTTTAAGTTTTAAATTTCATAATTTTAGATTCTAAAAACAAATATTTATTTAATGCTTGTTATTAAATAAATATTTGTTTTTAGAATCTAAAATTATGAAATTTAAAACTTAAAATTAGGTATTTCATATTTTAAATGAACTTTATATATTATTTAGGTATATGGATTGTTTTCAAGATGCATATAGGTGGCATTTATTTTAAAGAATTTTTTATTTCCATTGAATCAGTTTAATTGAAATGATTCAGTAATTTAAAAGAATTCAGTCAACACTGAAAATTTTATTAAAATCAGATAATTCTCTGATTTTTTTTTCTTTTTCATCTATCAATCTCCACATTTTTTAACATATTTCTTGCTGACGATTTGTAAACAAAAACGCCAGATTTTTTTTTAACTCTTTAGTTTTTCTGCATGACAAACAAAAAAAAAGATATTTTCCTGTTTTGTTTTTCAAAATCAAAGTAGGTAATCTTTATCAATATTCTTGAAATTTTGCACTCAAATAGAAGACACCTGGACATACAAATGTTTTGTTTTTTTTTGTTTCTAGGTTCTGTGGAAACGAAAATATCAGAGGGCAAAGTTAAAGGTTATTTGTTTAAAAAATATGAAAGACGCAAAAAAGACACATGTAAAATTAGAGACTTTCAAAATTATTTTCCTATAAAATTTGTGAAATTTAAAGATTGCTAGATGCTTCGGGTTTTTCTTCGAAAATTTTGATTTTGAAGAAAAACCTCGAATTTACATGATTTTGGAATGTAAAAACAGCCTGTCAACTGATGTCACAAATCGGATCTTATTGATTTAAAATCACAATTTCTCTTATATTTATTGTTCAATCTTAAAAATATTCATATGGTTGAAAAGAAAAGAAAATAATCTCTCTAAATATGTAATTTGTATGTGTTTTTATTAATTGAATATTTTTTACAGCGAGTTAAAAACATATTTTGCTTAAAAAAAATGAAAATCCGTGATAGGAATTTTTTTCTGAGAATACATTTTACACTCTACATTTCTTTGGAAAATCTAAGTGGCTAATCTTTATCAATATTCTTGAAATTTTGCATTCAATTAGAAGACACCTGGAAGTACAAAAGGGAGCTTTTTTTGTTTTGTTTCTAGGACCCGTGTAAGTAAAATTACAATAGTGCAAACTCCAAGACTATTTGTTCAAAATGAGTATAATTTGCGAAAAAGACGCACTTTGTATGTAAAATTTGAAACTTTCAGAATTATTTTGATATAAAATTTGTAAAATTTGAAGAATGTTAAGTTCTTCGGCTTTTTATTCAAAAATTTGTATTTTGGAAAAAAAATCTCAATTTTATTTGTCCGACAGGCTATAAGCGCATAACGTTTACGTTAAACAGCGAGGCATTGTTTATGTTATGCACACAATAAAGTTTAAATTCATCGCTTATTTCTGTTGCCAATTTTTAGAATATTTATACCTTTGAAAATAAAATAAGAGTCTTTCTAAATATTAAACTTTTATGTGTTTTTAACAATGGAATTATTTTTTACGTTTGTTTCAATTTTGGAAAAAAAAAACAAACTTGAAATTACGAGAAATGTAAACAAAAGCAAAATTTGTAAACGTACAATGTACAATCGTGCATCGTACATTTCAAAACAAACTATGACCCAGGAAAAACAGAACCCACTAATTTTGTAATAAAACTATTAATTTTAACTAGGGGGGGTGTTAGGGTTAGTTTAATGGGAAAATAAATAATTTGGGTTCTGTTTTTTTTTTTTTTTTTTCTGTGTCACCCTGCAATATAATGGGATTTTGATGAGAATGTAGCCGTAATATCATGGGATTTTGAGTATGATTTGCAAGTTTTACCCAATATTTATTTAACATTAATTTTTGGCATGAGAATTTTAAGATTCACACGTAAAAAAGTTTGATAATTATTGTATTTTATGGAAATTTCTGCAACAACGAAATTACTTTTTTTTTTTTTTCTGATCTTTTTTTTTAGCTATGTTTTAAAGTCAGTAATCCTTAACTTTTTCCTTGTAAATTCCTACCATAAAATAAACTTAACCCTCATTTTATGTCTGTGTTTTTGCAATAAATGTTTTATTTTTCTTCAAAGTGATGTTATTTATTTAACTTAATACTATACATGTATATACATGCAGTATTATAATGAAAATGTTGAATAATTGGGTGTTAAACTTTAAAAAAACCCAAAATCGCTGCTATCTGTATCTCTTATTCTCTAAATAATGAGTTAAAGCATAGAGATACATACAATTTGAGTGCATAATCAGAAAGAACATACAATTTTACATAAGAATACCAAATTGTATCAAAATTGCTCCAAAAATAAAGAAACGGTGAAGAAATCTCTGAATTTCTTTTTTTTTAATTGTCCGTGATTTGACATATTTTTGAAACAAAATCATGTTCACATTTTTACCCCCAATTTCGGGGCTTTAAATTCTCATAACTTTTGAACCACTGGGGATATTTGCATAATTCAAACGGTTCTGAACTCCATTTACACAGCTCTATATAACTAATGTGATTAAACAACAATAACCTCAAATAAAAAAATCAACTGGGAATGCTACTTTAAAGATGAGATATTTGTTAAAGGTTTAAAAAATAAATTACGTTTTACAAGACGTAAAATTCAGAACATTTAATTTTAACATTTTCTTTATAATCATGTTTAGCAGTGTTTAATCGATTAAAATTATTTATTTAAAAAGAAAAAAAAGTAAATATTTTAGCAAGGCTTAAAATTTATTTTAAAGGAATATTTTGTTTGTAAGTCAAATAATTTTTGTAGAAATTCGATATAAAAAAAACATCACCACAATTGAATTGACATAATTTTAATTTTATCGTCTCAAATACCATTATTCATAAGAAAGTTTGATTAAAATGCTCAGATAAATAGCACTAGTGTAAAATAGTTACTGAAAGGAGGAGAGACTGGCCATCAAATCACTACAATGTGATGAGAACATCGTAATACTACCAGCAGACAAAGGCAATGCTACTGTGGTGATGGATAAATCTGAATACTCCAACAAATTGGCGGACCTAATTGTAAATGGTGGCTACTGCAAGGTTAAAACAGGGTTCCCACGTGTCCTGGAAAACAAAATTTACATTTTCCAGTACTGGAAAACCTGGAAAAATGGGTTTTTTTGTCAAAAATCCTGGAAAATTTTTCGTAATTTGTCCTGGAAAATTTGAATTATTTGAGACAAAATTAAATTTTATTATTACAGTAAACAAATATAACTAGTAAAATAACAAGGACGGCATTTTTTAAAATATTTTTAACCCTCGCCGAATCTACGCAAGATTTCCCAAATTATTCATGAATATTCATTAAACAGTAAAAATTCTTCTGATTGGGTACTTGTTAATTTAATTCAATGAAGTTTCTCTATCATGTAGCGATATTTTGATTTATTTTTATGTGACACATTTAGTGTCACATAAAAATAAATCAAAACATGGACAAGACAAGATTAGTCAGTCAGACTACTTTAAAGATTGTTAAAGGTTTAAAATATAAATTCCGTTTTACAAGACGTAAAATTTCGTAAAATTCAGAACATGTAACTTTAACATTTTCTTGATAATCATGTTCAGTAGTGTTTAATTGAATAAAATGATTTAATTTTTAGAAAAAAGTAAATATTTTAGCAAGACTTAGAATTTGTTTAAAAAAAATATTTTGTCTGTAAGTCAGTCACATAATTTTCACAGAAATTCGACATAAAAACATCTCCACAATTGAATTGACATAATTTTAATTTTATCGTTACAAATAGCATTTTAATCGAAATTTCTTATAAATAAGAAATTTCGATTAAAATGCTCAGACAACGTTTTTTTTTTTTTTTTCTCGAGAATATTTACTCGTGTAAAATAGTTATCGAAAATTAAAGAATGTTTTGTACTTAATAGCGCGCACGCAAAACTTTTACTGAAAATTAACAAAACAAAAAAAAAAAAAAAAAAAAAAAACAATACGCAGTAACGTAATAGAGGCTAAAATTCGTTTTTGACAAAATGACTTTAGCCCCCCTGCAGAAAATAATTTACCAAAAATCAGGGAATTATCGGATTTTAATGAAATTTTCAGTGTTTATGTATCAATGAATGATCTTTATAATGCATTATTTATTTTATTTTAAAACTTTCTCATTTTTTTCAGGTCACTTAATTTTGACCCCCCTTATGTTGGGGGCGTAACATTGCTTCAAGTTGGTCCTAACTTGATACTAATTACAGTATAAATAAAGAGATAAAAGACCGAAGTTATGAATAGAAACAAAAAAAAATTTTTTACGGTGGAGCTCCTATGAGAAAATAAGTACCGAAAATCGAAAAATAAAATGTAAAAAAAAAATATAAAATAATTTTTTAGGAGATTTCTTTTTACTCATTTCCATAATTATTTAATTGACTATTATCTTATTAAAAAAAAATTATACATCGATATTTTTTCTGCGAAAATAGAATTTTTCTTCAAAACTCATTACTTCGTGAGTATAAAGTAAGGTTTGCATTAAATAGATATTTATTTCTAGAAACTAAAAATATAACATTTTAAACTTAATATCAATAGTCACATATTTTAAAACAATTGAATTGATTTTCAATATAAAACCATAATGTTAGAACGTTAATTGTATGGAAGACCAAATACATAAAACATAAAATATCTTCCTCTCTATTCAGGAGAGTTAATGTTTGTGTCAGTAATTTAACAGAAAGATTCAATATCTAATAAGTTAAGGTAAGTTCATTTCATTATTACTATTTTTAATTCAATTATTCCTTTTTAATTAAAAATATTCAAATTCTAATTGATGTTCTTGCAGAGATTTTACGTCCACAAAATTAAGTGACCTAAAACAAAATGAGAAAGTTTTGAAATAAAATAAATAATGCATTATAAAGTTCATACATTGATTAATCAACACTGAACATTTCATAAAAATCCGATAATTCCCTGATTTTTGGTAAATTATTTTGGTGCTGAATTCATTTTGTCAAAAACCGGGTTTTACGTCAATCAAACAACACAAAAAAGTTAAAAATATTATGGCAATTATGGAATACCATACACGAAACGTAAATAATATGCAAATTTTATTTTCAATGAAACTAAATATATTTTTGATTTTTTTACATAAAAAAACGGATTTTACTTAAAACGAGTGTGAAAAATTTCAGTAACATTTAATGAATATGTATTTAAAGTAACACTTGAATTATTTCTAAAAAGAAATGTTTATAAGTATTTTAAAAATATTTTAAAGCCATTATTGAACACGATAAATCAAAATAAATTCAACGTAACTTTTTGTTGAAATTCGGACGATTTTTAATGTATAAAATGTATTAAAAATAAATTGCATATTGTAATATTTTTCTTTTTTAATGATGGTCATTATGTTACTACTTATCAATTTAAACAAAGTTTGATCTTAAATAATAGATTTAATTATTTTTAATTCGCTTTTAAAACTCGTAGAAGCTGAATTTTTTGCTAGTCCTTAACGTAATACTAATAGAAGAATTACATAAAATTAATGTTCATTTAAAAAAAATTTTTTTAATTATTTTTGAAAGCACTCAAAAATGAAAGTTAAAAAAAAAAACAAAAAAAACGACGGTCCCTCACCCTCAGACCCTAATTAAGGCTTCAAGCATATAGCGCTTGAACAATTTTTTTTTTTCATCAAATGTCAATTTCATCTCGGTTAAAAAGTTACTGTCCTTTTTACGAACTCCCCCACCCTCTCCAGGAAAATTATTGACCTAATTTACTCTGTTTTTACTTGCCATAGTAAGGCATAATTCCGACCTAACAGATATTTTCTGAGTCGTGCAATTCGTTGGTAAATTAATGTAGATATTTTACAATATCTCCCCCCATCCCAACTTTTTATAGGCAAGTCAATTTGGATATTTTATCCCCCACCCCACCTAGTTTAAAATATTTTTCGATGAATTTTTACAAGACACAAATTCAAATTTAAAATATTAAGTACTGCTAATTTTGGCCTCACAGATGTATTTTACAAAATAAATTGAATCCCTTCGATTGAAAAAAAAAAAAAAAAAAATCAAGGAATTATTATATTTTAATAAATTCCAGTGTTGATTTATCAATGAATGAATTATTTAAAAACTTTTTTTTCAGGTCACTTAATTTTGACACCGCCCCATCCACCATTTTGGGGGCTCAAAATATCGGGTATATTCGCGAAGTTCCATCCTGGCCTCCTGCCTCAAAAACCGCTAGCCGGTGGCTGCTGAAAAAACAAAAAAAAACACCAGCTACAATTGAAGTCTGTAGCCGAAGTGGTGTCACTTAAAAAAAAACCCAACTAGGGTTAGGTTTAGTTCAATGGGAAAATAAATAATTTGGGCTCTGAAAAAACAGAGCCCACAAATTTTGTAATAAAACCGTTAATTTTAACTTGGGGGTTTAAGGTTAGGGTTGGTGTTGGGTTTTTTGGAAAAAACCCAAAGTTGTTTGTTTTTTTTTAAGTGACACCGATTCGGCTACGGACTTCAATCGTAGCTGGTGTTTTTTTGGTTTTTTTCAGTAGCCACCGGGTAGCAGTTTTTGAGGCAGAAGGCCGGGACGGAACTCTGTGAAGAGTAACAAAAATATCTTTTGAAAAAAAATTTCAATGTCTGTCCACCATAGGTATGGACTCAGCGGCAAGGGACAAATAATGAGTTATCACTCCTTTGGGATACGCATTCATCTCCCTTATACCCCAAAAATTGAACATTGTTATTAATATACAATAGTATATAAAATATGATGCAGATATAAAACGAGGGGTGGTCATTGTAAAAATATCTACATATATTTGCCGATAAAAAACGTAAGAAACACAGCACAGTAAATATCTGAAATTTGTATTAATTACCCCCCCCCCAAAAAAAAAAAAAAAAAAAAAAATCGTCCTGGAAAATGATTTCCTAAAATGAGTGGGAACCCTGTTAAAAAGAACCCAGCCCTGAAGACAGAGGAAGCTGTCACAGATCCTTAGTAAGAACAAGGACCTCATACCGCAGAAGAAATACAGACAGCTAGTTCAACACTACAGTAAGCTACCACTCATATACGGCCTTCCTAAGATCCATAAAGATGGTATTCCACTAAGACCCATTGTCAGCTGCCGAGGTTCAGCATGCCACCCATTGAGCTGTTACCTAGGTGAAATAGTCACCCCATTAACAGGGAAGTCCTCATCATATGTCAAGAACTCTGCCCATTTTGTGGAAAAAATCAAAAATGCTCTCATCCATTCCAACCAAATGGTGAATCTAGATGGAGTGAATCTGTTCACTGATGAGACTCTGACAGTGGTATGGAATAAGTTAACTGTAGATTCAGATTTGGAAGAACGCACCTGTATCCCAATAGACAATCTAATGGAGATGCTGACGTTCTGTGTAAAAACAACTTACTTCGAGATGGGTTCTGACATATACCGACAAGAGGAGGGCCTGGCTATGGGATCACCATTATCCCTGGTGTTGGCGAATATATACATGGAATACTTTGAAGAGATGGCATTAGGATCTACACCACTAAAGCCATCAATGTGGCTTAGATACGTAGATGACACATTCATTCTCTGGCCTCATCAGGAAGATGTTCAAATACTAATGGATCATGTGTACTCAATCCATCCATCTATACAGTTCACTATGGAGAAAGAACAAGACAACAAATTGTCCTTCCTAGATGTGTTAATAACCCGCACAGAGCAAAGATTCAGTTCATCCGTGTATCGTAAGCCTACCTTCACTGGACAGTATCTCAACTTCAATTCCCACCATCCATATAATGTAAAGAAAGGTATCATCCGTTGCTTACAATATCGAGCAAAAGCCATCAGCAGTGATGAAGTATACCAGAAGGAAATGGACAGCTTAAGAGAGACCCTCCGTCATAACAATTATCCTGAGAGCATAACATCGGCTATGAGAAATCTGGATTGCAGGACAGAGGATAATACCCGAAAACTCACCACCGTCTGTCTGCCCTATGTGAAAGGCTTGGCTGAAAAGATTCAAAAAATATGTAATCCCTATGACATCAGGACAACATTCAGGAGTGACTCAACTCTTTGTAAACATCTCGTCCGAGTCAAGCCCCCAACAGAATACAACATGACCAAAAATTGTGTGTATTCCATCCCATGCAGGTGTGGCAAAGTATACAAAGGTGAAACATGCCGCCCACTGAAAGTAAGACTAGAAGAACATCATAAAGCAGTGGTCCGAGGAGAAATAGAAAAGTCGGGTATGGCTGACCATATATGGAATGAAAAGGGAACCCATCTACCCTTATGGGATGAAGTTAGAATAATAGATTGAGAGGAACATTGGAAGAGAAGACGCCTCAAGGAATCAGCACATATGATAGGCTGTACTGGGCTGTTAAGTAGACCTAGCATAGAAATGAATACAATCTGGGAACCCATAATTAAGAAGGCTAGATCAGATTGAGGAAAAAAGACAAAAAAAAAACACAATATAAGTCTAGGTAAAATATCATACATAGGTAGATATTCTAGCCAAATCAAGACATTAGGTTTATAAGTTCCCAAAATTCACACTCAATTGTCCAATTGGACAAGGTAGTTAGGTTAAGACAGTTCTAAGTGACAATTATCTCTGGATCCCAAGTTCAATCCTGAGTAGAGGCAGTTAGAAAAATAATTAACACAACTCCTACCCCAGCTATGGTTAGCGGAATGAGAACAGGATACCACCGTGGAATAAATAAAGGGTTAGGTTTAAAGTTCCGTGATGGCTCCTGATTACGACAAGAAAGTTCCTGAGTCCGAGAAGGTCCCCGAATCCGACAAGAAATTCCTGAAGAAGGCCGGAGGGCATATCGGCCGAAACGTTGTACAAATAACAATGAAGATGGGGACAATAGTCCAAATAATGCAGATAATACTAGTTACTGAAAGGTACCACCAAAATACATCATGTGATCAGTTGTTGGATACTCCTTCAAAAGAAGAGTATGCATTGCAATTCATAGTGCTATTTATCCACTTCTTGTTTAATAATATATAATCTAGCTATGCTTTTGAGTTATTTATAAGTACACATTTTACACTACCTTTTCTGAAATTTGGTGTTTAAGGTTACAAACCTATTCTCAAGATGGTGTGTTCTGGAAAACAAAGGAAGTTGACACACATGTAGAATTAAGAAGAGGGTTTATTTTCTGATACAAATATAGTACATGGTGGTAGTAGTAGTAGTAGTAGTAGTTGCTCTACAGCTGCTCACCCAGTACAGAGAGCTTGCCACTAAATAGTCCTCAGATCTTATGGGGGTAGTTTCAATTTTGGAAAAAACTATATGTAAATAAAGCTATACATGCAGGACAGGCTTTGTTAAATAAAATTATATAAAGAGTTATTCTATTACTTGTATGTAATACAAAATAGCAGGTATTTAGAAAGGTATTTTTACCCCCCCCCCTAAAAAAAAGGTGATATCCCTACTTCTTATTCCTCAAATAATGGATTCCATCATGGATATTCAGAAAGAATATACAATTTTACATAAGAATTCAAAGTTTTATCAAATTTGCTCCAAAAATAAAGAAATGGTAAAGAAATTACTGAATTTCTTATTCCGAAATGGTCCATGAATTGACAAATTTTTTTATCAAAATCATGTCCACTTTTTTACCCCAATTTTGGGGCTTTAAATTCTCACAACTTTTGAACCACTGGGGATATTTGCATAATTCAAACAGTTCTGAACTCCATTTACAGAGTTCTATATAACTAATGCGTTTAAATAAAGATAACTTTAAATAAAAAAAATCAACTGGGAATGCTAATTTAAGGCTATTATTTGACCGTTTTCTTTTTCTAAAAGCTTATATTTTTTTCCTATTTAGATATTTAAATTTTGACCTAAATTTTAGACCTCTGAAGGTCACAAGTACATTTCAGCATAACACTGGTGTATTGTTTTGATATTTTTCTTCAGTATTGAAGGTATTGATAAATCTTTAATTTTCAGGGTGTCTTATCTTTATTACCACCTAATCTTACACACAAAATACATATTTTTTGTAATAACTTTTCAAAAAGTAAACCAAAATGAAAGCATTGATTGTGTGCTGACTTCTAGTTTCATTATCTTCATTTGGTGAAAATTGTATGAACTTTGTGTTGAGTAACTAACCGCCATCCCTGGCCAGTTGTAAAAACTTAAAGCAAGTAAGTCCTTAAATCTAGAATCCTTTGATAAGTCCTATGAGGTCCGTACTCCACGAGTGTCCAAGGTCTTAATGCCTAGGTGTTCTCAGACCTTCAGTATAAATAATTATAGCAGCAGCAGAGCGCTGTCAGTGACTGGTTAGTGGGTTGGTCACGTGACACTCGGCGAGTCTATAAATAGAAGTGACCATCCGGCACACGCCTTATATATCAAAATTCCAACACTTTGAATTAATATTCATGAATTTATGAGCAAATTTGTATATGGCTGTCTTATCCTTATTTTCACCATTTCTATCTATCTATCTCGGGTTAGCTCAGTCGGTAGAGCGTTCGGCTAGAAACCACAAGGTTCCTAGTTCGATACGGTCCCCGCCAACTCAGCGTATGAGTAGCACAGGGATCTGTGCGGTAAAGTAAGGAGCTGATGGTAGGTGTGGCGCTCCACCACAGATGCTAAAACAATCTCCTTGGTCTAGCTATTGAAAAGGGGATAGACTCCCTCGCTGACTGGCTGATACCGACTTTAGGCCGCCCCGTCGACTTTACTTTACTTTTATATATATATATATATATATATATATATGTGTGTGTGTGTGTGTGTGTATGATATCCCTACTTCTTATTCCCCAAATAAAAAATGTATGTATGTGTATATATATATATATATGTATGTATGTATAAATGGTTTAAAAAATGATATATTGTTAAAAATAACTTTGTCTGACTTTTATTTTGAAAAAAAGTACTTCTTTGCCTCATGAAGCATCAAGTTCTATTATATAGGCGTTATCTGAAACGCCAGTTTCGGAACTTTTTGAGGTTTGTTTTCACCTATTTTTCCACTAATAAATGGGCATAAGCAGGTTAAAGCAAGTAATTAGATGCTGACTGAAACATCAAAATGCATAGAAATGTTTATGGAAATATCACGTGATTTTTACAGACAAATTTTAATAAAAACTGTAAAAATCTGGAATTTTTTGTGTTAACAGAATACTAGTACTATATTAGAGTACATTCGACTCTAATCATGATGATGATGATGATGATGATGATTAGAGTACATTCGACAGGGAAAAGTGTAACATGCAGTCTAGTCAGTCTGAATAATTTACTTCACTCTAGTCACAAATTCACAATGGTTTTAGCATGTTTGCTGCAGATCTGTTTAAACCTGCTAATGAATCGAGAGATAATTCACAAGATAACTTCACTATGACATTAAGCAAGGAGTTCCGAGGACGCAAGGTTGACATCTCAGAACCTCTACCTGCAGTCCATAGACAAGCGTTACGCCGACCTGCTACTAGATCTGCTACAGAAACCTTCCTGGTCGGATACCCATAATCCAACATCAGTGGCTCCCAGTTACCCACAAACATATAGGCCTTCCTGTACTTCCTCCATCTCCAAGGTTTGCCAGTAGGGAATCCTGTACTTCAAGAGCTCGCCAATGAAACAGTGGAGGCTATCATCCCATTCAGGCAGATGGCTAGGATCAAGACCATGAGCAAGTACAATGCAGCCATTCATCAGGCCAGGTGGATGGCCAGAAACTTGTATTCTATGAAGATATTCATATTTGCTGAGCAGCTGGAGTACAAAGAAACTGTTGTGAAGCTGGAACGCCTCAACCTCTTCCTAGGACTGTTCTATACACACATGTGGATGACATCTACACTTGCTGAAGATGCTCCTGCAAGTGATCTGCAATCCAGAGATTGTTTAGGCAGTGCTACAAAAACTTGACGACCACAGGTACCTGACCCAGGAGGTTGTGCCGTTCGCTCTCTTCGGTAGCAGACTCAGTGACAAAGAGAAGCAGGACATTGCTGCCAAGCTGTCTTGGCAGCAATGTCCTGCTTCTCTTTGCCACTGAGAAGCTAAATAGCTTCAGACAAGGGAAACCTGTGTTCCCTCAGGTTACAGCCAAGACGACTCTGGCTAACCTGGTTGGTCCTGAGAGTCATCTTCTGCTTGACACCCTTGGCATTGAGTCTGACTGGCTTCTGCAACCTGTAGCGACATGGCCAAGGAGTGATGACTACAGCAAGGCCATGGAATATGTCAGCAATGTAAATGTATTAAATGACATTGCTGAGCGGGGAGTCAAGATGACGAGTGATTTTGCAAACATCATTACCACAGATTCTCAGCAAAGAGAGTATCTTTTTCAAGCTGTGGAATACAACCGTGAACGATTTGATAGCTTCGAGAAGCAAACTCTGAACATATGACTATGAAGTGTCCTTCTGCCATGGACAATAGACTTTTCTGCCACTTGAAAATAATTTGTAGGGTCTTTGTCACACATTTTCTGATGTCAAGATTGTAATATTTATGAAATTTTGATATTTTTCAGAATATGATATGTCCTTTTTTTTCTTGATTGTTTTTACAGAAAGAGTGTTACAAATTCTTCAATTTGATACTCATTTTGTTGTTCTATCCCAATTGTAACAAAAGTTGCAGGTGAAAAACTGTCTGGCAGAAGGCAAAATTTGGCACTTTTCTACTATCGCGGGCTTAATATCTTGAGGTCCAATGAGGCAAAGGTTCCTGACATTTTACCTCAAAATGGTTGTGATTTTCGGCTTTTCCAGATCAAAAAGCATGGGAAACCGTGCAGGAGGGTATGAAAAAAGGAAAAAGTTGATTTTTGAACAGGTCTAATATGACAGCATTTGTATAAAACAGTCATTCGTTTTATATCAACCGACTTTTAGCCTTTAAATTTTCTTTTGTTCGAGTAATTTTTTCTTATCTTGTGTTGACGTTACCCCTACCACTGACTTGTACTCTGATATAGTCGCCTGTACGACTCTAGACACAATTGTTATTTTTATATCCAAAATTGTTTTTTCAAGTATCTAATGAAATATCGCCAGTCAATCCATAACACCACTACAGTGTTATATTATCCCAGTTCCACAGAATGTTAACTTAATGCTTGTTTTTATTAATTACTATTAAAATATATATACAAAAACATCTCTGATTTTGTTAATTTTCACAAGTATTTTCTTTCATCTTATAATTCTTAGTTGTCATTTTTATGACTGCAAGAAATGGTGCAAATCTGAAACATTCATAAAGGATAGTCTCTTGAAGAGACTCTCATATTCTCTTTACTTGAAGAAGCTTAATTAAATGTAGGAGCATTCTGTGGAAAGGTCATCCTCAGTGTGAAATTAAAAATCTTAGTTTCTTCCTGAAACCCATTTTAGAACAATCATCAATCCTTGAAATGTCTCAAAAAAGGGTTTTAACCTATTCGTTTACACATTATGAATCCATAATGGTGGAATTAGCTGTGTGTACCATAAAATGATCAGCTAACAGAATTTTTGGCTTAATTTTGAATTCCTACAATGTTATGTGTAATCATATATCAAGTCATGTTTTTCTTTCTTAAAATACTTGCATACTATCAAAATTCACCATTAAATGGTTTTTGCAACATTTTGAATCATATTCAGCATGATAGACAACCAGAAACCCAGCTAACTAATTCATGTCACACACGTAAACAAAATTTCTTTAAAAAATAGCCCCTTCTTTAAATTACTTGAAAACTTGTTTCCTCTTTCAGAACAACCAATACTTTGATAGTCAAACTATTGTTTCCTGGTTCTATCACTAATACAAAAGAATTTCCTATTACAGCCATGTCACACACATAACCACATCAAGGTTATGTGTGTAACATTTTCAAGAAGTGTTATATCCACTTCTTCTTGTTCCTATGCCTATGTAAATTATTTTTACTTTGACATGACTCTAATACTACCTTTGGTTTTAGTTTGGAATTAAACCTGGTTTATACATAATGGCAGCCTTTTTCATGTGCTCTTCTTGAGAAGAAGACAGTGAAATAAGTTCTTAGTTACCTAAGGGATCTTTCATGTTATAACACAGTAAGTAGTTATTTAGTGTCTTACTGAACCGTTATTTTATTATTTTGTGCAACTTTGAAGGTTTTAGTTTGGAATTAAACCTCGTTTATACATAATGGCAGCCTCTTCCATGTGCTTTTCCTAAGAAGACAGGGAACTTAAATAGTTAATTGAACTCAAGTGAGCATTCTTTTGAAATCTAAAACATAATCATGTCAAGTCATGTATGAAAGTTGAAGTACATTACATCTGTTTTTGTTTTTATCATCACTGTTTATTTCAACTCTAGTGCATCTGAATCTTTGGAGACTGAAGATGAATCATCAATAGAAAATGATGCTGAGGAAGAAATCACATATTTTGAAGTTGGTGATTGGGTAGTGGTCCAATATGACAAACAAAAGTATCTTTGAGAGAGAACTGATGTTTTGAATAAAGAGCTTGTAGTATCTGCCATGCACCCAGCTTGTAACTATTTCAAGTGGTCCGACCAAAAGGATGAATGCATTTACCCATTTTCAGCTGTTATTGCGAAAATCAACCCACCTGAAGAGACTTAACTTTAGATATAAAGATGTTTTTAATGTATCGGTTCTACATTTTCCTACTGACAATGAGTAATGAAACCTAAGAGACACCTCTATCTAAAAAAACGCTTAAGAATTCTGTGTGATAAGTTATTCTCATGCTTGATTTGCAAAAATAGTTCTTATAAATGCTTTTACTATCAAAAGACTTCATTATGTAAAAGACTCAAATTATGATAAATCAAACTCAGTTGGCTAACATTTTGCACAATGTCACACACAACTTTTTTACCAGACACAAAATTTTACAAATTTCTGAGGTATTGGTGGTTTTTGAAAAATGAAAATTAGTTGTAGTTTTTCTTTGATGATCTATATGTAGCTTAGAAAATTGTAATTTATTAGGTTTTCCTTATAAACTTCATAGGAAAATGAAAAAGATTCTAACTGAAAATCTTTATCCACTGTCTGTCACACACGTAACCAAAATTTTCTGGTCTGTAAAATACTCTCTTGAAATTACAATGAAGTCTCTAACAATATATTTTGATGAACCACTATTGGCACTACATAACTGGTAAATATTGACACTAATAAAATCATTTTAAAGAAATTATACAAGATTTTTAATGAAATTTCCACTCTGAATGTCACACACGTAACCATGGAATGCTCTTGCACTAGCTGTTCTGCTAACTGAACTACAAAGAGACATTGGTTTATTGAAGCTCAAATAAAATCTCATTTTGTTTTTCAATCTTTCTCGGCACCATATATTTTTCTTTACAATGGTTGTATTAATAGCTTCTTTTATTTATTTTCAAATGAAGCCTTGTCAACCATTATGATTATTATTTGACTTGTATTTTCTTTCATTTTGCTTTTTAAATAATTCATTCTCACTTGTGTGAAGGAATCGGGCAGTAGTTTAACCAAACCGCAATGAAAGAACATAAAATAATGGAAATAAAAACAGTAAATATAATGTAACGGTTAAGTATTATTAACAAATACATTTAAGAAGAAGGAAAAGGTAAAGTACAGTGTTCTCTGCCATTCTCAGGGTGAAAAGAATGTAAGAATGTCTCTTTCATGAGTGACGTTAGATGTGTCTGATTCTAGTGACAAACTTAAGGAAACTAAAGAAGATCCCAAATTAGGTGACAGTCTGATGAGGTAGTTGATTCCAAATTGATGGTTTAAGGATTGTGTTAGTATGTACCTCTGTTGCTAGGTGGGTTTCGGCCTATGAGTCAAGAGTTCTTGGACTGACGGGGATTGGTCTAAATGGAGGCATGAGTGTGGGAATGAAGCCTTTGATGCAAGCAGAAAACTTGATTTCCAAAATATAGGAAATCCTCTATGTGAGAGGAGTAAGGCAGATTAAATAGCCAAGTACATCCATTACTATCGTAGAAATCTAGGAGTTCCTTATTGGTGGAATTATATGCAGTTCATTGCAGACTTATAAAGTTTGTCCAAACGGATGAGATTAGCAGGGTCTTGAATGGCAAGGAACCCGTGTAAGTTGTTTATGAAGCAAGATGCAATTTTTTATTTTAAATATTTTTTTTTTTTTTTTTTTTTAATAGCTTAGTGAGTCAAAAACCTTTTGATGGCGCCCAAGGCAACTTGAAACGACTCTTAGAGAAAAATTTAAAACGCTTCACTGAACTGAGCCAGAAGTCTCCACGTGATCTTCCTCCTGAACAACAGAGGTGAGTCAATAGGTTTTTTTTCCAGTTATCTTTACTCTCTCCCTGTCCAATTCAGATTAAAAAGTAGTCTTTCTTTCTATATGACAATTGGAAATGATGATCTTTATAAACTTTGATATATTGATTAATATATAGATATAGTTGCATATTCATTACATTTGCTCATCTGATTAAAAAAAATTCCAGTCCCTAGTTTTCTTCATTTCTTGAAAGATAAATTCAAAATACTGCCTCATAAAAATGAAAATTCAAAATTCAAAACTTTCATGACTTGAAAAAGTTATTTGAAAAATTAAGTATTTTTCTTAAAACTGAGTTTTCTCTTTTCGTATTTTTAAAAACCATATTTTTCTTTGAATGGTGGAAAAAAAAGAAGTCTTTTCTCTTATTCAATTGAACTATTAAAATTTTAATAGTGAATTTGGCAGCGTAACATTGCTCTATGAAATTGACCATATATTTTTCTAGCAACCCCAGCACTTTCATTGACTGTGATAGACATTGCCAAATTCCGACCTTAATCAGTTTAAATCACAATTTCTCGTGTATTTCTGGTCCAAACTTAAAAATATTTATATGGTTGGAAAGAACATAAAATAATCTATCTAAATATGTAATTTGTATGTGTTTTATCCATTGATCCATTATGGTGAGTTAAAATGATATGTTGCTTCGAACAGCCAAAAATGCATAATATGAGTATTTTTCCCTGACTATTTTACACAGTAATTTCTTTTGTAAAATCAAAGTGGCTAAACTTTATCAATATTTTAAAAATTTAATTAGAACACACCTAGAAATACAAGCAGGAACTTGTTTCTTTTCATTTCCGACCTTTGGAAACAAAAATATGATAGACAAAAGTTGACGGAGATTTCTTCAAAAAGTATAACATCAAAAAAAAAAAAAAAAAAAAAAATACTATATCACTAATGGAAGATAGTCTCAGATTTATTTTCATATATAACATGTGACATTTGAATGAGGGTTAACTGTCAGGGTTTTTTCCATAAAACTTTCAATTTTTGAAGAAAAAAAAAAACTTAAAATTACGAGAAATGTAAACAAAGTTTACATTTCTCGTAATTTTAAGCACACACCAAACAGGCTTTGTTTAAAAACATATGTAAATAGGTATTCTATTACTTGTATGCAATTCAACATAGGTATTTAAAAATGTATTTTTACGTTTGAAGTTATCTTATATATTTAAATTAATAGTATATATATATATATATATATATATATATATATATATACATACATACATACATAATAAGGTAAATAAGCTCTTTCTTGTTTGGCATAGAGTAGGCGCCAGGGGCGACCTCCATCGGTGGGAGAGATGTCTTCATCTCACTGGACAGCTACCGCCCGCCTCAAGCTGGGCAGCCCTCAGCCAATTAGGTGCTGTCCCGCCACAACCTGCCTGCTTCATTGGGTGCTTGTAGCTAAGGGATTTATCCTAACAAACGGGTTGCAAACATATGCACCAAACAAAACGAACAAAACTAAGACTCTTGCATTACGCCTCGGATGCTGGAATGTTAGGACAATGACACCCGGACGAACTGACAACGATAAAATGGATATAAGAGATGCATGCAAAACTGCAATCATTAATAAAGAACTCTTGAAGAGACAAGTTGACATCTCTACTTTTCAAGAAACCAACTTCTCTCGTCAGGCTCATTGAAAGAAAGAGACTACACCTTTTTCTGGCAAGGGAAACATCCTGGTGAGACGAGAGAGCATGGAGTTGGCTTTGCAGTCAGGAACACTTTACTGGGAGCAATAGTACCACCCACAGGTGGCTCAGAGAGAATTTTGACCCTCCGCCTGAACTCTTCGATAGGACCTGTCCACCTGGTTAGTGTATACACTCCAACACTTAGCACCCCTCAAGAAACAAAGGACAAATTTTATGATGAGCTTGAGTTGATTGTAAAAAAAACATCCCCAAACAAGATCAACTTTACCTTCTTGGTGACTTTAATGCAAGAGTTGGTGCTGACCACGACTCCTGGCCATCTTGCTTGGGTTATCATGGTATTGGTAGAAGTAATGAGAATGGACAACGTCTCCTTGAGTTCTGCACATACCACAATCTATGCATCACCAACTCATATTTTCAGTCCAAACCTCGTCACAAAAGTTTCCTGGAGACACCCACGATCAGGCCACTGGCACCAGTTAGACCTGATCATAACACGGCGCTCCGACCTCAAAAGTGTCCTCCAAACCCGTGCCTTTCACAGCGCAGACTGTGACTCGGACCACTCCCTCGTCTGCTGTAGAGTCAAACTGCAAATTAAAAATTTCCACAGAGTCAAATCAAATGGACCCCCTCGTGTGGATAGTGCCAAAGCAGCTGACCCAACCAAAGCTGCTACCTTCCTCTGTGTCCCAGAGGAGTCTCTCCACCACCTACCACAGTGCTGCTCTGCCAAGCAATATTGGGATGGCTTACGGACCACCATCCATAACACGGCCCTGGCAGTTTTTGGCAAAAGAGTGCATAGATCAAATGATTGGTTTGAAGCCAATGACTGTATTGACACCCATCTTGGAAGAAAAAAATATTGCTTCCATTAATTACAAATATGTGCTGAATGACAAGACTTTACATGCTCTTAGAGCTTCAAGGAAGAAGCTACAACAAACTGCACGTCGCTGTGCTAACAGTTACTGGCTACAGCTTTGCAGCAGCATTCAATCATCTGCTGAGTCTGGTAATAAAAAGGCATGTACGACGGCATAAAAAAGGCGCTTGGACCATCACATCGCAAAATCACTCCTCTGAGATCAGCCTCAGGAGAAATCATAAAAGATCGATCTAAACAACTTGATTGCTGGGTAGAACATTATTCAGAACTCTACGCCAGCGACAACACCGTTTCTGATGCAGCTCTACATCATGTAGAGCAACAACCAGTAGCAGAAGAGCTAGATAAGGAACCTACAACTGAAGAGCTTTGCATTGCCCCTGACAAACTAAACCGTGGCAAATCAACTGGCAGCGACGGAATCACAGCTGAAATCCTAAAGTGTGGGAAGCCTGTTCTCCTAGAAAAACTCCACAAGCTCCTCTGCCTATGCTGGAGTGAAGGGGTTATCCCACAAGACATGAGGGATGCCACCATCGTAACACTGTATAAGAACAAGGGAGACAGGAGTGATTGCAATAATTACCGTGGTATTTCTTTACTCAGCATTACAGGTAAACTCTTTGCTAGAGTTGCACTAGACTTCAGATCCTCACAGAAAAAACTTACCCTGAATCACAGGCCGGTTTCAGAGTAGGAAGGTCCACTACTGACATGATCTTCTCTCTGAGGCAACTTCAGGAGAAATGTAGAGAACAGAAAAGACCACTCTACATAGCATTTATTGACCTCACAAAAGCTTTCAACCTTGTAAGCAGGAGTGGTCTCTTCCAGTTGATAGAATGAATAGGCTGCCCCCCAAAACTTCTCCGCATTCTTCAGTCCTTTCACACTAACATGAAAGGCACCATCCAGTTTGATGGGTCCACCTCAGACCCTTTCAGCATTCGTTGTGGTGTCAAGCAGGGATGCGTGTTGGCACCCACTCTGTTTGGGATCTTCTTTTCCCTCCTTCTGCGCCAGGCTTTTGGTAAAACAACAGGAGTCTACCTTCACACAAGGACAGATGGAAATCTGTTCAATCTCAGCCGTCTAAAAGCCAAAACAAAGGTCAAGCAATTTGTCATTCGGGACATGCTATTTGCTGATGATGCAGCAGTGGTAGCACACTCCCAGGAGCACCTGCAAACACTCATGGACCAGTTCACCCAAGCCTGCCAGGACTTCAGCCTGACCATTAGTATAAAGAAAACCAAGACGATGGGTCAGGGAACTGTAAATCCTCCCTCCATCAACAGCTACACCCTGGAAGCCGTAAACACCTTCACCTACCTTGGATCCACCATCACTGACAACCTGTCACTTGATACTGAACTCAGTTGTCGGATCGGAAAAGCTGCCTCAACTTTTGGGAAGCTCACAACAAGAGTGTGGGACAACAGCAAGCTCACTATCCTTACAAAGGTACAAGTTTATAGAGCATGTGTTATCAGCACCCTCATGTATGGAAGTGAAACATGGACCTTATACTCCCACCAAGAGTGGTAGCTAAATAACTTCTACCTTCGCTGCCTTAGACGTGTACTGGGCATCACCTGGAGGGACAGGATCACTAACACAGCAGTCCTAGAGAGAGCTCAACTCCCCAGCCTGTACTCTCTACTGAGATAACGTCATCTCCGATGGTTGGGTCATGTACGTCGGATGGATGATGGACGAATCCCGAAAGACATCCTGTATGGAAAGCTTACTGTAATAAGTACCCACCCTGGCATGGTACCAAATATCACACCGTACTGGGGCCCTGGGATAGAATGCTGTGGTAACCATTCGGGTATGAATTATTTCTCTGACTACCAGATGAGCCTCTGGTCAGCTGCTCTTTCAATACCCTCTGTAGAACTGGGATCGATGCAATTCGGTCGGAGTGTCTTTGTAACGGGTTAAGAAATTAGTAGATATAAACTGCCGGGTTAGCTGGCAACTCTAAAAAAATCAGTCAACACACCATCAACAATAACAACTGTTTTTATTCATATATAATGAATAGGAATAATATATGAATATGTTTTGCACACTTGTTTGGATAAATAAAACAACGATGAGCTTCGTTTGGCGTTTTGTTTTATGCGAAATTCTGGAATCAATTTTAACAGCAAAAATCAATTTTTCTAGTTGCAACCCTCTTAATTAAGAATTTCCTGTAACAAATTTCGTTTTTAGATCCAAACTCGACCATCCCTCGGGCCTGACTGCTTGTCTCGGTCTCTACTCGTCGGTCTCTACGTTCGGTCTCTACTTCCTGACTGTCTGCTTGCCTTTTTAAAACGAGAATTATTTTGATATAAACAATTGTATCTATCTCTGTGTCATCGGACTGAGGTGAAATAAGTGTGAACCCCAAGGTCACCCTTTTGATCTGACAGCCATGTCAAATCTTTTAATATTAACACTGCAATCTTTCCTGTATATATAAACAATATGCAAAACCCAAAATGTACTTGATATCTTTGATTTTTGCATTTTGCACCTAAACAAACCCAATGACACTAAAACACAAAAAAGTATTCTACACTTTTTCTTTGTCGTCAAAAATTAGTTGACGCCAACAAAAGAAGTCATCGTGTTACATTACATCTGGTAAAAGACAGATTAGTCGCCCCCCTGCTGCTATTCAAGGATGTCTGTAAAAATGATCTCAGGTGCTTTGGCATTGTCCCTTCCAGCTGGGAAAATTTGGCTCAAGACCGCCCTCGGTGGCGGCAGAATCTCCATAGAGGACTGTACATGTCAGAAGTCACCCTGATACAACATCATGAAGCTAAGAGGTCCATAAGAAAGCAACGTCAACAAAGCATCGGAACATCATCTACAGGGACAACCTACAAATGCAAAATCTGTGGTTGAGAATGTTTCTCAAACATCGGACTTCATAGTCACGGGACGCGCTGCAACTTCAGGGGCACACAAAAACTTTATCATAGTCTTTCAAGACTGAATTGCCAATGATGATGATGATGTATACATGCAGTATGAAAATGTTGAATGATCAACAAAATTAAAAAAACCCTCTGCTATCTTATTCTCTAAATAATGAGTTACAGCTTAGATATATATACAATTTGAGTTCAGAATCAGAAAGAACATACAAGTTTACATAAGGATGCCAACTTTTATCAGAATTGCTCAAAAAATAAAGAAATGGTAAAGAAATTACTGAATTTCTTATTTTGAATTGGTCTGTGATTTGACATCGGTTTTGAACAAAATCATATCGACTTTTGTACCCCCAATTTCAGGGCTTTAAATTCTCATAACTTTTGAACCACTGGGGATATTTGCATAATTCAAACAGTTTTTAACTTCATTTACACAGCTCTATTTAACTAATATGATAATAAACTCAAATTTAAAAAAATCAACTGGGAATGCTAATTTTCTTCAAATCACTAAGTTGAAGTGAAATATCGCATCTCCTTTTAATTCTGGATACTGGTTACTATTTTAAGGAGTGTGACAATACCTGTTCTGCACTCGTGCACCTTCATTGCACAATGTCGATGACTCCATGTTATAATGTTCTGTGCTGGTTCACAAGGATGAAAAACACAACACAAAGTTTGATAACAGAATGCTAATGGAAGAGGAAGTTGTGACACTTTGTGGTGGAGCAGAGTACACTTAAGTCTATGTTGTCAGTTGGCAAGAAAATTGACTTAACTATAAGTTGATTGCTGGCTTCGCTGATGTCGATCCCTGGCTATTTTCTATCTACTGCTATAGGGACAACCTCTCACTCCAACAGCTGATCTGAAACTAATTGCCTAAGGGCTTGAGTCAATTGAATATATGCAAGCCCCCCCCCCCCCCCCGGATTTGACAACCCAGAACCTGGGTATTTACTTTTCTTCTCAGACTTTTTGTCTGTGATATCTCCTAAAACGATAGCCATTATTTTTTTTTATCAGTGTCAGTGTCCCCACTTTTAATTTACTGTTTTTACTTGCCATTGTCAGGCATAATTCCGGCCAAATTAATGTAGATATTTTACAATCTCCATCCCCCAGCTTTTTATTGGCAAACCAATTTTTTTTATTTATTTTTTTTTTTTATGAATTTTTACAAATTCAAATGTCAAATATTAGGTACTGCCAATTTTGGCCATGTAGGCATATTTTACTAATTAAATTTAATCCCTTCGATTGAAAAAAAATTACCAAAAATCAGGGAATTTCCGATTATAGTAAAAATTTCAGTTTTGATTTATCAAGGAATGAATTTTATAATGCATTAGTTAATTTATTCAAAAACTTTCTGATTTTTTTTTTCAGGTCACTTAATTTTGACACCCCACCCTTAGTTTTGGGGCTCAAAATATTGGTGGGGTTGTAAGTACTGAAAATTAAATGTAAAAAAAAAAAAAACTAAAAAAAATTTTGGTAGATTTTTTAAATTCTTTTGTTCATAAATATTATTGTCTTTTAGATTATCAGTGAAAAAATTATACATCAATGTTTGTTTTGTTAAAAGGGCTAACTTTTCAATTGAATTTATATGATTGCCCCTACCCTATTGTCCCTATGGCAAGCCCCAAGACTTTTTATCATATGGGTGCTAGAAGGTGGTGGTTAAGGGTCTTCATGTCCTGGGAATGACATAAAATTCGATCTGATGGTGAGGTTCCAGTTCTGGAGGTCTGGGGAATGTGGAGCACCCCATCATCACCATTGCTCCCAGGCCCACTCTGATCCGGAGTGGTAGGTAATTCTATGTCAAATCATCCAGGCCATGTCACCCACACCCTTTAATTTTTTCTGAAATTTTGTCCAAGTGTGAATTATGTTAAAGTAAGCTAATTGCCAAAATTTAAGCTCCCAATTCCAAAAATCGGCGGAGTTATGTCAATTTTTAGCTTTCCAAATTTGAGGGGGGTTGCGAAAAATGGCAACTTTTTGTAATCTATTTTTGTCTGTAAAATGAGTACTAGAGTTTACCTGCTCCTGAAAATTGGTTTATAAAAGCATTTTTGCTCAAGGAATCCAAAAATGATATTAAAAAGTCTTAAACTCAACCAATTTTAAGTTATTGATGATTTTTTATTTTTTCATAGCAAGATCAATATCCTGATGTGGCAGTGCATGTATGACAAAAAAATTTTCTATTATTATTTCACATATATTGAACATTATTTGTACCAAAAAGATAGATTGATTTTTGCAAAAATTTGTTAAAATTTTGCTCTTCAATTTTTCGGAAATTTTGTCCAAGTGTGAATTATGTTAAAGTTAGCTAATTGCCAAAATTTAAGCTCCCAATTCCAAAAATTGGCGGAGTTATGTCTTTTTAGCTCTCCTAACTTTGGTTGGGGATCGTGAAAAACTTTTTGTCTTGCAAAACTTTTTAGTAATCTATTTTTGTTTGTAAAATGAGTTCTAGAGCTTCCTTACTCCTAAAAATTGGTTTATAAAGTTATATAAAAAATAAAGTTTTTAAATTATGAAATTTAAAACTTAAAATTAGGCACATCATATTTTAAATGAATTTTATCTATTAATTAGATATATGGATTGTTGCTTTCAAGGTGCATATAGGTGGTGAGAACAGTATTTAAAGAATTTCAATTTATTTCTATTGAATCGGTTTGATTGAAACGATTCAGTTATTTAAAAGAAAGAATTCATTGATTAATAAGTCAACACTGAAAATTTTATTAAAATCAGATAATTCACTGATTTTGGGGAATATTTTTTTTTTTCAATCTGAGCCTCTGCATCTTTTAACATATTTCTTGTTGACTTTTTGTAAACAAAAACTCCAGATTTTTTTTGGAACTCTTTAGTTTTTCTGCGTGTTTTGAACAAAAAAGAAAGAAGATATTTCATTTAAATCAATATCATAAAGTTAATCATTTTTCTATATATATAGTGTATTTAATGTTTTTATTAATGATTTCTAAGAAGAAACTGTTATAAGTCTTGAAATCTTAAATAATGTGGGTGTTTTAGTCCGTAGCTGAATTTAATTGTTTATAATGTATTAAAAATAAATTACATGTGTAATATTATTTTACATATGTAATATTATTTTGCTTTTTTTTTTAACTTTTTACTTTATACTTTTCGCCTTAAACAAAAATTTGACATTAAATAATCGATTTGATTAATTTTAATTTGTTTTTAAAATTAAAATGGGCACACAAATTGGTGGTATCTATCATATATGTACCATCATGTGTTTTTCGCTTTTTATCGACAAATATATGTAGATGATATACCCCCCCCCCCTGCTTTTATTGGCACATTAATTTTTTTTATATTTACAAACCCACCCTATTTTTAAAAAAAATTTTTTTATTTGGCGAATTTATACAAATTTCAATTGAATTTATACTCCCCCCCCCCCTCAGCCTCGATACGTAAAATCCATCATCAGTCTTTTTCAATATTATTATTTTAAAAATAATCTACTTAAAAAAAAAGAAGCCAGAAACACAGCATGATAAATATTCAAAATTTGAGTTTATTGAAATTCACAAAAAAAAAAAAAAAAAAAAAGGATTTATTTATAACATTGGGTAGGAGTATAAGATCTCTAAATTGAGTTTTCTGATAAAAAAATAAAAACCTAGTAATGTTGATCATGGCTAAGCAAAAACAGGAGGCCAGACAATTTTATTGTACAGGATGTCCATAAAGTCAGTGTGCTTTAAATAATCTATAACTTTAAAGTGGACTTTGTGGATGCTCTGTGGAGTTAATTGATAGATTTAGGCATCATCTATAATGAACCCAAGATACTTCATTAACCTTGCATCATAAAAAAGTAAGAATAAAACTGTCTGAATATGTCGATATTAGATTAATATTGATTGAATTATGAAATTGATAACAAGTACTGTCCTGGAAAATTTAAAAAATGTCCTGGAAAATGATTTCCTAAAACAAGTGGGAACCCTGACAATGTTTGTACATTAGATGGTAAGAATGCCTTCTGTGGTATGAGCATAATTGCTGTATATATACCATTAAGACAGCAGCACCCCAAAGTTTTGAATCCATGCCATAAGATCACAAAAGTTGGAGCAGCTGTAGTAAACAAAGGTGTTCCCATTCAGTGGTATGAACAATCAGTGGGGTTTTTCATCAGAAAAATTTAAACCATTCACAGAGTTGCAATTTCCATATGTTCTACCTATTTCAACGAACTGTGATTTTCTATGGTATTCAACTTGCAAATTATCAACTAAAAATCACCCTCAAAGTTGTTGGACCATCTTCATTCAAAACATATTAGCTGGAATGCACTTGCCACCTGCTCATATTACAATGCTGCCTCCAGATGACAGCTGTTTATTTTCAGCACTGTTATTTGTGAAAACTCAGTTGACCCCATTATTGAACAAGTTATGATGAGGTCCTGAAAGAGCCAATGTGGGATGCCAAAAGGCCAAGGGTTTACAGAGTCAGTAAGACTGATGTGAGTATATAGCATACACACTTGTGCTCATAGAACCAATGAGCAGCATGTAGAGCTGACCAGTGTATACCAGAAGAAAGAATGGATCTCTCAGCACAATCTCCTCGACCCAAGTCATCCAAAACTCTGATCAGTATCATCCAGATTGACAACTTCTGATGGAGATGGTATAAATTGTGATACTGTTAAGGAAATTGGTTGTTCTATCCAGAAGAAGTTTGACAACATGGACTTTTGGAGAGAACATAGAAAAGAATTTCACAGCTGCAAAACATGTGAAAATTGATGGACAAAATGTTAAAGTATAATCATAATAGTGTTCTGTTTTCAATGCTGGTCATTCTGCTAAAAAGACAAGAAAACATGACTCCTTTGTTCAAGCTGGTTTCCAACTTCTATTTTCAAGACCTTTTCAGATGAGAAAGACGAACAAAGCTGTGCTGAAACAACATCTGACTACTGACATAATTGAGCCTCAGCCAGCATCTGAGATTAAGTTTGGTATAGAGGTGTTCTCCTCTACAGAGTGAAAGTGTTGCTAAGAGTAACATACCAAGATATAGTTAAACAGTACCTGATATATAAAGACTAAGTATAGTTCTTCAAGAAGAACTTTTGATGGGTACCCTGCTGAACCATCTATAAAAGGCCACGAGCACCAGCAAAGAGCAGCTTGGAATTCTGCTAATATTCAAATTGAAGATGGCTAGCAAGTTGCTATTAATCAAGAGCTTTTCCTTCCAAATAAGAACAATAAAGATCAGTCAAAATGTTATGCAAGTCTGTGAAAATTGATAATCATCATGTGGTCCAAATTTGAAATATTTGCTCAAACATTCATGGAATGTGTATTTTTGTAAATGTATTTTTGTAAATGTATAGGCCACTGAGATAAGGAATATCTAAATTTCATGTATTTATCTTAAAGTATTATCATAATTCCTTAGAGGTTTAATAATTTGCTTGAAGCATTGTGTATATATTGGTTAGGAGGTTGATTTAGAAGGCTATCACAATGCTGATGTAAAGAAAAAAAAAATAATACGGTAACAATGGTGTTGTGTGTTAACCTGTATTTTATTCTTGAATTTTCATGGAACTGAAGTAGTCTAGTTATGGCATTTCTATTATAAAAATATAATAGAAATGCCATAACTAGACTACTTCAATTCCAGTGATCTTTTGAAAAAGAGATTTTATCATGAAAATTCAAGAATAAGATACAGGTTAACACACAACACCATTGTTACTGTATTATTATTATTTTTTTCTTCTTTACATCTGCATTGTGATAGCCTTCTAAATCAACCTCCTAACCAATATATATATATATATATATATATATATATATATATATATTTTACTAAACACCTGAACAAGCAGGATGTGACACCAGTTCAATCTTTAAGTGGAGTTGAATTAAGAGTTGTTCTTCTAGATTGGTTGCCATACCAAGTTTTAAGAGCACAGTCTGTCCTACGAAATAGTAGGACAGACTGCATTCTTAGCTGGGGAAAGTATGATTGAATTCATACCTTTTTTCTAACAGTATTAGCTCTATGTGGAATGCAAACAGCCTAGTCCAAGATTTGAACTCTGGTCAATGTGTTTATTTCCCATGACAATAACCATTACACAATGAACACCTACCTTTAATAAGCAAAGTTTGAATGGAAAGTTCATATTTACATAAATAAAAGAAGCTACACCACTGTTATGACATGATGTAGCTCCTGAAGAACTACTAAATTTGGTATGGTGCAAGTGCAAGGAGTTCCACAAAGAGTCCTTTCACCACAAAGCTATGCTCATGCCAGAAACATGGGCTTAGATGCATCACTGCCTGCAATGATTGTTCAGGTACTGATTGCAGCAACATCAGTCAGGCTGCACAAGAATTAGAAGAGAAATGCAAAGATGAAGTTTTATTTATTTGAGCATTTGTTTTTACGACAGAAAATGGTTTGTAAATTACCTTTTTGGTTGAGATTTTATTCACAAAAGAGGCACAAAGAACAGTAATTGTACTTCTGAGTGCTTATTTTCATGTGATGTACTGTTTCAGTTCTGTATTTTTTAATATGATTGTAATACTAACTAAAGGTGAAATATGATTTGTTTTTACTCCACATACCTCACTTTATTTTTGGTTTGCATACTCCCTGTAATAAAAAAACATTTCACCAGGTGGTCAAAATGAGGAGTTTGCAAATTTCATGAGAGGGTACCCTAAGCATTCAAAGAATTCAAATTTCGATGGATTAATGCCACTAAATATTGCATTCTGTAACTTGGGAATATAAATTATAGGCAAGTAGCTGATTTTTCTGCCTTCAGTAGTTCTATCATGAAGAGAATTCTCAATTTCAGTAAATCTATTATTGATACTAGTTTGAAAAATAAATTCACTCCTTTGTTCTGTCACAAAATCCCTTTCCTCCAAATTCAGTTCTGCCTTAGTACATATACCTTTAATTTTAAGGAATTGATTTTTTTGTAATTCCCTAATAATGACTTCTTCTTCCTCAAAAGCTTTATTCTTGTTGTTTTTTTTTTTGCTAACATTTCAATATTAAGAATGTCACCCTTTAAGTTATCCCTTGAGTGTATAAGAGCTTTAATGCCTTTTAATACTTTTGATATCTTAAATTTTCAGAGTTAAATTTTTTTGTATTACTTAAATATTTATCTGAAAGTCAAACATTTACCAAACATTTCTTAGTATCTTATTAGTAGTTGGAAAAAAAAGGGATGTTTTTTTTATTTTTTTTATTTTATTTTTTTTTATAGATTTGAAAGTTAATCATTAAGTGTTGTCAATACACAATTTGCCTTTATTTTTATTTTTATTTTTCTGGGAGCCTTTGAAAAAAAAAAAAATTTGAAAGTTGTTATTTGTTCAAGAATTTCAATTGTTGATTAAATCAATCTGCAATTTTTTTTTGTGTGTGGGGTTGCACCTTGTTGGCGATTAAAAAAAATCAACTTTTTGTTTATTTTTTAAATTTGAAGTTTAATTTAACCAATAACCTTGTGGGTCAGGAAAAGGATGAAACAACATGATATCTTTAAAGAAACATAATGAAAATAGTTGTGAGGTTTTACAATAGTTAAAAAGTTTGACTATAGTTACAATTGTCTGTGGCTTAACATTAAAACAAAGTAACATTACAAGCATTTAGCTGAAAAACACTGACATTTTCAAATTTGCGACCGTAATCAGTTAAATTTGCAATTTCTCGAGTATTTCTTAACCAATCTTAAAAATATTTATATGGTTGGAAAGAGAATAGAATGATCTTTCTAAATATGTAATTTTTATCGGTTTTCATCAATTGAATAATTTTTTACAGTGAGTTAAAACCGTATTTTCGATCGAACGGCTAAAAACAAAAAATATGACCGTTTTTTGTTTTTTTTTTGGTTTAAAAAAAATTTTTTTTAAGGATAAATTTTACACGCTGTTTTGTTTTTCAAAATCAAAGTGGCTAATTTTTATCAATATTCTTGAAATTTTGCACTCAATTAGAAGACACCTGGAAGTACAAATGGGGCTTTTTCTTTTCTTTCTAGGACCTGTGGAAGTAAAAATACAATAGTGCAAACTTCAAGGCTATTTGCTCAAAATGTGTATTAGAAGCAAAAGAGAAGCACTATGTCTGAGATATTAGAAAGTTTCAGAATTATTTTGATATAATTTGTAAATTGTAAAGATTGCTATACTGTTCGGGATTTGCTTCGAAAGTTTATATTTTGAAAAAAAAAAAAAAAAAAAAAAAAAAAAAATTTATTTGTTCGACGGGCGTAACGTAAACTAGGCATCGTTTATGCAGGCAATAAAGTTTAAATTCATCGCTTATTTCTCATCCAATTTTTAAAATATTTATATCGTTGAAAATAAAATAACATAATCTTTCTAAATATTTAACTTTTATGTGTTTTTAACAATTGAATTATATTTTACGTCTGTTTCAATTTTGGAAATAAAAAAATAACTTGAAATTACGAGAGATGTAAACAAAACACGGCACACACTGACCGGGGTTTGTGTGAAAACATAAGTAAATAGGTAATCTATTTCTTTTATGTAATTCAACATAAACATTTAGAAATGTATTTTTAAATTGAAAATGATGTTATATATTTAAATAAATATTATGTATGTGTATACATGCAGTATAAAAATGAAAATGTAGACATCTTGTGGTAAACTTAAAAAAAAAAATCTTGACATTCCTACTTTTTATTCACCAAATAATGGGTTCTAGCATGGAGATACATCTAATAAATTTAATTTAGTTAATTTAGATAAAATCTAAATCTAATAAAATTATTTAATTTAGATAAAATCTAAGACCAGAATCAGAAAGAACATAGAGTTTTACATTAAAATGCAAAGTTTTATCAAAATTGCTTCAAAAATAAAAAACAAAAATAGTGAAGAAATTACTGAATTTCTTGTTCTGAATCGGTCCATGATTTGACAGATTTTTTTTTTATCAAAATCATGTCCACTTTTTTACCCCAATTTCGGATCTTTAAATTCTCATAACTTTTGAACCACTGGGGATATTTGTATAATTCAAACAGTTTTGAACTCCATTTACAAAGCTCTATATAACTAACGTGATTAAATAACAATAACCTCAAATGAAAAAAATCAACTGGGAATGCTAAAAAAAAGCCCACTTATCTGATGGTCTTATGGGTGAAAGTTCCATGTTTAATTAAACATCTGATTTATAACAGCACCTTTCCTTAGATCACTGCTGTGTGTTTTAGTGGTGAGTTGTAGACATCTTGAATACTGCAGCAAAAGTGGGTTTAACAGAGGATTTGTTATTTGGCACCAATTTGAGGAGGCCTGTGATTGAAAGGTGTCTAGATCAAATGAATGAGGTGATTTTAATCCTTTGTTAACTGTAAAATGAAGCAAAGGAGACAATCCACTTGCCCAAAGTAATTTTTTTTTTATAACAATAAAACATTTATTTATTCTTAGATTATTTTTAACTCCCAGGTAAATAGATTGAAGACTATTTGCAGAATCTAATTAATGGAGGACTCACTGGAATAAGTGTTGAATGTCAACAGGACTATTTTGAATAAAATTAATATTTTATTTTTAAATTCTGTTTCAGCAAATTGATTTAGTGTTAATATTTTTTGGATACACACAGACACACACACACACAGAAATATACGTGTGATGCCATTACAAAATTACTTAAAAATTGCCATAATCTTTTAGTGAACAGGTATATTCATGTAAAAATAAACTTTGATTTGGATCTGATTGAGGTTAATTATAAAATAGCAGCTCTGTTTTAATGTCTAAACAAGTAAAGTATTTATAACTTTTTATGTCTCTACTAATCTGATAACATAACTTTAGCCAGGATCAAAGATAGTTTAAAAAATTCTGTTTTTCATGGTGTTGTTCAATCTTCTTAAATTCAAAATATTTTTGTAAATTTCAGGCCTCGTGACATCAAACGATTTTTTGTCCATTTTCTGTATCTGCTTGACATCTTCTACAATAATACAAGAAAGTAAGTTATTTCATTAAATTTGGTACATGAAGCAATTGAATGATTTTTTAAAAAAGGATTTTGTCTCAGATGAATACAAATGGTTGTTGGTTGATTTTCTAAATGATTCAAGTAGCCATTAACAGTCTCTCATGACTGTTCATCATAAAATGATACTAGTGAAACAGCATTCCATTGGATCACATGACTGCAAAGATTTGTCTTTGTATTGAGAAAGATTGTTTCTGCTGACACATTCTTCAGCCTTCTTCATATGGAATTTTTTTTTAGTTTAAAAAAAAAAAAAATCTTTTATTTGCATTCCACTTGATGTTCATTAAAGAATGTACCAACCAAAACATAAAGGAAACATTTGGAAGAATTTAATTTAATAAATGTATATATGATGATCTACTGTATTTTGGTTTGTGTGTGTTCATGTAGCACATCCAAAATCTTTGATCTTTAATAGTGTCACAGGCCCATTACACGGGATATGTCTATGCCCATTTTGAGGAAGTCCCAGAATTTGGACAGCCTTGTCAGCTGGGGCTTTAGAATACACCAACTGCACCTCTGCAGAAGGGTAAGACTCCCCCAATGGAGTCACCTGTTGGCTGTGGGTGGCGAAACGTGATGCTTAAGGATGGAATCCTGGTGGCTGAACAGTCTGACATGCAACACTCTACTTAGGCTAAACTGGCGGTCAGAAAGACACCCTCTGATCAATCAGCTGGTCATGTCAAACCCTAGCACCTATATGATTGTCCCAACCCTATTGCTCTTATGGCCAGCCCCAACCCTTTTTATCAAATATGTGCTAGAAGATGGTGGCTGAGGATTCTCATGTCCTGGGTATTATTGAAGTCAGTATACTGTTGGTTTGGACAACAGCAACTGGCTAAGCACCACTGAACTAGTGCCCAAAACAGTTGGTACTTATAGAACTCAAGAATAGTCCATTCATGGTGATTCCATTTCTTGGGTCCTGATTGGCTGCTTGGTTTCTATGATGTTATGAGGCTTCATAAATACTCTGGCATTCTGCAGTAAGATTGTAACAAGGTTAGATCTGTATTGTTGCCTTGTCTTACCAATTTGACGGTAATTGGGATTTAGTATGATTATTCTACAGGTATGACATTTAACTCTATCTGATGGTGAGATTCCAATTCTGGAGGTCTGGGGAATGTGGAGCACCCTTTCATCACCATTGCTCCTAGGTCCTCTCTGACCCAGAGTATCTATAAGTTAAATAGAAAAATGTGTTTTAAACAAATTAAGTACCCACCAAGAATGAATAAAATAAAAACGTCTTTGGTATGAAATGACCCAACAAAGGTTGAAATGCCATAAAACCCAACCAACCAACTGACCAGTACTTGGACATAAACACAGAAGTAAGCTTGGACTGAGTCCACACTATGGCAGCACAGTTGTGTCGTCGCTTGAAGCCACTCTGATATTGGTTGATTTTGTCACAGATACAGTGCAGTATTACTGGACACAGGATCTGGATGCTGTTTAACAACATGATGGGTTGCAAATTAGCTGATGGACCTGATGGTTTTTGGGGTTTGTGTAGTGTGATTACCCTGGCCAATGGATTCATTCAGGTGGTGATGTTCTAATACAGAGTTGATAATAGAAGCAATTGATATATATTGAATTTTAACAGCTTATCACTGTGTCAGCATATAAGCATTTAAATTCTACCAAAAAGTTAATTGTACAATAATTTCAGCTAAGAAAGAACCTCAAAGAATCAATGGATTCTCATATGGTTAAGAGCACCTGACGCATTTATGTAGGCTTTCTTGAATCAAAAGGTGACATGTGTTGTTTAAACTTCACTGTGAGCTTATCCTTTTATTTCTGATCTACATTGTATCCTTTTGCCCAGAGATTGACTGTTTATGTAAGTTGGGCTAAAGAAAATCAAATAAAGATTAAGAAAAGAACATTCTTGTAAAAAAATTAATGATAATGGCCTAAAAAATGTTAACATTACTGTTAGAATTAATGGTATCATTCTCTTTCAGTGTGGAAGCATCTGGAATCCAAGAATGCTGCCAGAACACATTGCAAGACTTCAATCTGTGCATGTTTTATGAACCTGTGTGCTACAATACAAGAGACACTGTGACAGGCACCATGCATCATCACAATGCTTCCTTTTTTGATCATCTCCAATATTTAGATGATGATATTGTTTTCAAGATTGCTGTCATTTGTATGGCCACTGTCCATCTGCTTGAAAGGAATGGTTTGTATATTTTTAATTCTGAATTATCTTAAAAAATATATTTTCTAGGAATCTGTTTTACCAGTGAAATGTTTTCAGATAAACATTTTTCTCAATACAGGTTCTATATAGTTCTACTAGATTTTGGTTTGTATCTTAGAGTATGTTAAGAGAGGCTGGAAAGGATGAGAATGTGTTTATTGTTTGTATGCATAGCAATGAATATGAGTAGACATAAATAAATATATACATTGATGAATGATACTCTCTGGTTGACAAACCTGCATCTGATCATTTGATCATTACTTATCTTTTTATCAGTTAATTTTTTTTAATATTCTCAAAATTTATATAATTAATCTGTAATTATTTTAATTTTTGTGTCACTTTTTTTTTTCATCCTTAATTTTTCAGTTTTATTTAGATTTGTCTCAAATTTTGAAATAGTTTAATTTTTAATAAAGAAAATCTTTTATTGTCCTCATCACTCCTTATTTCCTATGCAGCCATTGCTTATAGTACAAATGAAAATAATTGTATTTTTAAATTTTTTTTTTAGGCTTGACGTTTTTTCTTTCTTTTTTTTTTTTCCCCCCAGTAACCAAAAAAGTTGGAGTGGGGAGGGTATGACTTTAGATTTCTGACTTGTAACTTGTCACCTAGGTGTCTACTTTATATACTTTTAAATATGAAGATTTTGTTTAGCTCATGAACATAAAATCCTGTCCAGTTTAGCATTATACTTGCATTATAAACTTAACCCTTCTCTGAGGTAAATTAGATTTATCTTAAATAACACATTATTATTTTTTCCTTCTGAATTCTGGGGAAGGCCAAGGAAATAAATTCCTATCTACTTTTTGAGGTTTGCTAGAGCAGTTTTTGATGCCTTTAGTATTTTATCTAAATAGTCATTATCATAGTGGAGTTCTTGGTGATAGCTATGCAAAAATGATATATTCTTGGATGTCAGAAGCAAAATTTCTAAAGTTACAACAATTAGTTAATTTACATTAGTTAATAGAAAGTACATAAGGTGTGATAAAAAAAAATATTGAGATTGAGTAAAAAATTTAAAGATATGAAAAGAAATATGATAGCACAGATTCACACTGTAATAAAAGAAATTTCAGAGTTGCTTCAGTGGAAAACTTATTTGATTTTTTTAGAAAAATAGTCACAATGGCTTGAATGCTGATGAATGTTTCATTTATTGTTCATTTTTGTCTTGATAAATACAGCTTCAGTTGAGTTTTGATCACATCTCATATATGATAATCTTTTTCATTTTTAGAACTAATCCTCTGTTAACACGACTTTATCTAGTTTTGTATCTTGTCTAAAATAATTTTTCCTATGTCATATTTGAATTTTTTTTCAATAGACATCTGCCTGATGTATTGATGTTTGTATTTTTGGTGCAGGTTCTCGTCAAGTTACTGCTGCCATGGCTTTTCTACTTGCTTTGTTTTCTCATATTTTAAACCATGTTGTGATTCGGTTGCAAGGAGCCCTTTATGACAAGAAAAATCTCAGCAAATTGGCAGTGGCTGGTGCAGGTAAGTTTATGCTTCCTTTTACTTCTTTTTATTTTTCTTCTCTCTGGATCTGGTAAGATGGCTGTATTGTAAGAGTGTTGAATTCAATGTAGTGAGGCCCATACATTAATTGTGGTTGTGTTGGGTTGTTGCTGTCCCCTAAAATCACTAAACAGCATAGAGAAAATCCAACCGAGGATCATGTGTGCCACATTTAATAGCAATTCCTGCATAACAATCATCTTGTGCTTTCAGCTCCACTAATGGCAGCAATGAAACATAACCACATTCTAGAATGTGCAATCTTCCCTAGAGCAACACACTCTTAAACACAATGTCCTGATCATCGCAGGAGACATGAATGTTCAATTAGGCATAGACGAGAATGATTAATTCCCTTTTCACAACGCTGTAAACAGAAACGGTGAACATCCAGCTAAGTTTTTTCTTGAGACCTTAAACACCAAATTTCAGAAAAGGTAGTGTAAAATGTGTACTTATACATAACTCAAAAGCATAGCTAGATTATATATTATTAAACAAGAAGTGGATAAATAGCACTATGAACTGCAATGCATACTCTTCTTTTGAAGGAGTATCCACCAACCACAGAATCGTCTAAAAAAAGCCTTAGTCTGTGCAGAATCAAGAAGAAAATTGGGAAAAATGTGCAATATGACTGGTCTTTGCTTGCCAACAGTTACATATACAATCACTACTCAGTAACTGTAAGATACAAATTCAATATTCTTCAGGAGACTGCAGTAAACCATTCACCACAATGAATATGAAAACCTTGTAAGTGCCCATCTAGAAGCAGCAGAAGCCAAATGCATACCAACCAACCAAAGGACCAAATATACAGTCCCATGGGGAGTTGCATCCTCCCTTTCACCAAGAAAGGCGGCCTTAGAATTACCAACAACTACATAACTGCATTATATGCCCTCTTTCTCAATTTGTCCATCCTGAAGCAGAGAAAATTCTTAGGAAAAATCAATCCACAACTTCTTAGATTCTGACTATCTGTTGAATTGTAGAAGGGTTTTGAGCAAGGGAAGATGGAGCCCCCCCCCCCAAAAAAAACAAAAAACAAAACCCAAAAACAAACTATGACAACAAAGACATGAAAGCAATGGTCTGTTAATCTAATGGTGACAGAGATGCACTCAAATTGTATGTATCTCTATGCTGTAACTCATTATTTGGGGAATAAGATATCAGCATTTTTTGTTTTTTTTAAGTTTACCACAAGATTATTCAACATTTTCATTTTAATACTGCATGTATACACATATAATTTATATAAATAACATCACTTTGGACTTAAAAATACCTTTTTAAATACCTGCTATGTTGTATTACATACAAGAAATAGAATAACTCTTTATATAATCTTATTAAACAAAGCCTGTCCTGCATGTGTAGCTTTGTTTACGTGAATTAGTTTTTTTCCAAAATTGAAACTACCCCCACAAGATGGACTAGTCTGAGGACTATTTAGCGGCAAGCTCTCTGTACTGGGCAAGCAGCTGTAGAGCAACTACTATTGAAAAATAAACCCTCTTCTTAAATCTACATGTGTCAACTACCCTCATTTTCAGAACCCACCAAGGTGACAAGATATCGAAAGTTATGTGGGATACCAATATCTAACTTCAAATGTTACAAAACTTCCAGCAAAATACTAACATCTAGCTATAAAGGATGTAATTGTAACAAAATTTCAGCAAAATACCAACATTGAGACTATTCAAACTCGGATTACTTCCAAATCTGTGTGACAGTATGTGCTGTTCTGTTATAAACAAGAATTTAATTATTAAGTAATTCTTGTTTTCTAAAAAAATAATGAAATTGTTGAGTCAGTTGAATTCTGTTTCTACAAAGGAAAATGGAGGACCAAGATGGAATTTATGATGGAAAATGCAAATAAATCAAAACGAACATTTAGAGGAACAGAGACAATTTGATCAAGAACATGCTGAGGAGCAGCAACGATTTCACCAAGAACACGCTAAGGAACAGCGATGATTGGATCAAGAATGCTCTGAAAGACAAAATGAATGTTTAGAAGAACAGAGGCGATTGGACCATGAATAGTATGGAACAATCTCCAATCTGTTAATGTTGAAAAAAGAAAGAGAGCAAGGCAATGCAAATTCTTTTTCGCAAAGACTTTGTTATGAATTCAATCGGTGAATTTAAGCACAATCCTGACGAATATCTAACTTTTGCGGCGTATTTTCACCTCTATAAAGAGGTTTTTCAAAAAGATTGCACTACATGGTCAGACAAAAACAAAATATGTCTGTTGCTCAGTAAATTTTGTCCAAGTGAACACGAAAAGTATGCAAACTACATACTTACGAAAAATCCTGGGGAAGTATCATTTTGAGGAGACTTGTAATTCTGAAATGGATTTTTGGGGAGAAAAGTTTGCTATTCAACGCTAGATGGCAGTGTTTAATTGTTACAAAAAAGTGGAGAGGATTATTATATTTTTGCTGGTATTGTCAATAGAAAGTGTAAAAGTTTAAATTAAAAGAGCTTTCTATGGATATGTTTAAGTGCTTGATTTTTATTCAAAGACTAACAGCTCCATAAGATGGTGAAATTAGAACGAGAATTTTGTTTAAATTAGAGCAAAATCCAAAAATCAATGTTCAAATGGTTGCAGAAGAATGCGAACAAATAGAAAATCTTTGACATGACACAACAAGAATTGAAGAACGCAAGTTATCAAAAATAAGTGCTGTCAAACAAAATGTACATAAAGAAAATTTTGACCAAAAAATCAATCCTTGTTATGGGTGGACAAATTCATCCAAATTGTCCATTTCGCAAGAAAGACTGTTTTAGTTGTGGCATATTTTGCCACAACTAAAACAGTCACAAATATTTGCATTGTAGAAAGTTAAAAAAGAAAAAAGGTCAAAAATGAAAAATACAGTCAACTCAACTAAAATGGAAAGTTAGTAAAGTTCAGATTAACAAAATAAATGTTAAATTTCAACTGGATACTGGTTTGGATATGACATTAATAAATGAACAAACTGGGAAAAAACTTGGCAAACAATCTTTATTGAAGACAGAAAAATTGGTTTACAATGGTGTTACAGGGAATAAATTAAAGTTTGAAGGTGAAATGAATGCAAATGTAACATTTATGGGTAAAACTATAAAACTAAAAGCATTCGCAATGAATTGAACCCAGAACCTGTTTGGTATGGATTGGATTAAATCATTCAACCTGTTGAACAAACCTCTTAATTCGTTCTGCCATAGTGTCAATTTAAATTCAAATGATGTAGAATAATTTTAAAAAGATTTAAGGGAAAAATTTCCTGAGATTTACTCTGAGAATCTTGAGGGGTGTACAAAAGCGAAAGCGAACTTCAAAATTAAGGAGAATGTAACACCTGTTTTTAGGCCAAAAAGGAAATTACCATTTGCCGCTGAGGCTTCTATAAACAAAGAACTAGACTGCTTAGAAGAAATAGGTGTGTTATAGAAAACAGAGTGAGTGGGCAAATCCTGCCGTCTACATAAAGAAGAAAAATAATAAAATCAGTGCATGTGCAGATTTTTCTACAGGATTAAATGATTGTGTAAAAAAAGACATTAGGGTGGCCTAATGTCTGTATCAGCCGGAAAGCAAGGGAGTCCATCCCCTTTTCACTTGTGCTAGACTAAGGAGATTTTTTAGCGTCTGAAGTGGAGTGCCACACCTACCATCAGCTCCTCACTTAATTGCACAGATCCCTGTGCTACTCGTACGCTGAGTGTGTCTATAATTCTACTAAGCCCTGAAGACATATTTTCAAATATAAGTGGGGGCAAAGTATTCTCAAATCTTGATTTGTTTGAGGCGTACCTCCAGATTCTGGTTGACGAAAAAAGTTCTAAGTACTTGACGATAAAGGTTTCTATAGATTTAACAGACTGCCATTCAGGATCAAAGTTGTGCCAGGAATTTTTCAGTAAATCATGGATACATAATTAAATGATGGGGACTTTTCAGTAGCATATGAGGATGACATCTTAATTAAAAGTGAAACCTGAGAACAACATGCAGAACATGTTAAAGAAGTTTTTGAAAAGAGAAAATAATACAGTTTAAAACTCAGTTAGAGTTTAGATAAATGTGAAATTTTAAAATCTAAAATTAAGTATTTGGGTCAGATTATTGATGTGAAGGGCAGAAAGCCAGACCCATCAAAGGTCAAACGCTATAAAGAACATGTCTGCCCCAACAAACTTGTCAACACTGCAAGCATTCTTGAGTTTAGTGAATTACTATGGTAATTTTATCCCAAACATGCACGTATTTAGAGCTACTTTAAATAAGTTATTAAAAAAAAGTTTTGAACTGGAGTATGGAATGTCTGAATACTTTTGAAGACATCAAGAAAATATTAACATCAGACTTGAGTCTGGCACATTATGATCCAAAGAAGGATATTATTGTAGCCAGTGACACAAGCAATTTGGATTTAACGGCCATTATTGTTCATAAAGAAAGCAACAGCCAAGTAAAAATGATTGCTCATACATCAAGAACCCTATTACCAGCTGAAAAAGGGTACAGTAAAATTGAAAAAGAAGCTTTAGGGATAATTTTTGCAATGAAAAAGTTCCCTAGAACACTGAACACAAGTACTAATTCGGGATTGTCACCCGCAGAAATAATGTTCGTGAGAAAAAGGACTTTTGCCAAAGGAAAATAACAAAAACAACCAAAGGAAAAACATATGCAAAATAACTTGCAAAAGAATTTCTTTAAAGGATATAGTTATGGTAAAGAAATCTGGAAAGCTGGTGTCATTGACAAATTTATTGGGAGATTGATTTACATTATTAAAAACTCAAAAAAGACCATCATAAAAACATGACAACCAGATAAGGAAAATGTATTCGGAATATATAAATAACCAGCAGGAAGAACCAATGAAGGTTAATTATGACTTCTTTGATGTACCAATGCTTTTACTAGCCCCTGAAGAGAAACTTTTAAGTAAACAGAAAAGGACATTGTCAGGCACTATAAATAAATAATTATAATATGATTATAGATAAACCCAGAAAAGAAAAATGTATGTCTTTCAGAGGAAGTATTAAATTCAATAACAGTGGATGTTGTGAAGTAGGCAGACTACACCCACTAGATGGACTAGTCTGATGACTATTTAGCGGGCAGCTCTTGTAGCTGAGAGAGCAGCTTACGATTAATCATATTTAACAGCATACCATATTTCTTCTTGGAACTAAACCTTCTTGTTACATCTACATGTGTGTCAATCTTCACTGATTCCACAACACAACAAAAATATCAAAGGATTCTGATTGGTAAATATCAATCAATTAGTATATGAGATAGTGGTACCAAAAAGTAAATGAAAAATGTCTTGGAGGGAAAACATTTGAAACAGGCAGTTTTTTAAGATGCCCTTAACCTGTGTAGTCATACAAGAAATATTCAACAGTTTAAACACTTTGAAAAGGAACATGTCTTGCTCATATCACACATTAATATATGTCACTATGCTTTTGATCGGGCAGAAACATACCCAGATTCTCCATCCATGAAAACTATGCCATTTTCATTATCCTCCTGCCATCAGGGTTTATCTCAACTCGGGGTGCAAAATATAAAACAGAATGAGAGAACTGGGAAGAATGGAGTGAACGTCTTGCATATTGCAATATCGAAGGTTGCCAATCTAAAGTAACAAGCTATCATTCAAATAGATTTAATTCCCTGTTTGAAAATGGATTAGAAATATTTCAACACAAAAACAACAAAGTTATTCCTATCAGGGCATAAAAAATCCAGTAATTTTGAAATACAGTGTATTCTGATGAATATTTTAGATGAAAGAATATAAAATATGTTGACTTTCGTCAATATGTCCAACAAATGGTTAAAAATGTTCAATGCTGGTTACACAATCCATAATTGATGATAGGTAGTGACTGTAAAGGTGTGTAAGATATAAAGTTCTTTTAAATTGGAAGGCTCAGAGTAACCTTCCAACGTGGGTACATGTGTGTACATAAATTACTCAGACAAAGAAGTTACAAGATAACAAACATAGACTTTAAAATTAAAGTGAGAAATATGTTCAAGACAGGAATACATATATTCATTACAAGGTATAAGATAAATATACTGAACAGATACATAAACACATTATAAAGGAAGTAGGACTAAGTCCTAACGAAGTGATACAGAGTTTCTGCAGGAATGTCTCTTACTGATAGCTAGTTGGAGGGCAAAGCCCCCATTTAAGAGTAAGAGGCACAAGCGCCTAAACCATGTGATGTGGTTGCTGGTCCCACAGGAAGAGAATGAGATTTTCCTGGGTTCCCACTTAAATACTCTAACCCTCTACTGGGGAAAACCTGCAGGGAAGATAACTCTTCTGGACCCCACATTGATCCAAACAGAGGCAGACAATTGCTACAGGTGTATTTAAAGATGATTTTTTAGACAATTTCAAAGCTTTGATATCAGTTTTTTTTGTTTTTTTTGCATATCAAAAGCTGGATAACTGTAAAATCTTCCAATATAAAACATGTTTTAGGATTAGAAAAAACGAACTTTTTTTTTATTCCTTGTCCTAAAATTAGTAAAGTTTCAAGCTTGTATTTTTTAAGTGATATCTTTTAGTAGCAAGTTCAATAAGGTGTATTTTTGACCAATTTTTTTTAGCTCAACTGCCAAATTAGGCTTCTAGCTGATTTTACATGTTGTAAATAGGAGAATTTAATTGGTGTTTTATTAAAAAAAAAAAAAGAACAAAAAAAATTAGCATAATCTGATGCATCATAAATGTGTTAACTGCTGAAATGAAAGTTGCTTTTCTGTATCATTTCCACACAGTTTTGTAACGGAATGTGATTTTCACCTGTAATTAAAGCTGGCCTGAGCTAGGATTTATTACTTCCTTTTATATTATATTTCTTTTACTTTGCTATGACATTACATCTATAAAGATTTTTCACTTTTTTAAAGACTGTATCTTTAGTTATACACTGCTAAAGTTGGCTTTTCATTCAGTACCCCATAAAATAAAACTTCTGACACACTTTAAATGCTTATAACTCAGCTGTTATTTGTATTACCCAGATAAATTTGGTACCTTTTTGTTATGTAACAATCTATGTGCCTATATAATTTTTTTTTATGAGGAGTATATTGAAAACAAAAAATAAGTTAGGGATTCCTAATATATATATATATATATATATATATATATATATATGTGTGTGTGTTTATTTTGTCCATAATGGACCAATTTCTATAGTCTATTTTCAAACCACTTCTTAATTAAAAAAAAAACTCTTACTTAAATCTTAATCACCGGTTTAATGTTGTGTATTATTTTTGTCAGTTATTGCAAGAAAAAAAAAATAAAGATCTTGAGATGGTTTCAGTTTATTCATTTATTGATGAATGTATAATCAAATATTATCTATAAAAGTGGCTATTGGTTTGGACTAAAACCAGATTAACCACAGCAACTCTGTCGGTAAACACGTGGATATTTGCCCCATTTCAAATAAACACATTTATTAAAAAAAGATAGGAAGTTGAAAATTTGTACTATGGTGACATTGTCTGATAGGGAAACAGCATTAACTTAGATATTTCTTTTAATGTGATGTGATCTCTGAATTCCAAGTGGATATAGAAAACACCCCATAGTGATTTCGCCTTGCTCAACGAAGCCTGCAGAAGCACTTGAGATTTTTTTAAGTCAGTCACAATTTACTTAGGCATAAAAAAGGTGTACTAGAGAAATGAAATTGATATAAAAAAAAACAAACAAATCTATCCAGGGAAATCTGGTAATAAGGAAGTGACTTTTCCGATAAATGGAATTTACATAAAAAGAAACTAAAATAAAAATTGATACAGAACTTTTTTTTTAAAAAACTTTAACTCTTTTGTTGAAAATTTTTTGTGTGGTGGGTCAGGTGATACCCAGAAGGAAGTAGTAACAGATTGATTCTAGGTAAGTAGGAGTGAGGAAAAGAACTGACACCTAGGAGTGGAAGTTAGAGATGTTGAAGAACGAAAGCTGGAGTTTGATGGTCGGATTCGCCCTCTTACTGCCTCTAAGGAGGTCTGACCATTGCCCAAAATTGGAAAAATCCCAGTTGAAGCAAGGGAATAACTAATATTTCTATGCCAACTAGAAACTATCCAGTTCTAGCTAAAATATTATTTAAGCTGAGTGTAATTTAAGGCTTTTAGACAGTGAGACAGAGACAGAGAGTTGTTCGAGTGAGAACAAAGAGAAAAGGGCTGAACAGACCAGCTTACTTCAGCCAAGACCAATAAAGAAGTTAGAAAACAAGAGTCCTCACTTAGATTGCATCGCAGTGGAAATTTGGCTAAAAAATGAGCCTAAGAATTACCCAAGCAATATTTTTCTGAACCCATGATTGTATTCTAGCCGAAAACCACTATTAAAACGTCCATCACTCCCACAGCTTTAAGTAATTGTGACTTCTGTATTTTCTTTCTTGTTATATAAATGATTTTGTTGAATTTGAAAAAGAGTCATTGTCTTGTTATATAACGGTCAAGCCGCCTGTAACAAGAATGAAAGTAAACTATGTATTGAAGGGGGTCTGCAATCAAGTCCGACGCATATGCTCTCCCAACTGTCAAAGTCTTCTATATGCAACAATCTTCCAGTAGTACTACACATGCCTCTCTTCTCGACCGGAAGATCCGAATACTATTGTTCTTCCTCTCTTCTCGACAAGAAAATCCGACTACAGTTTTCTTTTAGAGTGCAGGCCCTTAAATAATCAGTGACTGTTTACATCCGGGCTACTCACTCTGCACTGCCGTGTGAAATTTCTATATTCAACAGTATTTCAATGAGGAGGAGGTGGCGAGTTCATTTTCTGTGGTCACTCGCCACATTCCTTCCCCTTGCACAGGCCAAACATATCCAGACGCGCTTTGTTCGTGAGGGTTGGGAATCTGTTCATCCACACTGCCATTAGCCATGGTGTATCAGCTACTGCAGATCATTTGAGGTCAAGTACAATGTGGGCATTCAACTGTTGTTTTTTTTTTTAAGTCACTGCAACCCATGGTTGATGGAAAAAAAATCTGATATTGATGGCTATTATTGGATATTCAGTGAGCCCTTTAGCTCATCATGCTGACTGGTTATACTGTAAAAGAAGTGATGCCAGAAATGTCTAGGTAGATGTAGACATAAAACTTCATATTGGAATTAAATGCTTGCAGAGTTTCATACTACTGCTTTGGAAAGATGTAGCACTTGTCAGCTTTTCTTATTGGAATTTGGTTATATTATAAAAAAAAAACCCAAAAAACAACAACCCCAGAACAAGAAACATTGCCAATATACTTCAATTACCCTTTGGGAGTCATTATGTATATGAGTTTATCGACTATTAAACTGCATTGCTTGATTGATTTTTGTTTTTTCCTTTGTCTCTAGGTGATGAAACAGAAGAAAGACTTGATCCCAGTCACTCATCCCCAGGTGGAAATATTGGTCCATCAACTGATAACAACAATGTAAATATCTGTGTGAGTAATTCCAATAAAATTGCCAATGACAAATCAGCTGCAAATTTCACCTGGGTCCAGCAGCAACAAGTACAATCTACCCCAAACAGTGGAGAACCTTCATCTGTAGCTTCTGCTGATAAAAAGGTCAGGTTTCTTTTGTTTTTGTTTTCTGTCCTTTTTAATGTCAAATGTTTTATTTAAAAAAAAAAGTATTAGGTTTAGAATTAGTTAAGGTCTTTCTTCCTTGATGTAGCCTTGTAGAGATCCAGAATTATATTTTCTATTTATTTTTAAATAGACAAGAAAAATGATGGATCCGATATGGTATTGGTAAATAATTTTTATTATGGAGTTAGATTACATCACTGTATAGTAGTTCAAAATCTATATATGTAAACAGTATTACTTGTAAATAAGTACACTCCTAATTTTTTATCAAAAGTAGATTTTCTTTTAAATGTGGTTGACATGCTAGACTGCAATACTGTAATAAGAGAGTTCAAACTCCTGTCATGCTGATAAATTTGCTTGAATATTTTAAATTTTTTGATGAAATGATTAGTAATTCTATGATGATTTTTCACATTTATCATGATGAAATAGTTTAAAGATAAAAAATTCAAATTTTGACATTATAAAAGAATATTATTGCAGTCAACATAAGGAGGCATAAATTTAGTCATGTGTTAGTGTTAGTGAATACTAAGTGTCTGGGAAATGTTTTTATCTCTCTCCCACACTTTCTGATAGTAGGTATTCCAAACTGATTTTTTGTTTTCAATATACCAAAATATATTTTATATAGGCGCATAGATTGTTGCAAAACATAAAAGGTACCAAATTTATCTTGGTAAAACAATTAACAAACCGAGTTATAACTATTTAAAGTTTGTAAGAAATAATTTTATTTAGTGGGGTATAAATGAAAAGCCAACTTTAGCAGTGTATAACTAAAGATACAGTCTTTAAAAAAGTGAAAAATCTTTATAGATGTAATGTCATAGCAAAGTAAAAGAAATATAATATAAAAGGAAGTAATAAATCCTAGCTCAGGCCAGCTTTAATTACAGGTGAAAATCACATTCCGTTACAAAACTGTGTGGAAATGATACAGAAAAGCAACTTTGACTGTTCATACAAGTTTCTTTTCAGCAATTAACTCATTGAATCTTCCTATTATGATGCATCAGATTATGCTAATTTTGTTGTTGTTTTTTTTATAAAACACCAATTAAATCCTCCTATTTACAACATGTAAAAATGTCCAGAGGCCTAATTTGGCAGTTGGATAAAAGAATTGATCAAAAGTACACCTTACTGAACTTGCTGTAAAAAGATATCACTTAAAGATACAAGATTGAAACTTAGAAACTTTACTAATTTTAGGATAAGACATTTTTAAAATTAGTTTTCTTTCTGATATGAAAACATACGTATTATTTAGATTATTCAGACTATTGTCCTCATCTTTATCTGTACAACGTTTCAGCCAATGTGCCCTCTGGCACATTTAAAGTTCAGATATTACCATAACACACCAGTAACACCCAAATTTGTGCATTTTAAGACATCTTCTTTTCCATGTACTTCCTTATCTATTATTTCAACTTGAAAATATAACTTGAATATACAATAGTATATAAAATATAATACAGATATAAAGTGAGGGGTGGGAGTCATTGTAAAATACATATATTTGCTGATGAAAAGCGAGAAACATAGCATGGTAAATATTTGAAATTTGAGTTTATTGAAATTTATACAAGTTCAATTAAAAAAAAACAACAACAGTTATTTACGACTTAGGGTGGGGATGTAAAGTATCTAAACTAATTTGCTGATTAAAAAAACCCCAGTAATATTTGTTAAGTATCTGACCGCCATCCTTGGCCAGTTAAAAAGGACTTAAAGTAAGTAAGTCCTGAACTATAGAATCCTTTGGTAAGTGAATAAGTCCTAATTTTTGGAATCCTACGTAGTGTCAAAAGGTCCAGTGATATAATCCTATGTTCCGTTGTCCATGAAGATCCAAGTAGTAGTGAGTAGCTAAGATTAGAACAGCCAGTATAAATAATAATATCAGCAGCAGAATACTGCCAGTGGTTGGTCAATAGGTTAGTCACATTGTTGTTGGCGAGTCTATAAGTACAAGTGGCCATCTGGTACACACCTTATATCGTGAAAAAACCAACACACCCCCTTTTTTGATATAAGGTGGGTAATTCCATTCAGAAATATTAAATCATTTCATTCAGGAATATAAAGTTACAATTTACAATCATTTCATTAAGAAATTTTAAAATTTGTAGTAATAGTATTTTTGTTCTATTCTAAACCTAATTTTACTAATCCTATTTTGTTAAAAAAAAAAAATTAATAATTATTATTATTTTGCTATTCCTAATCTAATTCTTAACTAACCTTAATACTGCCAACATTGCTGTCAAAATTAATTTGTCCCCTTTTTCCCTTTTTTTTCTTTTTTTAAATTTTATTATTTTGATTAAAAATATATTTTTTTTGTGTTAATTCGAAAAATACAATACCATACAGTACAATACAATGCAATACAGTTAGTGAGTTAGTATTTGGTTGGACAAGTTTTTAATGTCATGTCCAGGACATTCATTTTCGGGGGGGGGGGACTTACCCCTCTGCATGGATACAGTCGGCCTATTCTACAACCCAAACCGACAGGGCGAAATCTTCAGTTTAATTTGGGGCCCCATGATATCTTTTTTAAAAGTATTAAGTTTTATCCTGTTCAATGGTTTTGTGAACAGATCTGCAATGTTCTTTTCTGATTCTATATACTTTAAGAGTATAGATCCCTTTTTAATTTCATCCCTTATAAATTGATATTTTATATCAATATGTTTTGATCTCTGGTGTATGAGGGTTTTTTTTGCCAGTAGTATGCTCGACTGATTGTCACAATAAATAGTTACAGGGTTATTAACGACCCCTGGTTCCACGACTCTTTTCAGTAATATCCGTAAATAAAGGGCTTCTTGCACAGTTACGGCGAGACTAAAAAATTCAGCCTCACATGTTGACAAAGAGACAACTGGTTGTTTTTTTAGGTTTCCAAGAAATAATCGAGCTTTCGTTCGATAATTTAAAACAGTATCCTGATATACTTTTTCGGTCACTTGAACCTGCCCAGTCGGCATCACAAAATCCCCGTAATTTCAAGGGTTCAGATGATTTGTTAAATACTAGCGACTGACTTATTGAGCCTTTCAGATATCGTAAAACATGCTTCACTCCTGTTAAATGGATTGATGTTGGTTTATCCAAATACTGAGATAATTTTGAAACTATATTCGATATATCTGGCCGTGTAGCCATTATAATATAAATTAAGGAACCAACAATTTCTCGGTAGAGCTATTATCAATTAATTCATTTTCATTATCAAAACTTTTATTTATATCCAATTCGCATGGAGTATTTCGGGGCTTACAATCGGTCATATTAAATTTGACCAACAATCTTTCAATATATCTAGATTGATTCATTCTAATAGTATTTTCACTATGTTCAAATTGTATCCCTAAAAACCAAGACAGCCTTTCCAGGTCTGTCATTTTAAATTTTAAACTTAAACTATTTTTAATTTTTATTAAATCAGCTTCAGTTTTTGAAGCAATTAAAATATCATCTACCCATACTAATAAAATGACTGCCATTTCTTTATTTATTTCCTTGGTATACAAACAAGGATCTATAATAGCAGGTTTAAAATCCTGGTCAACCAGGTAATTATGGAAAGTGTTATTCCAGGAATGCCCACTTTGTTTCAAACCATATAGGGCCTTTTTAAGTTTCCATACACAATTTTCATTTTCATTTTCAAAACCTTCTGGGGGATATATGTATATATCAAAATCTAATGGAGCATTTAAATAAGCACTTTTGACATCTAGATGGTAGATTCGCAAGTTATATTGGACTGCCAACTGAATTAAAACTCACATGGAAGTCAGGTTAGTCGTTGGAAAAAACGTATCAAGGTAATCTTCACCATAAATCTGTGAAAACCCTTTTGCGACAAGCCTAGCTTTATATTTGCAGGTGCCATTTTCATTAAATTTCAAATCGTAGACCCAACGACTCCCTACAATGTGCTGATTTTCTGGCACGGGTTTCAATTCAAACGTATCATTTTCAAGAAGTGTTTTATATTCATTTTGCATGGCGAGCGCCCATTGTTGCGAATCTGGGGATTTCATTGCCTCAACATAATTGCTGGGAATGGTAGACAATAAGTAACAATAGTCAAAACTTTTTACCTTGAAATTATCAGTTACAAAGAAGTCTGGCTTTTTTCTTTCACGCGTTGGGTAATGTGATTCTAATAATTGTTGAGCTACACCAGTTGGCGGTTTATTCGCATAAACATGGTCAGGATAAATGGCCATGTGGCCCTTTTTATTACAAATATAACATGTAATATTTGCTTTTAATGGCGATTTCTTGTTATCCTTCCAAGATCTGCCTTGATAATTCTGGTAGTTGGTATATCTAGTTGATCTGCCCTCATAGCGGGGGTTGGTTTTACCCTCTTTAAATTGGGTCTTTAGTTGTATAGTTCCATGTTCTGGTTCCCCAGAGTACATACTTTCTGTTTCTTCATAACTACGGAGACTGACTTCGAATTCCGTAAATGTCATAGGCTTATCCCTTTGTTACATAATCTATGCGGTTGCATAAGATTATTGTCAATCCCCTGTAATTTTGAGGGGATGACCCCTTTCATACCATGGCCGGGTACTTTTATGGAAAATTACAGAAGCCTGCCAAATATGTGAAGTCACGTGGGACCTTTTTTGAGAGTCCCCAGTTGGCAGTTAGACGTCAGACAGAGCAGTCGGCCTGATGCTCTGTCTAAAACTGTAACTCTGCATACGCGCGCTATGTTATGTCTGGTTGGGGATTTACAAATAAATTATATTAAAAGAAATTCGAAGTCTTTTGTTTACTAAAAACTAACAATGACACAGGGCTTCTGATAAGGAGAAATCCCTAGCATGGAAAACCAGACCGAAGTCCCCAAGACAACACCAAACGCTAGACCAGACCAAGATGATAGACAATCAGAATAGCAAAGCCGGACAGAGGAGAAGACGATTAGAGTAAGAAGTAAGAAAGGGTATACAACATTATATCGATTTGGTACTGTGAAAACGTCAGTATGCAACACCTTTGGGTTATTACTGTTGCAAAGGGTTTAAAATTTGAGGGCAAGCCCTTCAATACCATGGCAATTAATAAGCTATTGCTAACAATCTCCCTGGCCTCCTTTAATGAGGTTGCAATGCTCTCAGTTTGGATTATGTAATCAGTGATTGATTCATAATCTGTTCTACTCAATGAACTTAGTTGGCGATATAGCCCTACAATTCTAGGTTTGCCTTTCGACAAGTAGTGAGTCCTTAATATTTCCATTGCCTTTCTGCCATCATCTCTTGTTTCGCGCATTACGAGTGAGAGACTCCGGTCATCCAAGCATTGGATTAATTCCGCATATATTGTAGCATTTCATGCAGCTGAAGGGTTCTCAGATACCCATGGAACTTAGTCTCCCAAATTTCGTAGCTGGCCTTGTCGCCATTGAAGAAGATTAAGTATCTGGCTGCCATCCTTGGCCAGTTGTCAAAAGGTCCAGTGATATAATCCTATGTTCCGTTGTCCATGAAGATCCAAGTAGTAGTGAGTAGCTAAGATTAGAACAGCCAGTATAAATAATAATATCAGCAGCAGAATACTGCCAGTGGTTGGTCAATAGGTTGGTCACATGGTTGTCGGTGAGTCTATAAGTACAAGTGGCCATCTGGTACACACCTTATATCGTGAAAAACCAACAATATTGATTATGGCTAAGCAAAAACAGGAGGCCAGACAATTTTATTGTACAGGATGTCCATAAAGTCAGAGTGCACTTTAAGTAATTTGTAACTTGCATATGGACATTGTGGAAACCCTGTGTAGTTAATTGATAGATGTATGCATCATCTATAATAAACCCAAGATATTTCATTAACCCTGCATCATGAAAAGGTAACAATAAAATTGTCTAAATGTGTCTATTAGATTAATATTGATTAAATTATGTAATTGCCGTGAAAGTGCTGTCTTGAAAAATGTTAAAAATGTCCTGGAAACGTCCTGGAAAATGATTTCCTAAAACGAGTGGAAACCTTGGATAAACATTACGGTTGTTCAGTGAGACTTTTTACAATAACTTATTACGTTTTTAATATATATATTTTTATTATATGTTAATGTTAACTAATAATAACTTTAATATAAAACAATAAAAAGAATTCATCAATTTATAGCAAAATAAGTTGATTGGAATTTAAAAAATTATCAGCTTCAGTTATTTGAATTTCTTGGAAAATAACTTCTGATGCTAATAAATTCTGACGATGATGTTTTGATAATTTGATTTATTCTTTTAGTAAATAAATTGTCTTTTCTTTTAGAAAATCATTCTTACACTATTGTTTAATGTTTTTTTATGAAAAATCATAGCTGACCATATAGGGACCTCCAATTTGCCGTGTAAAAATTTACTACCCCCATATATTTAACACAATGAAACTTGAATAAAGGTTAATATTAAAAAAATTTTTTTCATAACATAGAATTCCTGAAATCATGTTTTAAATTAATGTTTATGTTAAATTTTGACCGTTCAAAAAAGGAGACATAATAATTACCATCAAAAATTAGAAAATCAAATTTTCGTCCAAGAATATATTTTTTTAAAAAGCAATTTAAAATCAGGTAATTTTAATGAATTTTTTTAAAAAGCAATTTAAAATCAGGTAATTTTAATGAAATTTTCATTACTTCATTTATAAATAAATTATTTTTTTAATAGTTTTTTGTCAGAAATATTAGAATTAGTTTTAATTTTTGTTGGTGGACACCCCTCCCCTAAATAATAATAAAAAAAAATAGTCTCTTTATTTTAACAAATAACTATTATTAATACTAGCAAAAATCGCCCTCCGTGCAGTGTAAAAATTAATTTTTCTTCCAAGTTATCATTTGCTTTTGTTCAGATTTTACTTGCCTTTCTTTTCCAACTTTTAAACCAAAAATCCACATAAGAACCCCCCTCCCCAATGAAAAAAAGTGAATAATAATAAAAAACATTCTTCCTTTTATTCTAATTTTTTCCAAACTTAAAGGCGTTACCAGAAATAAAATTCAACAATTAAAAATGTAAAATACATTGAGCAAAAATACTAAATTAATTTCCATAATTGCTCTGTGAGTTAAATTGTTTTTTATTTACACCCCCCGCCTAACTTTTTCCACCTGTAGTAATTTTTTAAAAGTCAATTCTGTGTTTATGTTTTTCAGATAGGAAACACAAACAAATAGGGACCAAATGAAATGCAAAATATATTTATTTACAGTGGATATTGATTATTGCGAATGTCATTAAAAATAATATAAAAAAGTGTTAGGAAACCTAATAAATAAATCTCTGAAAATATATTTTAGGAAAAAACTATTTCAGACATATTTTCATCAAATGATAAGTAATTATGGAAATTTTCATTAATTGATTTTTCATAGAATTAAAAAAAAACCAAAAAAACAAAAAAAAAACCCTCTTGTTTTGGCTACTTTAAATTTCAATTGATTTAATGGTGCAAAAATATAAACATTGTTTTTTGTTTATAATTTTCATTATTTCCGGAATTAAGAAAAACAAAACATCATGAGTTTTTTTAATGTTTCGTCTTTCAAATGGACAAAAAATTTTCAGGATAATATTAACCTTTATGCACGTTTTATTGTGTTAAATATATGGGGGGTGGGGGGTAAATTTCATGAGGAAAATTCACCAGCCACAGCCAAATTTGTGCAAAATTTTCCGGGGGGAGGGCATGCTCTCCCCGGTCCCTCTCGTAAGGCATATAGTGTTTGAACAAAATTTTTGGGTGATTTCAACAAATGTCAATTTCGTCTCAGTTAAAGTAACTGTCCTTTTTACAATGTAAATAGGGAACTCCCCACTCTTTTCTGGAAAATATTGGTAATTTTAACGTTTTGTTACCCCCGGACTCTAGGTGCCACCATTTTGCCCTGTGAAATTTACTCTCCCCCATATTTAACACATTGAAACTTGCATAAAAGTTAATATTATCTTGAAAATTTTTTGTTTTCATATTCTCACCGTTAAATCAACTGAAATTTAATGTAGCCAAAAACAAGTTAAAAAATCTAGAGGCTTTTTAAAAATTCTATGAAAAATAAATTAGCAAGGCAGGCCCTGAAGTTTGAAGATTTTATTAGGGGTGATCCCTAATAAAATATCTAGGGACTTTTAAAAGACTAAGTAAACTTTGTCCCTGGCTCAAAACTGTCATCCTTTGTTTGTTCACTGGAAGATTCTGTGAAATAATATTGGATGTCAAGGAAGCAACACATGAAAAATGTGTATTATTTGATAACATTTTTGTCAATAGGTTTCAGTTGGAAACTGCCTTTTGGTTCTGTTTTCTCTCTCTGATGGTCACATTTGCTTTTATGGCAAACCCATAACCCTTTTTATCATATATGTACTAGAAGACGGTGGCTGAGGGTTTTAATGTCCTGGATTAAGGTGAATTTCTAATTCTGGAACTCTGGGAAGTGTGTAGTACCTTTTCATCACCATTATAAAACAAAATGTCTCAGGCATAAACTAACCCAACAAACTGTAACACACAACCTTAAGAATAGAACCCTGGTGGCTGAACAGTCTATGATATAGCAACCCCCAACCCTTTTTATCATATATGTACTAGAATACAGTGGCTGAGGATCTTAATTTTTTAAATTTGTGACATTGCTAGAGTAAAATTGCACATACCTACTAATCATCATTACAAAAGAGAATGGATGGCTTTCTTAGGGGAAAAAAATACTAAATTTAAAACCGAAACTGAACTGAAAAACAGTATCAAGGGGGGGAAAAAAACCGAAATCGATACCAAAACCAAAATTGCCAAACCGCCCAACTCTAGTGTCTGTTTTGTAACCCTTTCCTCATTCATGAATTTGACAGGCAATCAACCGGGATATGTGAATGTGGAGCCCTCCATTGTGCAAATTTTATTGTTTGAGGGGATTAGATATTTCCATGTGTCGTAGGCATATGGTAGTCCCACTATCAGGATAGACCTTGAGTCTTGTAGCTTTGGTAGCAAGAATGTCTGTGAAATTTCTCAGGTCTGGGGATAGGACAAATGGGATAAGAATTGCTCTTACCTGTTAGCAAAAGTTGGTAATGTTTAGATGTCCCAGTCAATTCTAAATTTTTGGAATTGCTTGAGGAGTCATTTCTGGCTGAAGCTGTGGGGGTTTTGTGACTAGTGTTCTTACATAGGATGATGACTGTAGAGGTGCTTCAGGAGTTTCTTTACCCAGCTTAAGTATGGCCAGTTTCTTGCCAAGATTATCTCTCCCGAGTTCTTTGAGCATTGGTTGGTTTAACATTGTTAGGCTTTCTTTAGTCCGCTTCTCGTTTATGATGGTCTGCGTGTAGACCTTCACAGAAGCAATGGATACACCCACATTGGTGAATATATATAGAAGTTGGTATTGCACAAATAAATGTAGAAATGTATACGCCATGAGTTAGCTGCGCACATGTACCAATTAAGTCTGTTGAGTTCACTGGCACTTAGAAACAATATAGTGGGATCGTCCCTTGTATATTTATGCCCGATGTAAGGGATGTAACTTTTGCAACTACGAAATACAAAAAAGTAGGAAAGAAGACTATTGATGATATATATGAAATAAGATTACAAAAAGATTGCCGCTGTTAGGAAACTATATAAATATCATAAATAATAATAGTAATAAAATGTTAAAGAAAATGATGAAAAGACAATCTGAATCTGACTCTGCCTGTGAAAGGGAAAGACAATAAAAACAAAAATTAAAGAAGTAAAAGAACTAATTACTATAAATAGGACCAAACAATTATAAAAAGAAGAAACACTATTTTGTTTATCTAGTTATGTATTGGCCTTGAGAAAATTGGACTATAAGATTATTAATGACTTATATATTTTTCTTTATCCTTACTTTTATCTTGTGTGTGTGTGTGTGTGTGTGTGTGTGTGTGTGTGTGTATAATATATATTATTGCCGAGCCAAGAGTTGTGGTTAGTAGGGTCAGTATCACACTATTAAAGCCTTGTACCTAATTAGATGATAACTTTGATGAATATCTACAGAATGATTCAATAATAAAAATTCAAGTCAACTGATAAACTGCATTTAACTTAGCTTGAACAATTAATCATTTATACAATTTGACAAGATGTAAATGCTTGAAATTTATATTAATTGTACTTGCTTAAATGCTGCCTGATGTCAAGTTACTTTTTATTTATAGAATTTTAATTATTTGCAAATGCTGATTATCACTAATCTCAATTTCTAATGTTGTCATTGGTAGACCACTATACATTTTTCTAGATAGTAGATGTCATTTGGTGTTTGTGCCATTTTTATTTTCTAACAATGCAGGTGATAATCTTTCTCTGTTCAGTCTGCTGAATTGTATACATGTGCTTAGTCTGTAATAGTAATGGTCAAAGCTAGAATTTTGAATGATTTTCAAGGCAAGCATGTCTTCATTAATTGGAAGATTTGTGCAAAACAAATTTCCTACCATTTTTGATTACCATCATTTGATCTTTTGTGAAACCAATATCTCAATATCAATATTCCACCTTCAAATGAGAGCATGTATCCCTATTCTGTTGACTGTTCTTTGAGCCACTTCTTCATTACAGATTTCACTTCCTCGTCACTGGAATAATGTTTTTATTAAAAAGAAAGAATGAAAGAGGGTTTTAGATGCAAACATTATTGTTCTATTTGTACTGAACTAACAGTTGAAAAATGTCATTATTTATTCCATGATAAACAGGTTAGTGATTTCAGATGATCAGTTGGATGTAATGGATATAAAGCTTATTGCCTATAGAACAGAATTGTGATGAGGATAAAATGCAGAATATCTGTTGCCATCACAAGCAGACCTTGTTGACTAAATATGAATGGCTTGAAAAGAGATGTTGTATTCCATTTAAAAATCATAAAAAGCTAATTAAAGGTGGTTTGAAACCAATTTCATTGGAGATAGCAGACAAGGCAAAGGTTAAGTTGGTACTAATCCCAGCCAAGAAACTCTGCCCTAATTGTCAAATACAAATCCACAAACTTCTTTCTGATGAGGAAATGAAAGAGCTTGAAGCAGGCACTTCTGCAGAATCAGAAGAGGGTAGTGATAATGAAGAACCAAGACATGTATCAGATCAGCAATGAAAAAGCTTGATACAAGTACTTCTGCAGAAACAAAAGAGAAATATAAATGAATGTTTCTCTGTGATTGGAATTTCTCCAATGAAAACAAAAGGGCTTCATTACTCTGGAAAAGCTCATTTAGGTGAGATAAAAAATTCTTCTGCATTGCAATGTATAAAGACCAAAGTAGGCAGGCCATTAAATGTTGACTCTGAGCTGTTGGATGACAGGGCTTTGAAATTCAAAAATGAGATTTTAGATAAAGCTAAGTGCTTTGATAAAATGATAAAGCTTCTTGTAGCAAAAGTGAAGACAGTGGAATCAACCAACATAAAAATACAAATCTTGACACTTGCCCCTATTGACTGGTCACACAAAAAAGTCATGTGTGTTTGGTGTTTCAGAACACATTGCACGCAAGGCTCACAAATTATATTTGGTAAGAGGTATTTTGCCTGTTTATATTGCACAGCTAGTGGAAGCATTTTACCAAGATGATGAATATACTCAACTGATGCTAGACAGGAAAGACTATGTTAGTATTAAACATAATATTCATCAGCAGAAAAGACTTATCTTATGCAACCTAAATGAGCTCTTCAGACCATTCAAGGAACAGAACCTGACAGTATCCTTGGAGTTTTCAAAATTTTGTAGTCTAAGGCTGAAATGCTGTGTCCTTGCTGGTAGTGCAGGTAAACATGCCGTGTGTGTTTGCACCATCCAACAAAATATGAAATTATTACTGGAACCATTGAATGTATCATATCAAGATCTCTTGAAATATATTGTCTGTTATACCAGTAGCAGAGCAGTAGTTCATAGGTGTCTAAACTGTCCTAAATCATCAGGGCAGCTTGAAAAATTTTTTTATGTCACTATCGAAGTATATATTGATAATGCTGAATCAATAAAGTTCTCCCAATGGATAACAACTGACTGATTGACTTTAGCAACACAAAAGGAATCCTGTCAAGCTTACATTTATTTAGTTGTTTTGCTATTGAATAAATTAGCACCTCATTCTTAATTGACTAAATCACAATCCAGGTACTTAAAGCAAAGAAAGGAGGAGATTAGTGATTGTGAAGTTTTGTTCCTGGGAGAATTGCCGAGAACTACAAATTTGTAGTTCAAGATGAGATCCAGAGTACCTCACAATGTATTTTACATCCAGTGGTACTCTACTTTAAACCTGAAAATGCAATGCAAAATCAATGTTTCTGCATTATGTCGAGTGACAACTCACATGATGTAGCATTTGTTTATATGGTACAGAACAAAAGTTATTGAGGTAATCAAACGTATCTTGCCAAATATTAAAAAATATTAAGTATTTTACTGATGGTTGCACAGTGCAATATAAGAATTATAAGAACTTTGCCAATTTGTGCAACCATCAGAAAGATTTTGGACTCAATACAAAATGGAATTTCTTTGTAACAAGTCATGATAAACAACCATGTGATGGTATAGGTGGGACAGTGAAAAGAATAGTGTCAAAAGAAAATCTCCAACGACCAAAGAAATCCTTTCCACAAAATCTATGTTTCAATATAGCAAATCTGCAATTGAAGGTATCAAATTCATTCTGGTTGAAAAGGAGGAAATTGAGGAAGCAAGGAGGAGCCTCAACATGAGATTCAAAAATACATCCACAGTCCCAGGAACAAGAAGTTTTCATCAATTTATTCCACTCATCAGAGATAGCCATGAAACAATGTAGTGAAGATGAAAACTATGACCTAATATATGACTTCTCTATTGGGACTGAAGAAAAACAGGATATGTTTGTTGCAGGTGCAACAATAAAATTTGGATTAATACAAAGAATAAGGACTTGCTGATTAGGCACCCAGCTCTTCCATCTCATTCATTTTACTGGGAAGAGGATTTTAAGGATATGTTTTGTGTCATTAACAGATATTCTGTGCACTGTTGATATCCCTATAACACTAAATCTGTCCAAGATGGTCTATATACACAACAAAATTCATTGTACAGTGTAGTTTAAACTGTAATGTTTTAAAGACTCCTTGTATATTCATTTTTAGTATCACTTTCTTTTGAATGAAAAAGTAAAATGTTTTTGTTTCATAAAAATAATTGAAAAAAAATATAAAAATGAAATTTAAAAAAAAAAACACAAACAGACAGAATTTCTTTCAACTTCATGTTTAGTGCCATCTACAAATATTCTATGCACTGTTGATTACCATGCATGAGGCAATGTTTATCACTTATTAAAGACAATCTATCCGTACAAAAAGCAATATCTGCAAAATATATTTAATTTTTTTTAAATTGATAAAAACAATATTATTGAATAGTTAAGAAGTCCCTGAGCACAATATCAACATTTGAGAGTTCATGGAGCATTTGGATGATTGTCTTTTATTATTATCTTTCACTAAAATCCTGCAGGTACATAGGGAAAATAACTCTGAATTTGGCTGGTTCATATCTTCTAAAGTAGACTTTACTCCATCACAAAATTATTTGGTGAACTTAGGCAGGCATAGTAGATATTAAGAAAAAAATATTATGAAAATTGAAGAGGACATATTTTCTATAGACTGACTGTAAGCTACATAGGTGAAAATTTGTTGATTTTGGAGTCATGCATTTGGGTGAGCAAATATAAAATTTTCTATCAGGTATAGGGGTATAGTTGGTTATTTGGATTCTACAGTCCTTATTTGCCCTACATACAAAATTTGAGAAATATTGAATGCATGGAAGTATTCTATTTTATTTTTTTTAAAACACAGATTCTGTGACACTGAACGGCCTTAATTTAGAGGCAAAATAGGAAAATTATAACCCCCCCTCTAAAATCGGAACGGTAAAGTTTAAGACAAAATAATTTGGCACACTTTCCTAACTCATGAAGGGGGTCATTTGTGCCAAATTTCAAGTAATTCGGTGTCGGTGGTTGTAACGCCCTGGTGGATTGACATGGAATGACCCGTAGCTATTCTTGCCAAAAACAAGCAAGGCCCTCTAAGATATCTTAGAAGGCGCTGAAAACAAGACATTGGGTTTATAAGTTCCCAAAATTCACACTGGATTGTCCAATTGGACACATGGCCTAGTGGATAAAGGAGTTATGTTAAGACAGTTCTAAGTGATGGTTATCTCTGGACTGCAGGTTCAAATCTGGTCAAGGGTGGCAGTAACATAGAATAATAATTAACACAGCTTAACGCCTCTACCCCAACTATGGTTAGCGGAATGAGAACAGGATACCACCGTGGACTGAATAAAGGTTTAGGTCAAAGTTCCGTGATGGCCCCTGATTAAGACAAGAAGGTTCCTGAGTCCGAATAATGCTGAAAATGTCCAAATTTGAAATATTTCAATTCAATGATTTAAATATTTAATTTTTTAAGAATAAGATTTAAATGAAATAATTTTTTTCAATTGATATTATATTTCAAAGGGGGGGGGGGAACATACCAAAAAATAGATAGTAATTGAATTAAAATAAAACAACTGTATTTGAACTTTAAAAATTTAATTCTTTTTGTATTACGTAAAATTTGATAAATAATTATAAAAAAATAATTAATTCAATCCTTATATTATATATCAATATTTTTTATTTATTCAAATTCAAATTTGTATTGTATACTATCTTTTTAAATAAAAAGTGTACAGACATGAAACCATTCTGAAAAGAAAAGGAATGTCTCCTATTTAAAATATTAAATACAAAAAAATTTCAAATTGAATTAAAGATTATTTATCCTGCACAAATTGTTCAATGAAATATTTACAACAACTTTGAATATTTGAAAACATAGGTTTAATGAAAACAATTATTGAAATTTTATCTTTTAATCTATTACTAATTTCTTGTGTTATTTTTCAATATGAAAAATTAACACATGGTGTGGAACCAATAAGAACATTTTGAAAGGAAAAACTGAAATGACAAAAGCCAGGCAAATGACAAACACAATGTTTTAAGTTTAACAGTAACTACATGTTTTTATTCGCATGTAAGTTACAGCAAAATCAATTACATGTTCAGATAGTTGGTGTCTTCTGCAGCTAGGTATTGTGGGCCCCAGAAGGCAAGATAGGTTGGTGTCATTGGCTGTACTGATTTCCCAGGACTATTGGACTAGTTTGTTAGAAACAGCTGGGACAGGATTATTAGGGAAATCTTGCCAGGATCTCTCAGGATTGGAAGGAATTAGTTGGGGAAAAAAGACATAGGTTTGTCCTAAGAAGGACTGTTTGTAAAATAGCTGTCCGAGGAATTGGGTGAGGATGTACTTTTCTTCGGAGATTGTCCTAAAAAGCACAGTTTAAAAGTTGTTGCTTGAGGATTTGGGTAAAAAAGAACTTTCGTTCAGAGATTGTTCTAAAAAGGACAGTTTAAAAAATTGTTACCCAAGGATTCAGGTGAGAAAGAACTTTCTTGAAAAGGACAATTTGTGGGTAGCTGGATTCAACAGACTGGCACTGAATGCAGGATCTGTTGTAGGGCTAGTACTGGAGGCAGGAACAGACTCGTGATCAGATGTGGATTAGAGTGGTAGAGGCCTGGAAACCAATGATGCTTTGTCAAACATGTAAGGGGGGTTGCAACGATCTCCCATGATTTCTGCAGTGCAGTTAAAAAATATGATATTTTTTGTTGTCACTTCGCATGACCAGCATTTGGTATTTACATGAAGAGAAATTTCCCTTTATTTAGTTAGTCTTATTCCATTTAAACTGGTTGTAAGCACTATTAGTTAGTGTTTGTTAATATTACTAGCAAATATATGCACCCTCCGGGTGCAAGTATTTAACTTTTAATATAATAAAATATCATATTAAATTAGAAAGGCTAATGAAACTGAATAAGAATGCAAATAAAAATATTTGGAACTGAGGGGGTATGATTGAAAAATAGAACAATTTTGAAACTAACTCTTCCATCATTTTACATTACTCCCATCTTTCATTGGTAAATTTTCCTAATTTTACTATTTAGTTAAAATAGGAAGTAAAGAATAAAATAACAGTTATTTATTCTTGTGAATGGATTTCTTTTAAGATTTATCCCAGAGATTTTTGCTCATATTCAATAAGATAAAACCAACAATTAGAAATCAATAATACTAAGCATATATTTATTAAAATCAAATTTTTAAGATCAATATGCAAATTAGACTTCCCATTCACACTGTAATGCGCTATTTTGTTGTATATATAAATACAATTGTATGTTATTAGGATGTAGATATAGTCAACAGGCTTAATGATGTAATACAATTTTATTAATAATTGAGGTTTAAATAAAAAATAAAATCATGGAGAATGTGATGTAAATAACAAAGGAAATTGTGACTTGTATAGTAATATAGTTTCGGTTACAGACAGACAAACCCACAATCTCCATTATAATAAGATAACTGACCTGTATATCTTTATATTTCATAAACTGAATATTTATACAAATTCTGTTTTTTTTTGTTTTTGTGGGAGTGGGGAGTTGCTAAGGTTTAACAGTCGCTGCCTGCTGATGACTTAGTAGTGGAAGGTGAAAGTAGGGTATATTTTGAGCAGCAAAGTCACGCTATGATACACACCAATATAGTTTTTTAAAGATTCAGTAATTGTACATTTGATATTTGAATATTAAAAAAAAGAAACCCAATAATTAAAAAACTAAATTAGTGTGATAATTGAATTAGATATTGTAGTTTATCGAGGAGCCATCCACCAGGAGCAAAGCAGCAAAAACACCCCCTTCTTTCTTTGACTCTGCTTTCTCTCTCAAAATATATCTTTCTGAATCTGTAACACCAGTACCTTCTGAAAACAGCCCTGACTCACTTTTGACCTGTCTATTTATTGACCTAACTTTTTGTGTATCCAGACACCTGAATCAAGCCACCCATCTGCCCCAATCCTAAGTATTATTTTTTGCATTCCAAAAGGACACAAGTCCAATTCAGGCAGGCAAGACACAACCAGGTTCCCTTAAGCTGCTATACAGGTACAGCAGTGTTATTTCAACTACAATTTTATAAACAATTGCAAACTGCTAAAATGAGAAAAATAAATAAAAAGGAAAAATTTATTGTTTTGAGCCTCCATGATTTTAAATCATGCACATTAATTCTTTTATCAGTAACAAAACTAAATTTCATTACATTTAATTTAAGATATTGTTTTTTTTGTGAAGCCATTTGATTAATACTATATTCAAAGTGAAAAATAAAGGAATTTAGAAATAATAAATTAATTGAATTAAAATAAAAAGACTATTTCAATTAATTTAATTTTTTTTTGTATTATTTATGTAACTATCTAAAAACATTATTTCTGAAACATAGTAAAGTATTTATTTGATTTTTAATAGTTTTAATATAAATTGAATTCAAATTATTATTGTATTTTTATTTAGTGTTTATAAACAATACTAAATTCAAAACATTGATTTGTTTACGTTTAATGAGATAATACTATAAAAATAGTCTGCCTCAGTAGCAAAGCAGACAGCTACTACCTTTGCCTGAATACAAACGTATGTTCCCAAGAGTGATTCACTTCACAGCAATATGGTGTCGCCGATAGCAGTCTTAAGATCCTTAGAGGACCCAGATTTTGTCAAAACTTGGATTAGATGTCTTGCAGCATTGACTTGGGTGAAGAAGTTGAAAAACCAGAAAGCCTTTGGAGAGGAGAACAAAATTACAGATTTATTTTTGGCTTCGGCAAAATGTGAAGCCGTACAAAAAATATCAACAATGGTATACTGGAAAATTTAATGTTTGAAGAAATCTCAAGTATTATAAAAATGAACATACGCCTGAAGAATAATCTTGTTATTGTGGATAGAACAAAGTTTGTGGAAACCAGACAGAACTCAAATGAAACTATGGGGCAATATTTGCATAGATTGAACGGAGCCATGAGATATTGTGAGTTTAAAAAACTGGGTTCAAAAGAAATGGCTATAGAAGATTAACTGATCCTTCTAAGATTAATTGAAAGCATTGTTGTATATAAGCATAAAATATTAGAGTGGCTTCAAATAAATGAAATGAATCTTGAAACAAGTGTTGAATTTTTACAGAAATTAGAATTAATTGATAAATTCAATAATTCTAAAAATAATGTAGAATCTTATAGCACAACTAAGAGCCAAATAAAATGCAAATATTGCGACAGAGAACACGAGAACGACACAAAACAATGCCTGGCCAGAAGAAAATTATGCTTAAATTGTAAAAAAAGAAACCCCTTCTAGACTGTATGTAGGTACAAGAAGAATATAAGAAGGGTAGAAAACATAAACCCCCCTAACAAAAATATGGAAGTATATTCACTAAAGACACAAATCAAGAATAACAATAAAGTTGAATGGCATAGAATTTCCCATGCAGGTTGACATGGGGAGCGATATTACTCTGATCCCAAGGAATTTCTGGGAAGAGATAGGTAGACCCAAATTAAGAAAAAGTAATCTTAATTTAAAACAATTCAACGGATCTGTCATAAAAACTTTAGGATCTTTTGAAGGAATTTTCAAGACAAAAACTCGTTATGAAATTATTCCCATCACAGTGATTCAATGCACAAAAAATCATAGGCTCCTCGGAATTGACATGTTAAAAATGGATACTACTAAATTGATAAACTGCATAAAGTCTGAAGAACCTGATATAGGACTATTAAAAGGATAAAGAAAAGAAAATAATCTTTCTAAATATATAAATTTTATGTGTTTTTATCCATTGAATGATATTTTGCTTCGAAAAAATGAAAACATAAAATATGACATTTGAAAAAAAAAAATTTTTTTTTTAGACTAATTTTTACATGCTACTTTGTTTTTCAAAATCATAGTGGCTAATCTTTATCAATATTCTTAAAATTTTACTCTCAATTAGAAGACACCTGGAAGTACAAACAGGACCTTTTTTTTTGTTTCTAGTAGGAAGCGAATATACAATAGAGCAAATTTGAAGGCAATTTCTTTAAAAAATATAAGAGAAGCAAAAAAAAAAAAGCACTATGCTAGTAATAGAAGACAGACTCAGAATTATTTTCATATATAATGTGTGAAATAAAAACGATTGTATATCGTCAGGGATTTTGCTCAAAGTTTTAATTTTGAAAAGAAAACCGTCAAATTTAGTAGATTTTCAAATGTAAACAATCTCTCGTAATTTTGACCTTACCAGCTTAAAAAGGTAATTGCTAGTGTATTATGGGTCCAATTTAAAAAATATTTATATGGTTGGAAAGAAAATGAAATAATCTTTCTAAATATGTAATTTTTATGTGTTTTTATCCATTGAATTTTTTTAACAGCGAGTTAAAATAGTATTTTGATTAAAAGGGGCGAAAATGTGTGACACAAAATTTTTTTCGCGCTCAAATTTTCCGTGTTATTTTTTTTGTAAAATCAAAGTTGTTAATCTTTATTAATATTCTTGAAACTTTACACTTAAATAGGGGACACTTTTAACTACAAGTAGAAATTTGTTTTTTTTTCTATTCCAACCCTTGGGAGTGAAACGACAATAGACCAAAGTTGAAGGCGATTTTTTAAAAAAAATATAAGATAAGTAAAAAAAAAAAAAAGCACTATATGCCTGTAAGATTCAAAGTGAATATTTGAAGAACATAGAACTCCGACTAGGGTTGAGGGACAATACATTTAATAGATAACAGCACATGAATACAAAGAATACATAATAGAAGAGTACATGGATACATAAGATACAAATACAAGAGTAGATAAACCTACATATATAAAAGGACTGAAGCGTCCATAGAGAGAAATGACTTACAAGGAGGGGGGCCGGAGCCCCACCGAGAAAGGGGTAGACCGTGTCTAACCCATGTGGTCTCATAGCAAGGAAAGAGCAAGAGAAATTCGAATCAGCCGCTTAAATATCATACGTCCCCTGGTGGGAACAAGCGACAACAAGCTGGGCAGATAACTCCTCTACATGCTGAATAGAAGACAGCCTTAGGATTATTTTCATATAAAATATGTGAAATAAAAAACGATTGTATACCATCAGGGATTTGCTTTGAAACTTTGAATTTTGAAAAAAAAAAAAAAAAAAAAAAAAAAAAAATCCTTAAATTTACTTGTCTCCGTAACGTAAACAACTCTCAGCTAGGCATGGTTTATCCAGACCATAAAGTTTAAATAGTAATTCATTGGTTATTTCTGGTCCAATTTTAAAAAATATTTATATAGTTGGAAATAAAATAAGATAATCTTTCTAAATATGTAACCTTTATGTGTTTTTAACCATTGCATTATTTTTTACGGCTAGTTAAAAACGGTATTATTTTTAAACAAAGTTGTACATGCTACATGCAGACTTTGTTAAATAAAACTATATAGAGTTATTCTATTTCTTGTATGTAATAAAACATAGCTGATATTTAAAAAGGTATTTTAAGTACAAAGTGAGGTTATTTATATAAATTAATACTATATATGTGTATATATGCTGTATTAAAATGAAAATGTTGAATAATCTTGTGGTAAACTTTAAAAAAATAATTTAAAAATCTTGATATCCCTACTTTTTATTCCCCAAATAATTGGTTCTAGCATGGGGATACATAAAATTTAAGTACAGAATCAGAAAGAACATACAATTTTACATAAGAATGCAAAGTTTTATCAAAATTGCTCCAAAAATAAAGAAATGGTGCAGAAAATACTAAATTTCTTGTTTTGAATTAGTCCGTGATTTGACATATTTTTTTTAACGTCCACTTTTGTATCCCCAATTTTGGGGGGGTTAAATTCTCATAACTTTTGAACCACTGTGGATATTTGCATAATTCAAACAGTTCTGAACTCCATTTACAAAGCTCTATATAACTAATGTGATTGAATAACAATAACCTCAAATAAAAATCAAAAAATCAACTGGGAATGCTAATGCATGACATTGTTCAATTGAACATTGAACAATGTCATGCATTAGCACAAATCTCTGCACAAATATTATACTTGAACTATTTCAGTGCCTTATATGCATATATGATTCTTCAAACATCCTCACAAAAAGAAGCCAGAGGCAGACAAATATGCAGATGCTGTTGATAATCAAGTGGCAGCAGTTGCTGAACCAATTGGATCTTGTAAGGGTACAATAAAGGTTAAACTTTAAAAAATCTCCTGCGTCAATGTTCTGACTGATTGCAAGAAGACACTGTATCTTAAGTAACACTCAGATGTACATATTCCATTGCTGCCTCTGTGCAAATACTTCTGCAATCTGGGAAGACTGCCATTGTGAAATAACTCTTAAATCAGGAGGCTAAACTCTTTATTTGTACTTGGAGGATTCTTCGCATTAAAATAGGCACAGTACTTTAGTTTTATTGAAATTATAAACCTTAGTTGAATGGTAAAATTCTATTTTAATTCATTCTTTCATACAGTAAGTTGATGTTTTCAATTTCCTAGGGTTTCTTATATCTGAAAAATATAAATAATTAGTTTAAAAACAAGTTATGAATTTTTAGAATGCTTCTGGATAAGCAGCATACAGAAGTAGTTATAAGTTAAAATTTGTTCTAATGGCTCTAAATTTTTGAAAAATTTGTCTGTAGCTATTAAATATCTTTTTTAAATGAAACTTGGTGAGTAGATATCTCAATGCAAGTCTCATTGCAACAATTGCTCTAAAGATGCTATTAAATTAATTCATGATTTAGATGGTTTGTTCTGAAAGAAAAAAACTTAAGAAAAGTGATAGGTGTTCAGCTTACCACCCACTCCATGATAAAAACTTCTTTTTTTTTTCTTTTTTTCTTTTTTCAAGTTGAATTTGAAAATTAACAGGACACCACTTTTAAGACTTGCCTCGGGTTAGCTCAGTCGGTAGAGTGTTCGGCTAGAAACCACAAGGTTCCTAGTTCAATACCGGTCCTCACCAACTCAGTGTTATGAGTAGCACAGGGATCTGTGCAGTAAAGTAAGGAGCTGACGGTAGGTGTGGCACTCCACCTCAGATGCAAAAACAATCTCCTTGGTCTAGTGCTAGTGAAAAGGGGATAGACTCCCTCGCTGATTGGCTGATACCGACATTAGGCTGCCCCGACGACTTTACTTACTTACTTTATATTTTTAATTATTTATATAGAATGGGATTTGTTTCAGTGCTATATTATTATCTTAATGTATGATGAAATTACTGCAACCTACTTCAATAATTAAAAAAAAATATTTTTCTTGAACAGAAGAAGTTATGTCTAAGGAATCTAAAGCGACGTCGGCGTCGGCATCATAGTAGCAGCAGTAATGCTTCTGCTGTGTCTGATGATGATTCTGATCTCAGTGAAGGTATGGCTTTCTCTTCTTATTTTTCTAACTACTTTATTTATTTAAAAAAATATTTTGAAGTAAACTTTAAAAAAAAATTTTAATTACTGTATTTTTTACAATCAAAAAGACCCTCCTAATTTGTCCAGCAAATTTTAGGAAAAGAAATCAGATTATTAGAGGGATTATGCAGTGTGTTATTAGCATCTTTTACTCTTTCACTGTCATTGTGACCAGAGTTGAATTCCTATTACCATGCCATGTGCAACTCTAGTTGAAAATCATACTACATTCTATTTGCTGGTCCATATTTCCCACCCACTTAGGAATTTTGCATGCCAGTATGGAGTGTTGCATGTCATGGGACCGCTTAGTACCCAGATTACAGTCTGCTCAGCCATCATGCTGTTGAAGTGAGTGAGTGAGTCAGTTGAAGGGACCAGCTAAGTCTGTGTGAATTTGATATGAAGCAGCTATATATAACACTCTGGAATATTCCATATTTGCATATGGGTGATACCATTCACTGAGTTCTGATTGGCTGATGACTTAACTGGGGCTATGGTGCTTAGATGAATAATCCATGACTCTGTACTGTGCTTGAGGCAATGCAGGATCCGTATTTGAGTTACAGCTTGTTACCTTTGTCTTCCAATTCGATGATGATTGGGCTTCTACAGTTACTTTCTTTAATGATTAATTTCAGAGTTATCTTTCACTTACCATGCTCATCTCAATGGCTAAGAAAATTTAATCAGCCCTGCTATTTTACATATTTGGGAGAAAGAGATGCATGTCTTTTTGAAGGGCTTGAGTATTAAGTAGAACACAAACAGCCTTGGCTAGAACTTAACCTTTGTGATTCCATTCTCAATGCTAATAACCACTATGCCATTCTTATCTCTATAACTTAATTATGCCAAGCAAAATGAAAATTTGATAAATAAATAAATGAATAAAATAAAATAAAAATGCTCTGTTGTATTAGGGTTACCAGGATCAATGATTTAACTTACTTTTTTTTTCCTTCATCCAAAATCAGGTGGAGAAGATGTGAATGAAGATGTTGATCTGTTATCTGATGAATCTGATGAGGACCTTGGAAGCTATCTTGAACATGACTCTGATTCTGACCTGTCAGACACACTTATTGATGGTCAAGATGTACCCTCCAGTTTTTCGTTGACTGGTAGGAATAATCAGCTCTTGACCAATGGACCTGGTTCTGCAGACCACCAATCAAATGTTGCTGCTGCAGCTGCTGCTGCAGCAGCTGAAGCAGCTGTGGCAGCTGCAGGCATGGATGGCAACTGGAACCTTCGACACTCAAATTCTCACAACAGCATTTGGACTGATGCTGCTACTAATGTCAGTCTGGTGCATTTCTCTTCTGAACTCTTGTCTAACTCAGCCACATTCCTTGGACAAAAACTGGAACTCAATTTGAAAAACTTCAAGATGGACAGTGCTGACAGTTGCATGGATTTTAATTTGTTCAAAGACAATAACTTTGAGCAAAAAAGCTCTGTACTCTCTGGTAAGATTTAGCTATGTTTTTTTAATTTTTTTTAAGGATATTTTCTTTGATTTTTTTTGCAGAACACTTTTGAGTTTTTATTAATTTTTTAAACTGAATTTTCTGCAACAATAGCAACAAAAATATGGTGTTGGTTACAATAAACCCTTGTGCTAGAATCTAAGAATAAATCAATAAATTGAAAGCCTGCTCTGAATACAGTAGTAGATACAAATTGAAATTTATCTATCGCAGCTTAAAAACTGCGATAGATAAATTTCAAGTTTTATCTAGTGTTGATGAAATAGAAATGTGCAGAAATTAATTCTATAATGGAAATATCCTTAAAAATGTCATTTATGTATTTATAGATTTTAAAGAGTGGCTTCAAGCATTTGTCAATTTTCAAATCATGGACTTTAAGAATATGAATCATGATAAAACTTTTAAAGTTTAAGAATTATAAAACTTTGAGGCTTTTGAAAAATTAAAACTTACCACTGATTCATGTAATCAACCATAAATAACAGCAAAAATGTTCAAATACTTTTCTTAATTTTTTAAACCAGTATGATTGTCAATTGGAATCCCTTTACTAAATTTGTATCTTAGTTTTTTGGAAATTCAAAATTGAAATTTTATATTTATTAAGTTTTCCTTTTTTATTAATCTCTTGGCCTTTTTTATCCAAAAATTCTGACTCATTCTGAAAGTCATTGTTGGAAGAATTGACATTTGAATATTTGAAATAATTGTAAATCTACTGATAGTTATGGTGTCATGTGACTGATAAATTCTTAAAAGAAAAAAAAAAAGTGAGAACTGTAATCATAACTGCAAGTGACTTGAGACATCCAACTTGATGGTATCTTAAAAAGATTTGCTTGTTTCAGGCTATAACACAGTAGAAGATTGGCACTCAGCTGAAATAACACAAAAGCTACATGACTTTGTGATAGAAACTGACACAGAAACAAGCCGAGGGCCTACCGACACAGGTGAGAGAATAGAGGTTATAAAATATAAGTTGCTCAAGCTTCCATTATGTTAGCCATTTAGTGAGGTTGTAGGGGTGGTGGGATTGAAGAAACTGTTACAGATAAACTTTAAAGTGATTGTATTTATCAGTTCTTGGTTCAGTATTGTAAAGTTCTAAAGAAAACTTTTTATCATTATTTTTTATGTGAAGAAAATCTAAGACTTAGAAGTCTATTTTAAGAAAGAAAACTTAAAATGTGCTGCAGTCTAAAGTTTTCTTATTTTTAAATAGAATCAAACTTGAAGTTGAATGAGTTCTTTGATTTATCTGTGATAAATCAATTGAAAACAAAATTGAGTGTTGTTTGGTATGGGAAGTTAATTGTTAAAAATTAGAATTTATCATTAGGTTACTTGAAAAATTTGTTTTGTGTTTGTCATTAAATAGCACTAGGAACATTTAGCTTTAACTTCACCTGAAAAGATTTTGTTGTTTGTTATATCAGCATTTTTCTTTTTCTTTTTTAAGTATGAAAATTGGCATATTTATCAATTCTAATATTGAAGATGGGAAAAAAGCAGCAGTTTTGGCTTGTAATCTTTATTTTAAGAAAGGTAAAAATCTGACTCAATTGGTTTGTGAAGTTTCTTGCTAATAAAGTTGATGTTGATAGGGATGAAATCAAGAGATGAGTATCAACATTATATGGTGGGAGATGGCTAAAATCCTTAAAATATCTATTAGGTATTCAAAATCATTTGCACCAGTTTGCTAATGATATTCTCTTTGATATGTTCCTTATAAGATAAGCAAAAATTACTATGGGACCATATATTCATGTGTAATTCACTACTTAAACACAACAAAAAGGATTTTCTTTAACAAATTGGAATGCAAGAGATTATGAAGCAAGTTAAATATACCATTATTACCTTTACCAAAGTCTTCATCTAAAAAAAGTTAATACTGTGTATATAGTTGGATTGGGAATCCTTTGCTGATATGGAGAAGCAAACAATTGATTTCAACAAGTACTGTTGCCAATTGGATCAACCGAGCTTAGCAATTTAGGAAATGCATTTGTCTGGAATTATTTAAGAGACAGGATGTAATATTTCATATATTTCAGAATTATTTCAATAATTTTTTTAAAAATTCTAATATTTGTAATACTTACAAAGATTTTTGGAAAGCACGGATCTGAAAATACTAATCACATTGTAAGTCATTTTGTACTTGGTGTGGTTCTACAATTTTTAGCACTGTAATGTCAAGGGGTTTGGATATCAATCAGTGTGACTGACGCAATACAAGTGTACAGTTTGTGTATTGGATGGCGTTTATACCTCCTTGCAGGTTGCTTTGTTTATATACGTTATTTGTTAGGTTTTTTTTCCAGTCTTTGTGTAATTTTTTAATGATATCCTCTCTTTTTGTGGCATTTTTTCACATCAAATATCTCTGCTACATATGGAAGCTTGTTCAAATCATAAAATTTGCTAAAAATTCACAAGTTTTTCTTTATTAAATTTTTGGTGTTTGAATTTTGGTCTGTGCTGTGCATAATGTTCTATTTCTATAATGAAATGGAATGGGTAAAAAATGTTCAGATATTTTTGTGCAGTCAAGTCACATTTACTTAGTAATTTTGATTCTTACTGTTAATTTTTCATTTATTTATTTTCTTGTGTTAAACTATTTGTTATTGTCTCAAGTATTTTCTTTTAATCTCTTGTTTTTTTTGTGTTTTTTTATTCACAGAGCTTTCCAGTGCCCTGAGTGAAACGGATGCTGAGGGAGAAAATCAGGTGGACAGGTAAAATGTTCTCTCACTCTCTCATCAAAGTCACTGATTCTGTTTACAGAGCAAAAGTGGTGGTAGAGCATGAAACTGGTTTTCTAGATATGAGGTTCTGTCACACAAATGGCATCATCACCTCCTACTTAATGATGTTTTGTTTTTTTGGATAGCATATACTTTTAATGTTTTTGCATTTATTTTTCTGTTTCCTTTGTTTTGGGAGGAGGTTGGTTTTGGTTGTGTGTGTTGGTTCTGATTTGTGTTGTCTTTTGTGTCTTTTTACAATGTTGCTTCTTTATTTATTTATCTATTTTTTTGTTGTTTGTTTTCTCTGTAATTTCTCATGATGAGTAAAAAATAGTCGGAAATTTAGAAATCTGTATAACTTAATGGGATTAAATATTAATGTTCATTAAATGAGAAGGTTTAAAGCAATCTGATTAAATTTACATTACTGATTCCAATATCTAATAATCAAATCAAAGTACTGATGTCTTTTTTTTTTTTTAGGTAAAGTTTTTTTTATCATAAGTAGCAGAAAGAAAACATTATTTTAAACCATGTGTGTAAAATACTGTAAGTGTTTTTGTAAGTAAAGTAAAAGTAAAGAAGAAAACAAAGAGATTGTATTTCATAGAAAATAGTTGTTAAAAAAAAAAGCAGTTTATGAAACTCCGCCAAATAATTAGATAATAAATATATCAAACAAAATCTCGTTAGATTTTTAAGATTTGGTTTGGAAACAAATAAAGTAAGAAAAAAAAAATGCCTAGAAGAGTAATATTTTACTTTATTTTACTGTTTTTAAACATAAAAAATCAGGTGTTTATACAAATTAAAAATGTAAACAAAATCCAGTTCAATTTGGGATTATCTTTATAATATGTAAAATCATTGACATGCATCTCATTAAGTGAGTTGACACATGACAAGAAAACAATAAAAAGACATTGTCTTCACAATTTCTTTTCAAAGAAACCCTATCTTTTATGCCTTAAATATTGAAAATTGTATTAAAATCCAGTAAATAGTACATTTGGGGGAATTTGAAAAAAAAAAGTGCTTTGGCAGGTGTATATTTTTGTACATACCTAGATTTCATGTTTTTAAACACTCCATGAATTAAAATTTAAAAAAAACTCGGAAAAAAATTAATGAAACTTAATGTAAAAGATGAGAAAGGATTAAAAAAAAAATCTTGTGTAAAAATTATTTATTTTACAATCAGTAAAATGGGAGAATTTAAAAATGGGATAAAAGAATTTTAAAATGGGATAAATTAAAATCTGTATCTGTCAAAATGGCTAATTTTTGCAATGTTTTTCATTCTCAAAAATGCACTTTTTAATATGATTTATTTCATTGTTATAATTAAGAAAGAATTTTTTATAAAAGTTTAAAGAAGGAGGAGGTACTGTCATACCAAAATTTTGGCCATATCAGGTTAGAGATTTTAAAATCAGTAATATTTGAATAAATAGATATCAAATATTTTTATTAAATAAAAAAATGTTGATTTTTGAAACTAGAAGGAACCAAGAATTCCATCATATAGTGGTAGGGTGGATGAGCTTTTTTATTGGCTCACACTGACTGTGGTTTCTCGATTTAAGAAGTTGAGTTTTTGTAGTTTAATCATGGCAAAATGTCAAGACTAGTAGCATGTAGCTTGCAGGGTGGTGACTTGAAGATGTCGAATTCAAGTTGAGGCTGCTATCAGAGCCAAAATAAGCACAAGAACCCATAATTGGCAATGGAGATGGTGCATCACTGACGGTCACTCTATATGCATTCAAAAGATGTATCTTACAACTATTTTAATTAATCTTTTTTATGCAAGAACTAAACTGCTTATTAACCGTGAGTGTTTCGCTAATGTAAACAAACTGTAACGGTTTATGGAATGAATGTAAATAAATAATTAGAATGGTCTTTGAATATTTAATTCTGTTAAAACTTTTTATGTAATTGATTTATTGGAGGTCTATTTAAAAAAAAAAAAAAGAAATAAAAACTTTATGAAATAATGTTTTTTTACAGATTTAAATAGTTTTGTATCTAATATTTATATGTAATTTTATTTATTTACATTAAATGGTATGATTTTTTAAAATATTATATCGTATGTGTATTTTTGTCATAACTTTGCTTAAAAGAAAGTATAAATGTTCTAATTTATAAAATAATAATTAAACATAATAATATATATATATATATTATATATATATATATATATATATATATATATATACACACACATACACACACACGCAAATGTATGACCAGACTAAAACATTTTTAGGAACACCAGGGAGTGTTCCTGAAAAGGGTATGACATTAAAGTGCATCTAATGGTGAAGTTTTAATTCTGGATCTTTGGGAAGTGTGGAATACTCTTTCATTGCCATTTTGATCCTTAGTTGTACCTGTTAGGAATCCATTTACGGGTTGAATAGATTAAAAAATGTGTTTTTATTAGAACGAAATTGATTCAAAATTATTAGATATTTAATGTGAAACTAAGCTAACAGTTTGTGTATTATAATATTAGTTTATTTAGATGTTTACACTTTTTTTAAATATTAATAGCATCTCATTGTGTGTAAGGGTTTGCAAGTTAGACTCAGATTATTACTGAATAACAATTTTAATACTCGCTAGATGCCCTTTGTTTTCGACCTTATACCATATCCTACATGTGACGAACAGAAAATGAGGTCCATCATTGTGTAATGGTTAGCAAGGTAGTCTCGTAAATCCATTACTACTGAATAGTGAGTTCAATCTTTGCTGGATGTCACATACTTACGGAATTGTGTCTAATAATATTGACATTTTTAGCAGAATTTAGAATTCATGTTTTTTATTTTATTTATCTATTTTTTTTTTTTACTAAAAAAAAGTCCCATATAAAAACTTATAAAAATCTTCTGATATAATTATTCAGACTCATATGCATTTGGGTGAGCAAAATAAAATTTTCTATCAGGTATAGGGTTAAAATGGGTGGATATTTGGATTCTACAGTCCTTATTTACCCTACATACCAAATTTCAGAAATATTGAATGTATGGAAGTATTTTTAAATTTAAAAAAAACCCACTGATTCTGCGACTTCGCACTGCCTTAATTAAGGTGCAAAACAGGAAAATTTTACACCCCCCTCTTAAATCGGAATGGTAAGGTTTAACACAAAATAATTTGGCACACTTTCCTAACTCATGAAGGGGAACATTTGTGCCAAATTTCAAGTAATTCAGTGTGGGTGGGTGTAATGCCCTGGTGAAATGACATTGGAATGACCCACTTGTGAACGGTTTAAATTAATTTTTCTAAAACTTTTTCGTATGTAAGACAATTTTAAATTCAGTTTTTAATTGCTTGTTGAGTTAGAAATAAAATGTAACATTGTAATTTTTTTTTTGAGCCCTAAAACAAAAGCAACAAAGAAGCCAACTAAACATATTTCGCGTTTTAGTTTAAATTTTGTTATTCTTCTTTCAAAAACGTTTTGAGTTTCACTGATTAAAAATGAATATATTTAATCATCTCATTCTAAGAAATATGATTAAAAATGGATATATTTAATCATATTTCATTCTAAGAAATATGAAAATAATAGTATGTGGGTATCCACTTTTTTATATCCCTTTTTTTTAATCGCTTGAATGATTTTTTTTCTAAAACTTGTAAAGATACACTTGGTTTGAAAAGTTGATTTTTTTTTTGTTCTCAAAAAAAAAAAAAAAAAAAAAAAAAAAAAAACAGTTCATACAATCGCATTCAACAATGTTGACTTATTAGTAGAAATAGAGTGGACATTTTGAATGATTTGATATAGGCAGCAGGTAAGCTTCTGCTGATACAATAGCAGCAGGAGCTGGTATATGGACAGTTTCGCAAATTGGTTGATTTTGGTTTAATTAATTAATTATATCCCTTAATCAATAAAAATCAATAACAAAATTTTGCGTGTTTCTTAGTTAGAGGGATATTAATGTGTATGCAAAATTTTGAATCTGAGTGACCTCCCGTTTTGGAGTTATACATCGACACGTACATACCAAATATTTATATATATTATATATATATATATACACACACACACACACACACACACATTAGTTTTTCACAACAGCAATGGTCTTTCACTAGAGTTTGAGCAACAAGTTTCCTCAGCTCTCCAGGACTCTTCTGAGTATTCCAGCTGATTTCAACAATGCTACTATTGGTATCACTTTCACCCTCATATTTCAGTGTTTTCAATTCTCTAGTGAGGTCTAGGTATTTGTCTATCTTTTTGTTTTCTTTCATCTTCACCCTGTGATCTGCTGGAACTGCAAAATCTACCAGTTGAGTTAATAAAGGTCTGCTTTTCGGGCTGGGATAAGGCAATCTGTGTTTATCTCAAAGTCCCAGAGTATTTTATGTGTTTCATTTTCAAGAACAGATTCTAGTTTATGCATATACCATTTTTTTTGTATGGTCAAAATTTAGTTTTTTGCATAATTCCCAGTGGATCATCTTTACAACCCAGTTGTGCCTAGCTTTGTATTCTCATCGTGCAAGTTTGCTGCATTTGCTTAATACATGCTTTATGGTCTCATCTCTGTCATCACACACTCTACATTAGCTGTTTTGTTGTCTTATCAATTCTTGCTTTGATATAATTAGTTCTTATGGCATTGTTTTGAGTAGCAATTATAAGTGACTAGGTTTCTATTGGTTTCCTCTTCTTAACCATGTCCAGGTCTTTTCATGTGCAACCTCCCCAATTTTTTGTTTGAAGTATCCATATAATTGTTTTTCTTACCATTTCTGTTTCCTTGTTTTGTTGTTTTTCTAATTATTATTATTATTATTATGAGAGTTTTTCACACCAGCGTAAGCTGATGGTCTATCACTGGAGTCCGAGTGACTACAAGTTTCCTGAGGTCTCCAGGATTCTTCTGAGTATTCTAGTCGATTACAGCAATGCAGTTGTCTGGATGGTCTCAATTCTTTCTCTGATTTCCAGTTTCTCCAGTCTTTTTTCCAAGCTTCTTGGGACCGTTTAAAGTGCAACAATTATAATTGGTGTCACTTTCACCCTCATATTCCACAGCTTTTTCAATTCTCTGGCGAGGTCCAGGTATTATTTAATTTTATTTATTTAAAGTTAATGGTTTGATTTTTTTTTCTTTTTAGTTTATTGTAAGTGTATTATATATACTAGCAAAATAAAAAAATGCTCTCCGGATGATGTAAAAATAAATTTAAAAAAATATTGCCTGAGGTGGGAGTTAAAAATTCAATTTCAATAAACTAAATTTTATACAGTTTAATTTTGTAGAAAAATAAATTCTTTAAAAATTCTTTTTGATAAATAACATTTATTTAAAAAGCGTTTGTACATTCAACGAATGAATGTAATACACATTGTTATACTCTTAATCCATTTTCTTAGACTCTAAAAAATAGAGATTTAAAAAATTTCATGTTTATTAATATAAGCATTTATTTATTGAAGTAAGAATTACATTAAATAAACTACTTTGTTTAATTTTTAAAGAATGAAATAGTATTTATATAAACTAGAATTAAAAAGCTATTTTAATAATCTATTACATAGGCATACCCAATTTTTCATCTGCTTTTCATTTTAAAAATGAATTAAATAGATTATTTAAGGTCAAATTTTTGTCTAAGTCGAAAAGTAGTAATATAATGAGCATCGGTAAAAAGCAAAATAATATTACACATGTATTTTATTTTTAATACAATTAAAACTATTTTTGGGGGTAATTTTGCTCAAATATAGCCGTAAAGATGGCATAAAATCCATGTTTACAAAATAAACCCTCCTGATTGAAAAAAATTTACCAAAAATCAGGGAATTATACAATTTTAATGAGATTTTTAGTGTTGATTCATCAATGAATGAATTTTAAAATGCATCAGTTATATTTCAAAACTTTCTTATTTAATTATGTATTTCTGCTATGATAAATTAATATATAAAATTCATTTAAAATATGAATACCATGATGTTAAGTTTAAAATGTCTTATTTTTAGATTCTAAAAATATATTTATTTAATAACTACTTCATTTTATTATCAAATTCTAATAATTTTTTTGTTGAAAATTCTATTGAAAATTTCTCCCCCCCCCCCTAAACAGAACAAATATCAATGTATAATTTTTTTTTCTTTTATAAGATGATAGCCAATTAAATAATTATCGAAAAGAGTAAAAAGAAAGATCTCCAAAAATTCTTTTTTTAGTTTTTAGTTTTATTTTATTTTCCTATTTTCAGTACTTATTTTCTACTAGGATAGCACCCTTAAATTCTTTTTCTTTTCACACCTTCGGACTTTTGTCTTTTTATTTATACTGTAATTTGTTTCAAACTTATATCACTCTACTGATGTCTCAGTGTCATAATGTAAATTCTGCCTCCTGAACAGCCATGTCTAGGGTCCATTTTTTTCCCATTCTTATTTTCGGTTGTATTGTTCAAACTATGAAATCTTAGGACTTCTTCAAGGTCATTTTTAGTCTGGATTTATTACATTTGATTTCCTTGCTTATGCTTGATATCAGTAATTTTAATACACCGTTACCATATAGTGTGACATCACTTATGCAACGTGGTAGTCTAAGCCATTTCTTTACATAGCTATTGATTATTTTTTCCAGTTTCTCTATTTTGTTAGTACTTGTTTCGGATAAAGTTAAAGGCCACAATAACTGCGGAAATAGCCTGAATTGCATACACCATAGCTTTAGTCTATCCGGTAACAATGTTTTATCTATATTATTTAAACTTTTAGTGAGGAATTCTTGCACGTTGGTTACTTGTTCGTTATCATTTAGGTGTTCATTGTACCACCACCCAAGGCTCTTAACTGGTTGTTTGGTTAGAGTTGGAATCATTACCCCTTCGATTTCAAATTTCTGATCACTTAATTTTCCTTTTTTAATGGAGATACTCCTGCATTTGGGTTACACCTCATTCCAGACCATAGAGTATTGTTGATTTTTTTCAGTAATCTTTTAGTGCACATATGGTTTGACATAATGTGGTCATATATGCACGAAAAGGAGGGGGGGACCAGTCACTGGTTGTTGTTTATTCTCCTTTTACCACCCGTTTTGAAGCTTGGATAATAATTTCCATTACCATGGTAAACACTAGTAGTGATATTGTACATTCTGCCATTAAACCTTTTCCCAACTGTTGCCATGATGTTGTATAATCTCTTGTTTTTAAGCAGAATTGAACATCATTAAAATACATTTTAATCAAGTTGGTAATTGATTTGGGTATCTGGAAAAATTCAAGTGCTGTCCATATCATTGAATGCGGAACCACTCCAAATGCATTGGCTAGATCCAGGAAAACAATGTGTAGGTCTTTCTTTTCCATTTTTGCATTTTGAATTTGGTGCCATATCATACTCGTGTGCTCCAAATATCCAGAGAATCCAGATATACCTGCTTTCTGTATTGATGTGTCTATGAAGTTATTTTGTACCAAGTATGCAGACAATCTTTGGGCTAAAATACTGAAGAAAATTTTTCCTTCTACATTTGTCCATATCTGGCCCACTGTGGGCATTTTGGGATTACAGAGAAAATATGGAATCTGTATCTGATGCTTGCAGGGAGTCTGTAGAGGAGTCATATGGTGCAATGCCGGCAGGTTGCCTTTCGGCTGAGGTGAAAGGATCTTGAGATGTAGGCAGTGGATTCTTTTCCATCGGAGTGACGTACGAGGGCATAATGAGGATTCGCCTCAATGAGTTCCACTTCATTCGTTAATGGGTCATTCTTACTATGACGGATGAAACGTCTCAGAAGAACCGTTCCCAGTTTTGAGAGCCATGAAGGAAGTGAGGTTCCCACCCTGCTTCTTCGTTGAAAGGGAAGAAACCTCTCATGAGGCGTGACATTTGTGGCTGCACATAGGAGTGTTCTAATGGCATACAGATTCGGGGAGGAGTTCTTCCCAGTGGGAGATTGGACATTTACGGTTTGTGGTGGCCAGTTGTATGGTTTTCCATATGATGCTATTATACCGTTCACATTGGCCCTTACCCTGAGGGTGGTAAGGTGTCATTTGACTTGTGGCCACTCCTCATTCATGAAGAAATTGTCTAAGTTGTTCGGACATGTAAGAGGTTCCACGATCTAAATGAATGTAAGCTGGGACTCCAAAAAGGGAAAATAAAGAGTATAAGCACTGTATCACCGAATTTACTGATATATCCCGACAAGGAAATTTAAATGGGAATCGTGAATATTCGTCGATGACGGTTAACATATAACTATTCCCATTTTTTGATGGTAGGGGACCCTTAAAATCAATATTTAACCTTTTGAATGTCGGAGTTGCTTTTATCAGCATCCCGGTTTTAGGTCTGAAGAACTGTGGTTTGTGTTCTGCATGTATTCTACACGATTTTGTCAATTTTTTTACATCGTCTGTGGAATATGGTAGATTTCTGGTCCGTACTACGTGTCATCCTTGTTATGCCTGGGTGGCACAGCTCATTGTGTACAAAGCTCATTCGTGTTTGGTATCGAGTTACATACCCTCGATAGTGCTTCAACTGCCACATTCTCTTTACCAGGTCGGTAGATAGCATCAAAAGAAAAACAGGAGAGTTCTATTTTCCATCTAGCTATTTTTTCATTTTTAATTTTACTTGTTTTCCTGGTGTTGAACATGAATGCGACGGATTTTTAATCAGTAATTAGTTTCAAATGTCTTCTGATCAAATAGTGCCTCCATTTTAGCATAAGCCTCTTTCTCAATTGCTGAGTGTTGCTGTTCTGAAAGCGACAGGGTCCTTGAAAAAAAAGCAACAGGGCGTCCAGATTGCCTTAAAGAGACAGCAATTGCATAATCTGATGCATCTTTCTCCACTACCAGAGGAATAGCAGGATCTACAGTTGTAATCGCTGAGTTGGCTATATCCTTTTAAAGATTTTTAAAAGCTTCCACAGCTGTGGAAGAAAGAGGAAAACTGTCTGTTTTTACCAATGGGTGTATTTTGCTTGAAAAAGAAGCAATCCACTGAGAGTAGTGTGCAAACATGCCCAGAGCTTGTTTTAGGGCAAGCATATTGTTAGGAATGGCCAACCCTAGTAGGGACTTCAGTCATTCCGGATCTGGTGACATTGAACTTTTCTTCACAGTGTACCCCAGTAAATTGATGGTGTCTACGCCAAAAACGCATTTATCGTCATTCAGTGTTAGATTATACTTCTTAAGGGCCACCATAAATCGTTTTAGATTGTAATTATGGTTTACAAAGTTGTGCCAACATATCGTTACATTATCAATATAGGCAAAGGTACCTTCCAATTTTTCATCACTACTTATTTTGTCCATAATCCGCTGGAAGCTGACAACGCCATTTGTTACTCCAAACAGTATCCTTTTAAACTGGTAAAGGTGACCATTTGCCTCAAAAGCTGTATAGGGTCAATCTACTGGTTTGATAGCCACTTGGTGATAGGCACTTCTGAGGTCGAATGTGCTGTACACTTTTTATTTGGCAATTTCACTTATAATGTTGTCTATCCTTGGCAGTGGGTAAACAAGGTAAACCTATTTATGGTTTGAAAGTAGTCAATTACTAACCTCTTTTTGTGGTTCTCAGAAGATGTTACTAATACCTGGGCCCTCCATGGAGACTCAATTGTTTCAATGATTCCTTCCTCAAGCATTCTTGTAATTTCGGTTTTTATAAAATCTTTATCCTCGAGTGAGTACCGTCTTGACTTCATTGCTATAGGCAGTCTGGAGATAAATTATTGAATAGTGACAAGTAATGGACATTTACTGCTACATAGGCTACAAATGCTAAGGGCTGGTTTGGGTCCCCCAAAAGGAATCTCAATACGAGAATGATGCCTAAGAAAATCGTGCCCCAGCATTACGTCACTACAAAGGTTTTTCATTACCGAGATTTTGATGTTTTTGTATGACCTGTTTTTAAAATGTAAACTCACCAGACAGTATCCTATCACTTGTGATGATAGGGAAGCATTTGCCATGGACACCCGAGTAGAACAGGGAAAAATTTTCCATTGGTTAGCTTTTACAATTTTGTGATTAATATAATTACCGGAGCTGTCGGTGTCAATAAAAGCATCAATAAGAATGCCATTAATTTCAATTTGTATTATGCTTTTCCAAAGGAATTGCGGAGCAGCAGCTGTAATAGTAGCTAACATAAAAGTAGTAGAAGTTTTAGACACATTATTTTTAGGGGATGTGAACTGACAGACCTTGGGAAATATCCCAGTTTCCCGCATTTTCGACACCTAGCATCTCTGGCCGGACAAGAAAAACGAGGATGTACACCAAACCCATAAAAATGACATTTACGACTTGTGGAAGCAGTGGTAATAGGCAACTCTGAAGGGTTTGAAATCTCCAGAGTTTCTTGGTTAGAAAAAGAAGTCACAGAGGAGGGACCTGGAGAATTATGCAAAGAGGGGGAACAAGATGAATGTGTGTTTAAGGTAGCACTGGTCGTATCAGACTGTAGGTAGAACACAGACTGTTTTGGGCAACCTCGAACGTATGGGCCTGTTCGTAAGCTGTTCGTAATTCAAGACATTTTTTCTCAAGAAGACGCTGTCTTACCTGTGCATTCTGAAGCCCGTTAATAAAGGCCTCCATTATGTGTTCGTCTCAAATTTTTTCCACATTCATAGAAGTTGCAGTCCTTGCTTAAGGTCCATAGTTCCATTAAAAATCGCTCCAGCGACTCTCCATTCTGTTGTCGTCGTGTAGCAAGAAGTTATTGTGAAAATACTTTGTTTTTGGGCTTTTTGTAAGTAGATTGTAATACTGTAATTGCTTCATACGTAGTGCAATCCATAATAATTTCGTGTATCGTGTGAGATACATAATTCGTCAGTAGTCCAAGCTTGTTTATTGGCCGCTGTGGGTTTTCCGTATAAAGTGTTTGTAGAAAGTTTTCAAATGTCACTAGCCAATGAGTCCAGCGTTTTTCAGCATCTAGAGTTTCTGGTTCCACTTTGAATCGCTGTGGGTGCATTAATTGTTCCATACTGATTCTAAGTAGAATAAATTGTAGTAATAAGAGAACATACACGGTCGGACTTGAGTAAGCTTTATTCGACTTGCATTTTCAGTTCTCTTGGGAGTTTATATAGTTTTACAAAGCTAAAGAGTTACACAAAGGGGAGGTAACTCTCAGTTACTTATTACACTTACGTAATTTCTAAAATGTCTATGCGTCCCAGTGTTTTTCTTTTTTCTTCCCCCACCATTTCAAGCTAACTGTAAATACATTTCAATAGTTTCTTAGAAATGAATTACACAGAATAGGTTACAAGGTAAGAGTTAGACAGCTTTAGTTGTTTCCCAGATCATAAATAAAAACCCTACAATTTATTAAGAAACTTTAGTTGGGACCCATAAACTTTTGGGACTCATTCAAAGCAAATATGTGCATCCCAGGATGCACTAACTCAAAAAGCTATCAGCATCACTGAAAAAACTAAGATATAGACATCTTAGTTTTTAAAAAATATAATTTGGAAACTTTCTTTTTATTTTATAGATGCCTTGTGTATATATCTATATAGTTTATTCTGCATATCTCAGAATCTAAGGCAACTTCATAATTTCATCCTCCCAGAATTTTTTCTCTTTGTTAACTTTAGGTGCCTTTTGCTGTCTTCCAGGAGACTAAATTCATCATTTATTACAGTTGTTATTTTAATGTGTTCTTGCCCCCCCCCCCCCCCGCTCCAGTTATAATTTTGTGTATAAATTTTTGAATATCATGATTAAGTAACTTGTGCTAGATTTGTTATTCATTCTTTCTATTGTCTATTTTTTTTTTAAATTTAGCTCTTTAAATATTATTACTCCTGACAAACTGGATTTTCTCTCCCTCACACATGCTACCAGAAGACAAAGTTTGGCCAGTTTTGTTTAAAATGTATTTCATAACTGATGTAAAGTTGTTTGTGTTTTTTTTTTTTTCAGGAAATATATGAATTATATTTTCAAGAACCACTTACCATATTATCAAAATTAAATTACTTTGAAATAGTCCAAATATCTAGCCATATAACTGACAGTTTTAATCCCCCACCACCTTTTCTAAGCCTTATATTACATAAGTAGATTTTCTGAAACTTTAGTTATTTTACTGCATGCAATAAGAGGTTATTGGTTCTAGCTATCAAAGGCTCAAAGTTTTTGCTATTATATTATAAGCTTATATTGACTGGAATGATGATGTGCAGTTCAACATTTTAAATTATCTAAAAGAGGATGCTTTTTGTTTGTTTTTTTGTTTTCAGAAATGAAGCTGATAGTCTCCACATGCAACATGTGATTGAAGTAACCCAAAATGAAGGCCTGCTTCATGTTGTGAAAGTTCTTTGTGATTGGATGAAGTGTCATGCCAGTGTGATAACAACCTGTGCACAGGTGAGATCTAGTTATCACTAGTCACAAGCAATTTGATCAGTTAGTAAACAACAGCATATTTAAAAAAATACTATTTAATCTAATTATTTTCAGTATTTGAAAGCTGATAATGTGAAATGTACTGAATATGTCTGTAAGTTTTCTATTTAAGCTATTGGCCTTTGAGATGACTGGCAGAATCTGTTATCAAGCAAATTGACAAATGACACACTCAGATGTCTCCACATTTAATAAAAACATTTTTTTTATTCCTCATAGTCATTTCTTTGGCTGGTGTTGCTTGACTCTTTAGAAGAAAAAGTTATGTTAACTAATTTTATTTTTTGAATTTGAGTTTTTGCTTAAAAAGATGTTAGTTGTTTTTAGAAAGGAAAACACACACACACACACACACACACACACACACACACACACACATACACATACACACATTTGTAATTTTGCTTCACAAGTTTTTAAAAATATAATATCAAGGAACCTTACATCAGTTGTATTTAAGTATTTCACTTGAGCTGAAACAAAAAAACAAATTATATCAAAATTAAAGGTTTTATGTATCAACTCTATAACATTTGGTAAGCTAATGTTCTGGTGAGGAGTGAGTTTCTTTCTTGATAATGTTTAAAATCAAATTATGAAAAGAACATATTTCTTTTCATAATTTGATTTTAAGCTTGGTTTTATATTTATTACCTCCCTTGAATTATAAACTTCTTTGATTAAAGTTAATCTTAGGTAAAATTTAAATTGTCTACATGTTTGTGTTATTACTGACATCTATAAGCATTAGAGAAATTGATCCATAGTTGATTTGAATTTCATCAACTCAGTAAAACTGAAAAGTTGTTAAAACATAGTGATAACCAGTGTAGCTATGAATAGTGTGAGATAGTGGCAGTAATAGCAAACTGTCACACAGGTCAATTTATTTTTATATTTATGTGGATGTAAATTATTAAAAGAAGTTAAATGTTCATGCAAATGATAATTTGGTGAAGAAACCACTTAAAAATTATAAGTACTCCTCAATTAATAAAAGCAAATTTACTCTAGTTAGTGTGTCTAAAACTATTTAAAAAATCTTTCTCTGTTCCAGCCAAATAGACTTATTTCTGGGCGAGTTACAATTTCTTCATTATACATCAAAAGAATACTAGTATTATAATTTTTACATCAGTATTTATTGAAATTGTTTGTTTCAAACTATTGTAAATTATAAAGGAATTTAAAGAATAAATCACCTGACTATATACACAAGAGGGAGCATTGTTGTGTCATTAGCAAAACATATCTGGTGCACAGTTTCCAAAGATGGAAGAAAATATCGTGATCTCAGTTGATTGTGGTAATAAAATTAGATTGTATACAGCTTTTTTGGTTGTTGTTGGCAAATGACAAGAGGAAAAAACAATGGGAAAAAACAGCAAAATTATTTAAATAAAAACATATGGTTTAATACAGAGTAAATTGGTTGGACCCATTGTTCCTCATTAAGAAAAGAGGTCTCTCATATTAAGCAATGGGAAGCTATGTTACTGCAAAATGTAATTAATCAAATAATTTAAATTTCTAAACGTACAGTTAACATTATTTGTCTTACTAAAATAATTTATATTTAATTAAGCATTACTAATTAGGTTTATAGATAGTTTTTCCATCTGAAAGTGTAAAATAATTACATGGAATTAATGCTTAATTAGGATTAATAATCTGGACAAAATGTTTAAATTGATAATTTAAAAAAAGTTTCATTCAATTAAATTTAAAAATATTTCTCTACTAATCAAGTGGATTTATTAATCGGATGCATACATTATATTTAGCTTCATATATAAATATTAGCATAATATCTATAAAAAATGTATGGATTATTTATATATGGACAGGAACTACTGCTTAGGATTAGAGTATCTGTGCATTGTTTCAGATCAAAGTCTGTTGTATTTTTGCACACTGAAAAATGTTACAATATATCTGCAGAATGAATATAGTGCATTTTATATGTATGGATAATCCAGTTTCTGTTTGTCATTGTTATAACACTCAGTATTAATCTGCCTAGATTACTTTCTGCAAACGATCTAATAAAGGAATTAAACAAATACATTTCTACCATTGGAAAACAACAGGTAAGGAAGTTCGTTTAAAAAAATGAAATTTAAAAAAAAATGTAAACAACAAAAAGAGACTATTCTTAAAATAAACAAATATTATAATACACTAATTCTTAGCTTTGTTTATTGTCAAATCTTTAATAAATTTAAGGAATACATTTAAAAAAATAATATCTTAAATGTAAAAAAAACAAAAAAAAAACCATTTCCTGAAATAAACAAACATTCTACTATACAAATTCTCAGCAATTTTTAATTTTTAAAAATTTTAATTTTTTAAAATTTGATAAATCATTTTCCTCTTATTTTCTCCTTCTCACTCACTCTCTGGTGTTCCTAATTTTTTTTTTTTTAGTCCAGTTATGGACCGTATGCTTTAGCTAGTGTGTATATATATATATATATATATATATATATATATGGACTGGGTTTTCGAAACATGAAAGGATGAAAATACAAACTCTAAAATAGAAATTTTAAAATTCACCATAGGAACAAAATTACTTACCTGACCTTGCCTAAGTCAAATCCAGAATGTCATCAGTTTAGAAGGCCTTAAAATGTAGCAAAATGTATCTATTTAATCAGTTGAGAATATCTTGTGATTTCTGGCTATTAGAAAATATGATTTTAAATTCAAATTAAACAATTGATTGAACAGTTACAAATTAATAAGAAAAAATTTAATTATATGCATATGAACTATCTAATATATAGAGAAATGCACACATACACAGTAAGTCAGCAGAAGATATTTTTTTTAAATTTGCAAGCTGTAAAATCAGGAGATTATATATATATATATAAGAGGAATAATACCTACTTCTAAACAAAATGAAAAATCTAAGAAAGTCCGGTTGGCGTAGGGGTTACGGTCCTCGCCTGTCAGCTTGACAGTCAGGGTTCGAATCACCCACAAGGCGGTCTTCCTATCTATAGCTCTGCTGATGAGGCCTAATAGTGAAATATACATACAGAGATTGCTTTTTCTCGATTTGTTTAGCATTACATTTGAGTAGGTATGCCCGCCTAATTAATTAATTAATAATTAATTAACTTCCAAAATTAGGTACAACTTTAATTTAGCACATATTCTCCCAAAAATTGTCGGCTAAAAAAAAGCCATATCAAAAACACATCGTTTGTGTATTTACTTCTCATATATATATAATATATATAATATATATATATATATTAGACAAAACGTGACCTGTTGGATCACCCATTGAGGTAGATAATTGGGATTAGGGAAAAGTGAGTTTGTAAAACCAGTTAAATTAAAAAAGAATAAATATGACTGAAGAAGTTAAAAAAAAATTACAATCATTTTGTAAGATTTCTAAGAAAGATAACTTTTGATCTAATTTAAGCTACAGGCTAGCTGCTACCGAAACTTGACATACAAATATATTTCACACTCTCTAAATCACTCTCTTTACTATCACAGAGAAATTAACATATATTATTAATTAGGAGATAATCAAGATATATATAGAGAGGGGGAAAGTGACAGGCAGAATGTGAGTACGAGACAGGTCAGTTTTTGACTTGATTGCAAATTACAACTAATTAGAACCAATTAAAATGGATTTTTTTTCAAACATAACTCAATCCTAGAACTAAGGAATATTTTGATTTAAATTTTTTGTCATTAAACTAAATAGGAATCATTGATTCACTCAGCTTTAGTATAATAATTGATATATAGTCTTTTTCTTAAACATATTTTGTTAAAAACCAGAGAGTTGAATTTTTTTTTCTTTTGGAGAGATTTTGAATATTTTATTTTTATTTAGTTTATAAATTTAGATTATGTGTTCATGATATAGCAAACATTGGGACTGGTGTAATCTGCAAACAATAGTATAACATTTTTAGTCATTTAGTATACTGGTTCTATTTGCAATCTTTTGTGCGTTTTTTTATATAGTATATCATTCACAAGTCATTTAAAACATTTTTTTAAACTATCAGATGAAATATTTAACAGAATTTGATTTGTATTGTATATGTTCTGTGAAAATTTAATTTTATTTTTTTAAATTTTTAAATTTTTTAAAAAGTTTGATGTGAGAAAATGATAAAAAGGGGAAATGCCCAAGGAGGTATAACAAACAAACAAGTGCTACAGAAAAACTACAAAAATCTATACTTTGGACATAAAGCAGCTTAGATATTAAAAACAAAAAAAGTTATTTCCTATAAGTCTAACATAAACTCTTGACTGATGAATTATTTATTTTCCCATTAAACTAACCCTAAATCGTCTTCTTTTTTCCTAGTAGATCAATAAATAAAGAAATAATTTATCAGTCAAGAGTGGTTCCCCTTTGTTTATGTTAGACTTATAGGAAATAACTAACAAAAATTTCCCTGATTTTAAATTACATCCTTGAAAATGCCTATTGATGGTGGAAAGTGGTTGGGGAGAAAATTTTGGACAATCTTTAATATAAAATTGAACCAAATTTAAGAAACCTTGTATGTCAAAAAATCAATTAAAAAAATTGTTAAAAAGAACCTTGTTTTTAAATGTCATGTACACACACACACACACACGTGTGTGTATGTATGTATATATATATAATATATATATATATATATATATATATATGTTTTTTTTTAAAGATGCTTTTGTTATTTAATCCCTGTGCTAATGTTCTCTCTTTTAATCAGAGTTCCCAATCTCTGTGGTGCCGCCTGTCAGTATTGCTGAATTTCTTGCCACTTGAAACTGACTTGCCAGATGACAGGGGTAAGTGATACTTTTGCACTTGACACTATGCCTCACCTACTGCTCTATGCAAAAATATACACATATATGAGCTTTCAATCAAATTCATCATAGGTCTGTTCTCTACCTTTGCCCACATGTCCCTTAATTGCATTTTTTCTCTTATGTCAATTTGTTTTTCAGAATTATGTGAATTTTTAATAGCTTATTTAGTATTTTAACTGAAATGAGAATCATGAATTGGATTTGTTGATTATTTTTTAAATTTTATAACAATTTTCTTATGAATTTTTGAAGTTCTTTGACACTTTTTAAAAAATGCATATTTTAATTAAATTCAATCTGGGGAATAACAGAGAGGAGTAGAGATGGGGTAAAAGGAAAATAATTTATCAAATTAAAAAGAATTTGCTTAGAATTTCCATATTACAATGTTTATTTTAGGCATTGTTTAAAAAAAATTTGAATACAGTTCTTAATTACTTGTTGAGTTAAAGAATGTATCTAATTTATTTTCTTTTTTACCCTATAAAAATGTAACAACAAAATGACAATTAAAATATTTAATTTTTTATAATGTATTAATTTGAAAGCAATTACAATGCAAGTAAAAAATAAAAACAAAAAGATGTTATTTTTTGTGTCCTATCGATTTCAAAGTAAAACTTTATCTTCAGAGACGATTTTCGGAAATGGAAATTTAATTTTTTGTATTATATTTTTTTGTTGTTTATATTTAAAATAGTATTTAAAAATCCCCTGGTTTGAAACATTTTCATGATTTTTTTTTTTTTTTAGTTTTCCAAAAAGTTTAAAAAATTTTTTTACAATTATTACTAAATTACAAAACAATTTTTGAAAAAGTATTCAATCAAAATTTTGCCTATTGTTTGGTTTCTTTGTTTAATGTCATATCAATCTTTGTGGGCTATTTAATGCCAAAGCCATCCATGTAGAAAAACAGTTGTGGGATTATTTAAACCATAGCTGGAGGGATGAGTGGGGTTCAACCTACACAATGTAATTTAAGCTGTCTTCTAATTAAGTGTACAATTTCAAGAATATTGATAAAGATTATCCTCTTTGATTTTGTGAAACAAATCGAAATACTGTTTTAAATTGCTGTAAAAAATAATACAATGGATAAAAACACATGGAAATTACATATTTAGAAAGATTATTTTTTTTGTTTACAACCATATAAATATTTTAAAGATTAGATCAGAAATAATCGAGAAACTGCGAATTAATCTGATTATGGTCAGAAATGTAATGCGTCCTGAGGTTTTGTTTACATATTAAAAACGACTAGATTTTAATTTTTTTTTTCCAAAATTAAAACTTTGAGATAAAACCCTAACTGTTAAGCATCATCATTGGTCTCTGATTTGACATATTTTTTGAACAAATGTTATGGACTCATATACACTAGTTGGGTATATACACAATAGTTCTTATGACAGAGATAGTAGAGGCATCAGAGAGATACAGACAGATAGTTAACTTGCTTGTTCTTCAATCTAGTTGCCATGTTTTCGTTTCCCCCTTCTCTCTCTATTTCGGCCTATTTGTAACTCATTGAGCGGAGTCACAGCTGAGGTAGGACACGTCTGTTCCACCCTGGGTCTAAATAACATAAAAATACAAATCCTGACACTTGCCCCTACCGTTGTGTGTGTTTGGAGTTTCAGAACACATTGTACGCAAGGCTCACAAATTGTGTTTGTAAGAGGTATTTTAGCTGTGCCAGAACTAAAAGTCAATCAGTCAGTTGTTATCCATTGGGAGATAATTGATTCAGCATTATCAATATTTCCTTCGATGGTGTCATAAAAAAATTTTGCCTGCTAATATTGCACAGCTAGTGGAAGCATTTTACCAAGATGATGAATATACTCGACTGATGCCAAGCAGGAAAGACTATTTTAGTATTAAACATAATATTCATCAGCAGAAAAGACTCATCTTTCAAGGAACAGAACCTGATAGTATCCTTGGAGTTTTCAAAATTTTGTAGTCTAAGCTGAAATGCTGTGTCCTTGCTGGTAGTGTATGTACCATCCAACAAAACATGAAATTATTACTGGAACAAAACATGAAATTATTACTGGAACCACTGAGTGTATCATATCAAGATCTCTTGAAATATATTGTCTGTAATGCAGAGAGTGTATGATTCATAGGTGGCCAAATTGTCCTAAATCATCAGGGCAACTTGAAAAAATTTTTTATGACACCATCAAAGGAAATATTGATAATGCTGAATCAATTATCTCCCAATGGATAACAACTGACTGATTGACTTTGACAACACAAAAGGAATCCTGTCAAGTTGTTTAGTTGTTTTGCAATTGAATAAATTAGCACCTCATTCTTAATTGGCTAAATCACAATCCAGATACTTAAAGCAAAGAAAGGAGGAGATTAGTGATTGTGAAGTTTTGTTCCTGGGAGATTTTGCTGAGAACTACAAATTTGTAGTTCAAGATGAGATCCAGAGTTTTCATTGGAGTACCTCACAACGCATTTTACATCCTGTGGTACTCTACTTTAAACTTGAAAACGCAAGGCAAAATCATTGTTTCTGTATTATGTCGAGTGACAACTCACATGTTGTAGCATTTGTTTATATGGTACAGAAAAAAAATTGAGGTAATCAGGCCTACCTTGCCAAATATAAAAAATAGTGAGTATTTTACTGATAGTTGCACAGCGCAATACAAGAACTTTGCCAATTTGTGCAACCATCAGAAATATTTGGGTCTCAATACAAAATGGAATTTCTTTGCAACAAGTCATGGTAAACAACCATGTGATGGTATAGGTGGGACAGTGAAAAGAATAGTGTCAAAAGAAAGTCTCTGAAGACCAACTACCAAAGAAATCCTTTCCAAAAATCTATGTTTGAATATTGTCGATCTGCAATTGAAGGTATCAAATTCGTTCTGGTTGAAAAGGAGGAAGTTGAGGAAGCAAGGAGGAGCCTCAACATGAGATTCAAAAATACATCCACAGTCCCAGGAACAAGAAGTTTTCATCAATTTATTCCACTCATCAGAGATAAAATAGCTATGAAACAATGTAGTGAAGATGAAAACTATGACCTAATACATGACTTCTCTATTGGAACTGAAGAAAAACAGTGAAATTTGTTGTTTCAGGATATGTTTGTTGCAGGTGGGACAATAAAATTTGGATTGATACAAAGAATGATACAGAGAATGACTTCCATCTTGTTCATTTTACTGGGAAGAGGATTTTCAGGATATGTTTTGTGCCATTCACAAATATTCTGTGCCCTGTTGATGTCCCTATAACACCAAATGGTAGAGTTTATCATCTGTCCAAGATGGTCTATAAACACAACAAAATTTATGGCACAGTGTAGTTTAAAATGTAATGTTTTAAAGACTCATTGTATATTCATTTTTTTTCTTTTGAAGGAAAAAAATCAAATGTTTATGTTTCATGAAAATAATTGAAAAATAGTAAAAAATATAAAAATGAAAAAAAACACAAACAGAAAGAATTTCTTTTAACTTCATGTTTAGTGGTATACTACAAATATTCTATGCACTGTTAATTATCATGCCTTAGGCAATGTTTACCAGTTGTTAAAGACTATCTTAAAAAAAAGAAGCAATATCTGCAAAATATATTAATAAAAAACGTATTATTGAATAGTTTAAGAAGTGACTGAGCACAATATCAACATTTGAGAGTTCATGGAGCATTAGTCTTTAATTATTATCTTTCACTGAAATCCTGCACATAGACAGGAAAAAAACTCTGAACTTGACAGGTTCATATCTTCTAAAGTAGACTTTGCTCCCACACAAAATTCTTTGAACTTAGGCAGGCATAGTAGATGTTAGGAAAAAAATATTATGAAAATTGAAGAGGACACATTTTCGATAAGCTACACAGGTGAAAAGTTGTTGATTTTGGAGTCATGCATTTGGGAGGGAAAAATAAAATTTTCTATCAGGTATAGGGTTAAAATAGGTGGATATTTGGATTCTACAGTCCTTATTTGCCTTACATAGCAAATTTCAGAAATATTGAATGTATGAAAGTATTTAGAAAATTTTTTTTAAAAACACTGAGATTTTGCGACATCGCATGGCCTTATTCTGAGGCAAAATAGGAAAATTATATCCCCCCCTCTAAAATTGGAATGGTAAGGTTTAACACAAAATAATTTGGCACACTTTCCTAACTCATGAAGGGGAAAATTTGTGCCAAATTTCAAGTAATTCGGTGTCGGTGGGTGCAGATTTCAACTTTTTGCTGGTGTTTTGACATGGAATGACCCATAGGTATAGAAAACATGGGTCATTCAGAGACCTACATATGTTTGATTTCTTTAAAATATCCCATCTAATAATCGGTGTTAGCTTTTGATCCTTAAATCCCAAACATACCAAGTCGTTGTGTTTCTTAGCTTTATATTAGAGAACTAGTGTTTATAATTTACAAATCTTGTTTGACATTCTAATTTTATGCATCCCACGTAAAAGTTAGTAATATTTGGCTTTTGGGTAGATGCTTGGTAAATGACAATTTTAGTCAGGCATCTTTCCTTCGTGGGGCACAGTATAGAGCTTCAACACTGTTTCTGTCTATCCTTATCATTATTTCTATTTTGAGTGTGGCTGTTTATTATTTAAGTTTTTTTTTAATCCTTTCTATAGTGTCTGTGCAGGAGAAACCAATTTTTAAATTGCTGTTAAAAATTTTATGTAATGTGTGGTTAATTGAAAAGTGTTTTGGTTTTAATTTACAACTTAAAACCAAAGCCGGGAAAATATTTTCATTGAAATGAAGCAAATAAAATATTTTCATTAAAGATTTTGAAAAGTTTGGTATAAAATAGTTGCTTATATCAAGTGGAGACAAATTAAAATTATCAGCAGGTTGGGTGTGATACTGCTAAAAAGATAAAATATTTTCTGTTTTGTTAAAATAATTAGCAAGTTTTCCTTTCCACCCTATCATTTTCTTTCTCTTATTTATTAAAAGTTGAACTGGCAAAATATTATTAACCAAAGGCAGTTAATGAAAATCCCACCATCTATTTTAACCGAACAACATTTGGTAATCCTGCTAGCACTTAATATTTCCATTTTATCAAAGATTTTCAATATCTCTGTCTTAATACATAGAGAAATAAGACCAAAACCTGAAATTTAGGATATACACCTTAGATAGGCTAATATCAAAATATGGCTGCCTACATTTCAGACAAACAGGAAAAGTAAGAATCATCTTAGAGGTTAAGTGAGTAAGGCATCTTTTGATCAGATTAGGAAACATAGAATAATCTTATTAATTCTTTTTTCTCTTGTTTTTTTATTTGGTGGGGGGGTTGTTTAAAAAAAAAATATTGTCTCTTACATCTTTATTAGATTCCACAGATATTGACTTAAGATTTTCTGAAAGATTAATTCTATACAATCTAAATCACAATATTTGTATGATGAATATATATATGTATAAGAAATAACATACATGTATGATATATATATAATTTGCATTATACATTAATTATTTAATGATTATTTATGCACATACAAGCACATATATAATTTGTAATTTTAATATTTTCTGTCTGCTTGTTTGTGCAGTTGTAAATTCATAAGTATGAAAGTAGATGATGTGTATTAGTTATTCATGTGTTTTTATATATAATCTATATTTCTATGAATATCAACATATGTAGCTGTACCAGCTCAGTAGGTAAAATTGGGGGACATTGACAAATTTTCACCTTAATCGGTTCAAATCGCAATTTCTCGCATATTTCTGGTCCAATCTTAAAGATATTTATATGGTTGGAAAGAAAAGAAAATGATCTTTCTAAATATATAATTTTTGTGTGTTTTCATCCATTGAATTATTTTTTACAGTGAATTAAAATGGTATTTTGTTTTGAACAGCAGGAAATTCGTAATAGGCGTTTTTTCCCCCCAGACTATAATTCACACAGTGATTTCTTTCGTAAAATCAAAGTAGCTAATCTTTATCGACATTTTGAAATTTTACACTTAATTAGAACACACCTTAAAATACAAGCAGGAACTTTTTTTCTTCTTTTCCAACCTTTGGGAGTGAAAATATGTATAAGATCAGCAAAAAAGAAAAAAACACTATATCACTAATAGAAGATAGTCTCAGATTTATTTTCATATATAACATATGACATTTGGATGATGCTTAACCATCAGGGTTTTTTCATCAAACTTTCAATTTTGGAAAAAAAAAAACGACTTAAAATTACAAGAAATGTAAACAAAACTCAGCACAAGCCGGACTGGATTTGTTGAAAAACATATGTAAATAGGTAATCTATTTCTTGTATGTAATTCAACATAAGCATTTAAAAATGTATTTTTAAGTTCAAAGTGATGTTATATATTTGAATTAATATATATATGTGCATACATGCAGTATTAAAATGGAAATGTTGAATAATCTTGTGGTAAACTTAAGAAAACAAAATAACCTGCTACCCCTACTTCTTATTCTCTAAATAATGGGTTACAGCATAGAGATACATACAATTTGAGTGTAGAATCAGAAAGAACATAGTTTTACATAAGCTTTATCAAAATTGCTCCAAAAATAAAGAAATGGTGAAGAAATTATTAAATTTCTTGTTTTGAATTGGTCCGTGATTTGACATATTTTTTTTAACAAAATCATATCTATCGTACCCCCAATTTCTCAAAAGCCTCTCAACACAATACAACAAACCCAACTAACACCAACAAAGAAAACCTTAAGAAAGCCCAGGTAGAATTAACTGAAATATACAAAAAAGAAGATAGAATACATTCAAGAACATAGAATACATTCATAAATGAAATCAGACAGGCAGTAAAAGACAGTCGTGAGTAGCATGGCAAACTGTAAATGAAATTAGCGGTAGTAAAAGTAGCTCTATATCAAAGCTAAAGGCAATCAGCTGAAAAGATAGACTTCAAAAATGGAAAGACCACTTCTAGGAACCCCCACTAAACCCATAGAAAATAACATACAAATAACCAACTAGACATTAAGCTAGGAGACTTTACGATAGAAAAACTTAATGAAGTACTAAGAAAGCTTAAGAATAGAAAGGCTGTGAGCCTCAATGAAATATCCCCTGAGGCCTGGAAAATAAGGAAATTTGATGATATACTACTTAGACTATATAAGACAAAATTCGATAGAAAAATGGACGAAGGGTTGCATCCTCCCATTCCTCAAAAAAGGAGACCTAGGAATCACTAAAAATTACAGAGGCATAACTCTTACTGCAATACCTGCTAAGATATATAATGCTCTTCTTCTTAATTGCATCCAACCTGAAATAGAGAAAATCCTTAGAAAACATAAAAATGGATTCCGCAGAAATTAATCCACAACCTCTCAGACCCTGACCATTCATTGAATGGGTTTGAGCAAAGAATCTCGAGGCAACCCTACTATTTGTAGATTTCTTCAAAGCATTTGACCCCATACACAGAGGGAAAATGGAGCAAATACTTCTAGCATACAGTTTTCCCAAGGAAACAGTTAACGCCATAATGATGCTCTACCAAAATACAAAAGCAATGGTATGATCACCTGATATTAACACAAATTTCTTTAACATTGTCGCTGGAGTCCTACAAAGAGATATGCTAGCACCATATATATTTATAATATGCCTAGACTACGTACTCTGAAAATCATTAGATCCCATAAAAGAAAAAGGCTTCACACTAAAAAAAAGCAAGAAGCAGGCGATATCTTGCACAGACTATTACAGATGCGGACTACGCTGATGATCTTGCACTCCTTGCAAATACACCTGCACAAGGCAAATCCTTATTATACAACCTAGAAAAGGTAGTATGAGACATCGGCCTATACATAAACTCCAATTAAACTGAGTTCATGTCTTTTAAAAACAAAGGAGACATCTTCACTCTCGATGGTAAACTCCTAAACTTGGTAGAACAATTTAAGTACCAATCAAGTTATCTGAATTAAAAGGAGGAACACTGGACAACATGTATGGCTTCTTAAGCCATCTTTATTCTGTATATTTGTCTGCCCAGTCCAAGGGCAATAACTCTTAAGAGATCACTTACAATACAACAACAACCCCTCTTTTACAAAATAATTTTTCCCCCTTACAAGTTTTAGTTTTATTTTAAGTTGCATATAGCATAATAAATCAGAAATATAAATTGTTCAGTTGTCATCCATAGATTTTTCATTTTTTTTTTTTTGCATATTTATTTTTTATTTTTTGCATATTTATGTGTAGGTAACACAAAAATTAAAAGATGTTTTTTTTTTTTTTTGTGTATATGTCCATGAAGGTATTTTCTTTTTGATGAGTTCACAAAATAAAAATAAAATGTTTTTATTGTTTCAATTGCAGTATCTTGCCGGTTGTTTTATTATCCGGCCAGATTTGGTTGTTTTCTTTTCTGTTGTGTTGCATTGTGTCTGTGATTCCTGTGGGACATGATGATTGCTAGTTTGGGATGGGGTATTTAGTATTTTTGTTTGAATGTTTTTTTTGTGTGTTGGTTTCCACTCTGGATGGTATAATCTCAGGTGGATCCCTAGTTGCTGTAGATGGGTCTCCCCTCAGGTGTTTTCGATTCCTGCGGAGGACCTGTCCAGATGGGGTTTTAATGATGTAGGACCTTGGCTCCATACATGTCTGTGTGACAACTGCAGGGCTCCATGTATTTGTGTCCTTGTCATACATCCTAACATGCTGTCCTATTTGGATGTCAGGTAGGTCTTTTGCATGTTGGTCGTAGTAATCTTTTTGTTCAGCTTGTCACTTATATAAACGAGCTGATATCTCTGCTTTTCTTGCATTGTGGTTAACACATTTTACTGGAATGTTGCTAACCTTTTTTCTGTTGAACAGCATTTCTCCAGGTGAGTGTATCGTGTGGTCTATCGGAGTTGTCTGAAGGCATAGCAGTACCATGTCGATGTCACGGTTGCTTGACTTGACTTTTTTGATGGCGGATTTAATCCCTTGCACACAACGTTCCGCAAGTCCATTAGACTATGGGTATCTCGGAGATGATGTGCGATGCTCAAATCCCCATTCTTTCGCAAACTGCTTAAATGCAGCTGAGTTATAATGTGCTCCGTTGTCACTGATTACTCTCTCTGGAATGCCATTCTCTCCAAACACATGCTTCATCGTATTTATAACCTCCTGGCTGGAGAAATTATTTAACTTACTCACAAAGGGGTATTTGGAGTCCACAATGAGGATAAAATTTGATCTTTCAAAGTGGAGCAAGTCAGTGGCTACTATTTGCCATGGTCTGACTGGGATCTCATGTGGCATCAAGGTCTCAGCACCTTGCATTCTTTGGTGCTTCTTGCAGGCATCGCATAGCTGGATTAATCTGTTAATATCTTGGTTGATGTTGTGCCAGAATACACAGCTTTTTGCTCGCAACTTGCATTTTTCCATTCCCTGATGGCCATAATGGATCTTGTGCAGTACCTCTTTTTGCAGGGATTTTGGGATGATGATTCGTTCACCCTTGAGTAAGATCCCATTTTCTATTGCTAACTCATTCCGGTAGGGCCAGTATGGTCGCATATTCTTCCAATTTCCCTGAATGTATCGGGCCAACCGTGCAGGATCATTTCCCTTAGTTCACACATTGTTGGGTCAACATTGGTTGCCAGTTGAATCTGTGTCAACTTCTGAGCTGAAAATTGTACAAAATCGACTTTTATGTCCAGGTCGATAGCTTCTTTCGCTCTCTTGTTGGGGAGTCTGGAAAAACCATCCAGTAATGCCATTTCTTTTCCAGGGCAGTAAGCAATAGTCATGTCATACCCTTGTAGGTGTAATAACATTCGTTGGAGTCGAGGTGGGGCTGCAATTAGGTTTTTTAAGTTGATCATCTCTAGGAGCTTGTGATCACTTTCTACCTGGAAAGCACAACCATATATGTATGGTCGGAAACGCTCACATCCGAAGACAACTACTAGGAGCTCCAGCTCAATGTTTGCATATCGTTGTTCTGTTTCTGTCAGCGATTTTGACGCAAACGCTATGGGTTTTCCTTCCTGCAGTAGGTCTGCACCTAGGCCTCTGTTGGATGCATCTACTTGGATCACAGTTTCTTTTTTAGGGTCGAAGTACGTTAGCGGCATTTCTTTGCAAATTAACACCTAGGCCTCTGTTGGATTAGCATTCCCAGTTGATTTTTTTTATTTGAGGTTATTGTTGTTTAATCACATTAGTTATATAGTTATATTTGAATTATGCAAATATCCCCAGTGGTTCAAAAGTTATGAGAATTTAAAGCCCCGAAATTGAGGGTACAAATGTGGACATGATTTTGTTTCAAAAATATGTCAAATCACGGACCATTAAAAAAAAAGAAATTCAGTGATTTCTTCACCGTTTCTTTATTTTTGGAGCAATTTTGATAGAATTTGGTATTCCTATGTAAAATTGTATGTTCTTTCTGATTATGCACTCAAATTGTATGTATCTCTATGCTTTAACCCATTATTTAGAGAATAAGAGATACAGATAGCAGCGATTTTGTTTTTTTTAAAAGTTTAACACCAAATTATTCAACATTTTCATTATGATACTGCATGTATATACATGTATAGTATTAAGTTAAATAAATAACATCACTTTGAAGAAAAATAAAAAATTTTTTGCAAAAACACGGACATAAAAAAATGAGGGTTCAGTTTATTTTATGGTAGGAATTTACAAGGAAAAAGTTAAGGATTACTGACTTTAAAACATAGCTAAAAAAAGTTCAGGAAAAAAAAAAAGTAATTTTGTTGTTGCAGAAATTTCCATAAAATACAATAATTATCCAACTTTTTTACGTGTGAATCTTAAAATTCTCATGCCAAAAATTAATGTTAAATAAATATTGGGTAAAACCTGCAAATCATACTCAAAATCCCATGATATTACGGCTAAATTCTCATTACAGGGTGACACAGAAAAAAAACAAAACAGAACCCAAATTATTTATTTTCCCATTAAACTAACACTAACACCCCCCTAGTTAAAATTAATAGTTTTATTACAAAATTAGTGGGTTCTGTTTTTCCTGGGTCATAGTTTGTTTTGAAATGTACGATGCACGATTGTACATTGTACGTTTACAAATTTTGCTTTTGTTAACATTTCTCGTAATTTCAAGTTTTTTTTTTTCCAAAATTGAAACAAACGTAAAAAATAATTCAATTGTTAAAAACACATTAAAGTTAAATATTTAGAAAGATTCTTATTTTATTTTCAAAGGTATAAATATTTTAAAAATTGGCAATAGAAATAAGCGATGAATTTAAACTTTATTGTGTGCATAACATAAACAATGCCTCACTGTTTAACGTAAACGTTACGCGCTTATAGCCGGTCGGACAAATAAATTTGAAATTTTTTTTCAAAATACAAATTTTTGAATAAAAAGCCGAAGAACTTAACATTCTTCAAATTTTACAAATTTTATATCAAAATAATTCTGAAAGTTTCAAATTTTACATACAAAGTGCGTCTTTTTCGCAAATTATACTCATTTTGAACAAATAGTCTTGGAGTTTGCACTATTGTAATTTTACTTCCACGGGTCCTAGAAACAAAAAAAAAGCTCCCTTTTGTACTTCCAGGTGTCTTCTAATTGAATGCAAAATTTCAAGAATATTGATAAAGATTAGCCATTTAGATTTTCCAAAGAAATGTAGAGTTTAAAATGTATTCTCGGAAAAAAAATTATATGGCGCATTTTCGTTTTTTTTAAGCAAAATACGTTTTTAACTCGCTGTAAAAAAATATTCAATCAATAAAAACACATACAAATTACATATTTAGAGAGATTATTTTCTTTTCTTTTCAAACATATGAATATTTTTAAGATTGAACAATATATATACGAGAAATTGTGATTTTAAATCAATAAGGTCTGATTTGTGACGTCAGTTGACAGGCTGTTTTTACATTCCAAAATCATGTAAATTCGAGGTTTTTCTTCAAAATCAAAATTTTCAAAGAAAAACCTGAAGCATCTAGCAATCTTTAAATTTCACAAATTTTATAGGAAAATAATTTTGAAAGTCTCTAATTTTACATTCAAATTGCGTCTTTTTTGCATCTTTCATATTTTTTAAACAAATAACCTTTAACTTTGCCCTCTGATATTTTCGTTTCCACGGACCCTAGAAACAAAAAAAAAACCCTGTTTGTACTTCCAGGTGTCATCTATTTGAGTGCAAAATTTCAAGAATATTGATAAAGATTAACTACTTTGATTTTGAAAAACAAAACAGCGTGTAAAATTTATCCTTAAAAAAAAAAAAAACGGTCATATTTTTGTTTTCAGCTGTTTGACTGAAAATACGGATTTAACTCGCTGTAAAAAATTATTCAATCGATGAAACCTGATAAAAGTTACATATTTATGAAGATTACTCTATTCTCTTTCCAACCATATAAATCTTTTTAAGATTGGTTAAGAAATACTCGAGAAATTGCAAATTGAACTGATTAAGGTTGCAAATTTGAAAATGTCAGCGTTTTTCAGCTAAATGCTTGTAATGCTAGTTGGATGCATCTACCTGGATTACGGTTTCTTTTTTAGGGTCGAAGTACGTTAACAGCATTTCTTTGCAAATCAAATCTTTTATTGCCTGCAGCGACTTTTGGTGACTTTCCGTCCACCCATACTCCGACTCCTTTTTTAGTAGATCTCTCATTGGTGCTGTAAGATCTGAGAGATGTAGAATAAATGGTGCCATGTATGTGATAATTCCTAGCACTCTTTGTAGTTCTGTGATGCTCTTTGGGCTGCGTAGTAATTTAACCTCTTCCAATTTATTAGGGTCAGGGCGTACGCCATTTTTGTCATATATGGCCCCAAAGAAGTGTATCTGGTCTATTTGGCATTTTTCGCTGTTAAAACTAAGTCCTTCAGCTTTTGCTATCACCATCAAGTTGTGCCGATTTTGGTCATGCTCCTTTTTGGTTTTGCCATATACTATGACGTCGTCTATGAGTCCTAGTGTACCAGGGCATTTCTCCAGAATCATGTCCATTTTCTGATGGAATACATCTTGTGACATGACCAGGCCAAAAGGCATTTTCTGGAAGCAATACCTTCCGAAATGAGAGTTGAAGGTGGTCAGTAGCTGTGATTCGGGATCGAGCTTGATTGACCAGTATCGATTCTTGGCATCCAGTTTGGAAAAATATTTCACTTCCGAAAGTTTGTGTGCAAGCTCCTCCATTGTGGGAGTCTTATAATGGCACCGCATGATGGCTCTGTTTAGATCCTTAGGATCCAAGCACAGGCGGAGTTTACCATTACTCTTCCCCACATACACTAGACCGTTCACCCATTCTGTAGGTTCGCTTACTCTGCAAATGATCCCTTGTTTCATCATATCATCCAGCTCAGTTTAGACTTATAAACTACCTGCATTACAAGCTACAACAACCAGTGAGATGGTAAGAATAAATTTAAATTAAATTTAAATTAATTTAAATTTTATGGAAGCTGAATCCAGTTAAAAAAATTTGGAGAGCAAAGAGATCTAATGTAAGGACTTATGCAGATGAAGGATTTGTGATGGGTAACTGTCACAAAGTCTTCTGCCTTTTTCTTCAAACTATCTTCATGAGTCATACGTGGTCCTATGTAGCTAAAGCATCGACTCTCCGGAGAAAAATATTTCAGGGGAAAAAATACGGAATGTTTTCAAGCAAACAAACAAAAAATTCAGTTAATGAGACAATTTACAAGTGATAAATAAATATTTTTATTTAAAAAAAATAATTATTTACATTTTTTTTTTCAGAAAACGAACAGATACATAAAAGTTCACGAAACATAAAATATTCACATGTAATAAATACCTTTCTCTTCTTTTACTTTTTTGTCTATTAAAACATAAGTTCCTTTTTTCTTATTTCCTTTCACTCTCAATTATCAATTATAATAATTCGTCCTTATGAGTTCTGTTTTTTTTTTTTAATTAACCTCTTTCTTTTCAATATTAAACTCCCTTTTCTGGTTACTTTTATCCAATCCACTTTTCCAAAAACAACTACTTTTGTATTTTTTTATTATTATTATTCAGTTTGTTTTTTTTCTTCAAATAATAATCTTTTCCAATCCTAAAACTTTTTACCTTTTTGTTTATAAATAAATGATAAATCAGTTACTGGCAATAAATTACTTTTCTTTTCAATCCAAATTTTCCACTCATAACTATTCATTCTTTTCCTTCTAATCTCCTAATTCAACCAACCAACAACTCCAAAAAACCATGCTAAACTGTGTCGGCTTGAACAGCCGACACAGTTTAGAATGTTTTTTTTTTATTTCTTGGTAATAATCAAATCGAAACAAAATCTAAGGGAAATAACTCTTTTTTCTTTTTTTTCTTCAACTGTCCAAAAAGGTGTAAACAGAGGCTGAACATTCACTTGCACTGTGTGTGTGTGTGTGTTTTTTTTTTTTTTTTAACTTAGTTTAAAAGAATAGGGGATGCCGTTTCTTTCAATTAAATAGGATATATATTGATTTAATATTGATATAATACACACTCATGCTTACACACACACACACACACAGCACAAGTGAATATTCATATAAATGTAAATAGCAACCCCACTTAGAACCTTACTTAGGCTAGACGAGCGGTCAGAGAGGCCCCCTCCGATCAATCGGCTGGTCATGTCAAGCCCTAGCACCTATATGATTGCCCCAACCCTATTGCTCTTATAGCTAGCTCCAACACTTTTTATCATATGGGTGCTAGAAAGCAGTGGTAGTACCTGTTAGGGTCCCATCTATGGGTTAAATAGAAAAATGTATTTATAAAAAAATTGTATCATCCTTTAAGAATGGATTTATTTCAAAACTTTATCAGCATTAAGTGACCCACTGATATTGATATGCCGTAAAACAAACCAAACCAAACCCAGATTTTTATCAGCAAGTCAATTTAGATATTCTAACCCCCACCCCACCCCATCTAAAATGTTTTTCGATGAATTTTTACAAAATAAATTTAATCCCTTCGATTGGAGAAAAAAAATAATTTTTTAATGAAAATTTCAGTGTTGATTTATCAATGAATGAATTATTCAAAAACTGTTTTTTTTTCAGGTCACTTAATTTTGACACTGCCCCCGGCCCCTATTTTGGGGGTTCAAAATATCTTTTGAAACTAATTATAGTATGAAAATATACATTTGAAACTAATTACAGTATGAATAAAAAGACAAAAGACTGTTAATAGAAGAAAAAAGTTATTTTAAAGGAGCATGTCTTGTAGAAAATAAGTCTTGAAAATTAAATGTAAAAAAAACTTTTAAAAAATAATAAAAATTTGGTTTTTTTTTTTTTTACTCTTTTGTTTATATAATTGTCTTTTAGATAATCAGTGAAAAAATTATACATAGATACTGTTTTGTTAAAAAGGGTGGGGACCTAACTTTTCAATTGAGTTTTTTCCAAAAATTATTAGATAACAATTCTAAGTAGGCTTGTTATTAAATTGATATTTGTTTTTAGAATCTATAATTATGAAATTTAAAACTTAAATTTAGGCTTTTCATATTTTAAATGAATTCTATCTATTAATTATGTATATGGATTGTTTTCAAGGTGCATAAAGGTGGCATTTATTTTAAAGAACTTCAATTTATTTCTATTGAATCAGTTTGATTGAAATGATTCAGTAATTTAAAAGAATTCATTGATTGATAAGTCAACACTGAAAATTTTATTAAAATCAGATAATTCTCTGATTTTTGGCATTTTTTTTTCTGCAATCTGCACCTCCACATTTTTTAACATATTTCTTGGTGACTTTTTGTAAACAAAAATGCCAGATTTTTTTAGGACTCTAGTTTTTCTGTGTGTTTTGAACAAGAAAAGATATTTCATTTAAATCAATATCAAAAAGGTAATCATTTTTCTGTACATAGTGTATTTAATGTTTTTCTATTATTGATTTCTAAGAAGAAACTATTAAAAGTCTTAAAATTTTAAATAATGAGGGGATTTTTAGTCTGTAACTATTTCACACAAAGGGCCCATTTTGATCAAATCTTTTAGCTGAATTTAATGTAATAACATTTTTCTTTTTTTTTCTTTCTTTTTTTAAAGTTTTTTTTTTTTTTTATTGATTCTCATTATAGTATAATGAGCATCAATAAATAAATAATAAAAAAATAAAATAAAAAGAAAGCAAAATGATATTACATATGTAATTTTTATTTACGTCAAAGTATAATGATTATACTTTTTGAATTAAACAAAAACTTGACCTTAAATAATTGATTTAATTTTTTTTTTTTTTTTCTAATGAAAAAATTGTTTGTACCTATCAAATATGTACTGTGATGTGGTTTTCGCTTTTTATTGACAAATTTAAGTAGATATTATACAAAGCCAATTGCAAAGGGAGATAATTCTTTTTTTAAAATTTGTGATTTTTAAACAATTGCCAAAAATCAGGGAATTGTCCAATTTTAATGAAATTTTCACCAAATTATTTTCCAATGACTTAATTTTATAACGATTAACTTATTTTATTGAAGAAACCTGAAAAAAATTTTTTTTATTGATTCAGAATGTGGGGGGTGGGTGGCCTTTTACCATTTGAAGAAAAAATATTCCCGTTCTCAATTTTTAGATTTCTTGAAAGATCATATCCTGAAGAATATATAGAAAAATAAAAAAATCTAAATTCAATACCCTAAAAAAGTGATTTTAAAATTCAAAAGTTATTTTTTTTAAACAGAAAAAATGAATAATGTACCATGTTTTTTTTGTTTGTTTTATTTTTGTAGTTTAAAAAAATATCTTTCTTCAAATTGATGGGAAAAAAAATTATTTTATCTAAGTTAAATTGAGTTCAAGGTCAATTTTACATGTCTGTCAATATCTGTGACTAACTTGAAAATTTAACAAAAGATAGCCATAGATTTTATCTTTGAAAGAATCTGTTAAAACATATGAGAGGATATGTTGCATATTTTCTGGGATTTAAAAAAAAAAGTTTTTTTTTTAATCGTCACTTTCAACTATGGATGACAAAACAGGCCAAATTCTCTCCCAGTTTGAATAAATATGTCAATCGCAACAGAGAAAAGCTTTTTTTGGCTACCCTTCCAAGAAAAAATATTTTTAAGATATTGGAAAGAAAATCCAATATTTATCTTTTACTTTGAAATACCCGGATATGAAAACATACGAGATAGTAAAAAAATTTCAATGTTTGTCCACTATAGGTGTGTACTCAGCGGCAAGAGACAAATAATGAGTTATCGCCTCTTGGGAAATAGCATTTATCTCCCTTACACCCCAAAAATTGAACATGGCTATTAATGTACAATAGTATATAAAACAGATATAAAAAATGAGGGGTGGTCATTGTAAAATATCTACATATATTTGCTAATAAAAAAGTGAGAAACAAAGCACAGTAAATATCTGAAATTTGAGTTTATTGAAATTTGTACTAATTCAAAAAAAAGATTTAAAAAAAAAACATTTATTTAAAATATTGGGTGAGGGTGTATTATTGATTTGCTAATGAAAAAATTACCCAGTAATGTTGATCATGGCTAAGCAAAAACAGGAGGCCAGACAATTGTATTGTGCAGGATGTCCATAAAGTCAGAGTGCACTTAAAATAATTTATAACTTTAAAGTGCATATGGACTTTGTGGTGACCCTGTGTTAATTGATAGATGTAGGCATCATCTATAATAAACCCAAGATAATTCATTAACCCTGCAACATAAAAAAGTAACAATAAAACTGTCTAAATGTGTCGATATTAGATTAATATCGATTAAATTATGAAATTGCTAGTGAACAATTTCTGTCCTGGAAAATTTTAAAATGTCCTGGAAACGTCCTGGAAAATGATTTTCTAAAATGAGTGGGAACCTGAATACTAGCAATGTTATCTAAAGTTTTCAAAATGGTCTTAGCTGAAGTCAGTTACTCTCGGCTCTCAGTATTGCGTTAATCTTGTCAGCTAGCCCGGTTCTCAAGCAATCACAACTTCATCTGCCCGTTTGGCCTCATCTGCCCGTTCGGCCTCGTCTGCCCGAGTTAAATAGTATTTAAATCGGAACAATTTTATTTCCGGCCGGCATGAATATATTAGGAATTTTCTTTACTTCCGATTTTCAACAAGAGTTTTATCTCCTTTCTTAAGTGTCTTCCAGACAATCATGATCAATCTCTTCCGAGCGACATCAGTCTACTACTTCAAAGGATCGTCTCGCATATCAGAGGATAACTACCGCTGACTAATCCAAGTGCTATCTCTTCCGGCTACTTGAGTGGATTCACCCCAGGGGTCTTCTGACCTACTTAAGATTCCACCCCCGCTACGGACATCTCAATCACGGCCTTATAATTCTGACCCAAACGATCGGAAGATTTTAACTTCCGATTTTTTTCTTTCTTTCTTTTTCTATTTTCCAAACCTGAATCAGGTCACAAATGAAGAGTCGCCAATCTCTCGGATCGTATTGAGGAGCGCCGAGTTTAACAAGAAGACCGGCGACATCTCGGCAGTACACAAGGTCTTCCTCTTGGCAGAAGTAGCCCATGTAGTCCTCATGCCTTCTACGAAAGAAAGTGATACACGCGTCCTTGCCAAGTAGATTTTTCTCTTTGAATCTGGAGGCCAACAGCTCGGAGGAAGTCTTCGACAAGCTGAGATCCTGAACCAGATCATTAAGCTCACATTGTGAAAAGGGCTGCGGACTATCTTGTGCTCCATACTCCTCTTCTGCACATCCTCGCTCGTCTGTAGTGGTGGCCTCGTCGTCGCTGTTGGGAAGCTCTGTGAACGCTGGTACAGGAATTTCTTCGCAGTGAGCCAGTGGACGGCGAGCAGATGGAAGGTCGGGGTACTGAAGGCTGTGCCGATTCTTCCGGTTGATGCCAGTAGTATTGATGGCGCAGAAGTAACAATCCGATGCATGGTCAAACGGCTCCCTCCAAACAATCGGAATCCCAAACTTCAGGGAAGTTTTCGCGCCCTTCGTCCACCGCCGGAGGTATTCCACGCACGTCTTGCACACCAGGACTTATATTGGTCACCCAGCTTGGCTTTAAAGTAAGCCTCGTAGGCGCGCTTCACAAATCCTGTGATGTTCTTCCTGTCCCCTGACAGCGTGTATTCTCCGCAGATGTAGCAGAAAACGTCAGGATTATTCCTGCATGACCGTCGCGCCGAAGTCATCACAATAAACTGAAAGAAAAAATGAAAAAATGAAAAAGAAAGATGGAGTAATGGTGAGACAGGTATTGATTTGATTGGCTAATTGTGGAATTCCCTTTATTCGTGTCTGTGCATTGTAATTCGATATATTCTTCAAGAAAAATATGATTGAACTCAAAACCCCTGATATTAGCATATGTATAGCTCGTCAGTTAGCCTATGGCTGTATCTCAAAAAGTTGACCTGATAGAGCAAAATCAATGTGATATTCGGACACAGAACACCAAAATTAGTCTAAATCAGCTGAGAAACCCCTGACGATTTTTTGGCTGTTACCCAGTGTTATTATACCGACTGTATTGCTCTGGTAAACTACCATACCTTTTTATTATAAATGTGCTAAAAGGTGGTTGCTGAGGGTCTTAGTGTCTTGGGTATGACGTTAAATTGCCTCTTTTGGTGAGGTTCCCATTCTCGAGTTTTTAGAAGTGTGGATTACCCCTGTATTGCCATTACTCCCAGGTCCACTTTGACCTGGAGTGGTAGTACCTGTTAGAGTCCCACCTATGGGGTAAATGAATAAAAAATGAGTTTTAAAAAACCAATGATAAATAAAATAAAACACCAATATCCAATAATAATGAATAAAACAAACAGGACTTCAGCATTAAATCACTGAAGGGTTAACATGTTGTAAAACCCATGTGTCTTTATTTGTCGAAAAATTTCTTGTAACATTGATTCATTTGAAAGTGTTCATTCATTAAAGATTTGACAATAAACAAAGCTAAGAATGAGTGTAGTCTCTTTTTGTTGTTTACATGTTTGAACCAATTATGATACAAAAGGTAATCGTTTAATGTAATAATAAATGCTAAGTATTAAATATTTACAATTGTCCGTATTACAATTTTTTTGGTTTATAATAGTGTTTTATTTATTTATTTATTCTAAAACTTTTTTGTACATACGACAAATTCAGTTCTTAATTCCTTGTTGGAGAATTTATCAGTTTAGTTCATTTCCTTTAACCCCGAAAAGTAACAAAGCTAATAACGAAACATTACCTTATTTTTAGTTAGAATATTTTATGTATTTATTTAATAATGTTTATTTCATGAATAATTTCTTATAAAAAAGATTTTAGTTATACTGATTATTCTAAAATGAAAGTATTAATTAAAAAAAGGTTGAGTTATCGTTAAATGTTTTCATTTGATTTGTTATTTAATTTGCTGTAAAAAATAATTCAATGTATGAAACACATACAAATTACATATTTAAAAAGATTCTTTTCTTTTCTTTCTAACTAAATGAATATTTTAAATGTAGAATACTGATAATTGTTATTCTGTGTTACTTTCACCCTTAGCCAGGATTGAACCTGCAGTTTGGAAATGACTGTTACTGATTGTTAACTATTGGACAGTGGAACAGTCAAACACCTCCTCAGCTTAATGGACTCTTCCTGGCAGGAGTGGCAGTAATTATTTAAGCTGTAGTGGGTTCATTGGAGAACTAGTAACTTCATGGTTAGGCTTGGCCAGTCACATTGCTAAAACCAATTGTTGACTGTCTAACTTCAATATGGCGCTGCGGGCAGGATTTGACCTAGCTGGATGGGAAAAGCTGTTTATTGAGGCAGGCATATCTGCTGCCTCTGCCAAAACTTATGCCCAGACATTTTCTAGTGAAGAGATTGCAAGGTCCAGCTTGCATATGCTGGATCGTGCAATGCTTAAGGAACTGGGTATCAAGACTATGGGTGACATGCTCACTATACTAAATCTAGCCAAGTGACACTCCCATTATCAGCTAATTATGCAAGAACACCAACTGCAAAACTTCCTCAACTCAGTTCGGAAATGACCCCACAACAATTCAGGAAGTTCAGGATAGACTGGGACGTATTTACAAAGATGACCAATCTTCCCCCCATACAGACTAACATTCAACTGTACAATTGTGCTGATGAAACCGTCCAGAATTCTATCATCAATACTTACCCTGACTTCTTCAACACCAACCCTAGCAAACTGCTTGATATGCTAGAGGTGTTGGTTACACAGAGATCGAATCCCATGGTGCACAGAATCTCCTTTTCATCCATCATACAGAGTGACCATGAGTCCATCCAGGAGTACTTGATTCATCTACAGTCAGGAGCACAAGATTGCAACTATATATGCCCCAACTGTGATCATGACTTGTCCAACATATATATAAAGGATCAGTTCATTCGGGGCATTGCTAATGACACACTACAGGCGGATATATTGGCTAAGGCAGGTTCACTGATGACCTTGGAACAAAATATAACTCATGCAAAAGCATTCGAGATGGCTGTAGCGTTTGTTTGTATTCGCCTGGTGGAGTTGTCTGCCCCTTTTAGTTCCATGATGCCCGCTAGGGCACCAGTATAAAAGCGCCGGTTTCAAAACCTTCGCTCTCTCTTTATAGTTTTCAGAACTACGAGCCACATGGGGTAGATTCTATCTAAACCCTCTAGTGGGGCTCCGCCCCCCTTACATTACTGTAAGTCTTTACAGCATGGACTATCGCTAGTCTCATGTCTGTACTCTTTCATGTTTATACTCTTCATGTGTCTGTCTTGAATGTGTACCTCTTTATATGTAACTCTGTTTATCGTATTATGAACGTTGTATTCTACTGTTATCCTGTGCTGTGTTATTAAATGTTTGTCTATTAACCTTTGTCGGAGTTATTTGTATTTAAAGCATACTGAACTTTAAACCATCTTTACAACTGGTGACATCCCGAAGTGATGTGAACACGCACCCCTTTTGCCCAAGTCGACCATAAAAATGGTCGTAAAAGTACTTGGGACTTTCAATACGAACTTTTTTAAAAAAAGAAAAAAAACGGTGACCCCCTCAAAGAAATGTTTTCTTTTTTCTCCGACAGTTATGGACACATTTTTTACAAGCGCTGGATATCTTCTAAGAAGTTTTAAGGGAAGATTCAACACAAGAATTTTTTTTTACCTCGAGGAAATAGTATCAGCCATCAGCCAGGGACAGTGACACGTTCCCCCCACTTAGGGATACAGGCATCTTCAATTCGGCGACTACTAAGGATACGCACATGGCCACACCAAGTGAGATGTTCATCTAAAATGTCCATTCAGAAATTACGGTAGCTGTGCCTCCCAGACTCAAAATACAACTTGAAAATTTCAACTCGACCTTGGCATCTAGAAGACATTTAACCAGGTCAGCATTGAAAAATGGAACGAGGAGACGCTGAATTTCAGGTTTTTTTATCCACACCACACAGAGACATTTGCTCCATATTTTTCCCCAACTGTTGAAAATTTGTACACCTGTACAGAAAAATTTTATATGCTAAAAGTGGAACCTGAAATAATGTTCGTAAAGGATCTTTTTAACATGTGTTCTTTTGAAACACCTGTACAGAAAATTTTATATGCTAAAAGTTGGACCTGAAATAACGTTCGTAAAATTCTTTTAACATTTGTTTTTTTGGGGCATTTTGTGCCTACCATTTTGTTTCCAGGAGAAAATTATTCCTCAAGGATAAAAGCAGTCCTTATTTCAACTCAGGAATTTGGAAGAAAGTTGATTTTTTAAATTGTAACCATACCACATAGGAGTTTTTCCCACTGGACTTATACTTGAAATTCTCTTGTGTATATTTTAAATTACATTCCTGTTTTTTCATGTTTTTATTTTATAGTTTGCGGAAGTATGCATATGCAAATTTTATTTCTGTTTGGTATCTGGAACTTTTTAACTTTGAACATTCGAAACTCTGTTCTTTTCCTTAAAGGAATATATATTTTTTGTTTGCTTGTCTATAAATTTTTTTGCCCGCTAAAAATTTAGGGGGGAGTATTGTAGCGTTTGTTTGTATTCGCCTGGTGGAGTTGTCTGCCCCTTTTAGTTCCATGATGCCCGCTAGGGCACCAGTATAAAAGCGCCGGTTTTTCAAAACCTTCGCTTCTCTTTATAGTTTTCCAGAACTACGAGCCACATTCTATCTAAAACCCTCTAGTGGGGCTCCGCCCCCCTTACATTACTGTAAGTCTTTACAGCATGGACTATCGCTAGTCTCATGTCTGTACTCTTTCATGTTTTATACTCTTCATGTGTCTGTCTTGAATGTGTACCTCTTTAATGTAACTCTGTTTATCGTATTATGAACGTTGTATTCTACTGTTATCCTGTGCTGTGTTATTAAATGTTTTGTCTATTAACCTTTGTCGGAGTTATTTGTATTTAAAGCATACTGAACTTTAAAACCATCTTTACATGGCCAATGCGAGACAAATAGAAGATATCTGGTACCTCAGATGTTGCAAGGATTCGAACATCTGCGTATCGCCGACAGAAATGGGCCCCAAAATTCAGCCCGTTCAGGCACTACCTTCAACCGTGGAGACATGGTGGAAAAACAACCCCAACGTAATGCATGCAGAGGTTGTGGTAGCTACCGGCATGGTGGGGCTGAATAGGTAACCGGCCACGGATGTGTGCAGCATGGGGTCAAACATGCGAAGCTTGTGGAAAACGGAACCACTTTGCAAATGTCTGCCAATCAAAGAATGAAGAAGGTGCTATTAAGTGTCTGGAAGATATGAAGAAGCCAGTATGGATGCCCTGATTTGCACACCTATAATTCGATCCAGTAACTGACAGTTACAAACCAGACAGCCACACCGGCCGTGAGGAGGTGGAAGC
>CM042143.1:40102165-40104099 GCA_023376005.1 Doryteuthis pealeii | reverse complement strand
AGCCTGCAAAGCCACCAAGGGCAGTCTGCAGCCACATTTTCCCAGCTGGAAGGATAATGCAAAAGCACCTGAGACCATTCTTGCAAATATCTTTTAATCGCAGCTTGGGGCCAAACCAATCTCTCTCTTACAAGACGGAAAGCCTCTGCATTAGAGGATGTTTTTAGCCGCCAGCAGAGATGATGCTGTCTCAGTAGAGAACACAAGTGGAAGTTGAGCTCTCTCTAGAACACATACAAATACATATTTAGAAAGATTATATTATTTTCTTTCCAGCCATATGAATATTTAAGATTGGATTCAGAAATACTCGAGAAATTGCTATTGAACTGCATTAAGGTGAAAATTTGTCAATGTCCAACGATTTCAACTAAAGGGGCTGTAATGCTAATAAAAATATGACAATATCTTCTTACTTCTTATTGACAAAAGTTTAATTTTCATTAGATGTGTACCACTTGGTAGGAGAAGATTGCAGTCCAATCTTATACATCAGCATGATATGTTATATTAACAAAGCCAGTGTCCTTCCCATTGATAACTCAACCTATAAAAATCCACACATTTCAATTTGGAAAATAAGTGCTTACAATTTTCATAAAGTCAGGCCAAAGACAACTAACAGAACAAATGTCCTAGCAAAGTATCAAGCTTTTGAACTGAATTTATGACAGGAACTTTGTAGAATAGTTGGACAAACAGTCAAAATGTGGTAAAAACTATAAAAGATGAGGATGTTTGTTATAAAGAATTTGTAATAATACTTTTCAGAAGTCGAAACCCCCACGCATGAAACTCTGAATTTCAAGAAACAACAATACCAAATTATTGCAAATAACAGACTGTCTGGGAACAAGCCTGCCATTAACTTAATAGCCTTATTAATTTTAATTTAATACTATATAGACATATTACTTCATTGGTGTCTGTATATCTTATTATACTAAAGGCTGAGATTTTCACCTTTTAAAGGCTTTTTTCTTGTTTGTTGGTAATTACACAAAAAATTTATACTAATTATTCCTTAGTTTTAGCGATTACTAAATTCGTTTTGAAAAACTGACCTATCCCTGCTCTTTACATTCTGCAATAATTCTCTTCTCTTCTTATATGCGAGTGAAGGGGAGATGGATAGTTGATTTTAACAGAGACACTTTTTAATAACTCACCAGCACGTAATAAAATTCAATGTCCATTTTCAATTAAAGTAGGTCAAAGCTAGATATACCCAAATTTCGTTTGAAAAATCAGTGTTCTTTTTAAATACAATTCTGACTCCACATTTTGAAAAAAATTTACCAAAAATCAGAGAATTATCAGATTTTAATTAATTGTCAGTGTTAATTTTAGCAATGAATGGAATTTTTATAATGCATCATTATCATTTCAAAAACTTTCCTGATTTTTTTTCAGGTCACTTAACTTTGACCCCCCCTGTTTTTGGGGTGCAAAATATCGGTGCGTATATATTGTGATTGATACTATTTTCTGCATAAATAAAAAGACTAAAGACAGAAGGGTGAATAGAAGAAAAGTTGACATTTCCAACCAACTGTGTTCTCACAATATAACAGTGGTATCCCTTTCAAAGTTTGATGCTTGAGGTTTTCATGCTCAATCCACTCTCAAAACTGGTACAGCCATCATCCACATAGATTCTTCCAGTCAGTTCCCTTCAATGCCAGCTTTTTCCTAGTTGGTCAGAATTCTATTTTTATTTTTAATCTTTACGAGGTTGGCTTTTTTTTAACAATCCTTACACCTCTTCCATGGCTTATGCTTGTAGCCTTTGCCATCATGCAGCTGACCATAAAGGAGTTGCTTTGGCAATCTAACATCACTCGATTATTGCAACATGGACCTCCCATCACATTTGGGCCATTAAGTGAGTTTCGTGTTCGTGCATCCTGTCTCACAAAACTATTATACCAAAA
>CM042143.1:40079665-40097165 GCA_023376005.1 Doryteuthis pealeii | reverse complement strand
AATAAATATATATATAAAAATAAATATATATATATATATATATAAAAATAAAAAATAAAAAATTTCTTTTGACGCATAAATGACATCTCTCCCCTACCATCCCACATATCAAACGCACACAGCAACTCAAAAAAGTTTAAAGAATATTCTCTTGCTACCTGAAACATACATCGTTTATCAATGGTAACCATACTTATACACACACACATACACACAACCTTGAGGTTTGTTTCCGCTGTTATCTATCGCAAAAGATTTATACACACACACACACACACACACACACATGCAACCACACACCTAAAAAATGCACAATGTTTCTTTTCGATACACACACTCACACCGTCCCATACTCACACCGTAATAAAGAATATTTGACATCATATTTCAAACCGTCTCCTTTTTTCAAACCTCAAAAAAACTTTTTAAAGAGACTGAATAACAAGGACTACCACTCGCTTTTCTCATTATTCTGTGATAAAAAATTTATTATTACCTTCCATATACCAACAAATGCCCTGAAGATGATCTAATTAATAGATCGAAACACTGCAGCGTAGGCCAATAAACTCACCACTTAACCCATTTAAACCTGTTTTTTTCATTTTTCTTAATATACTACATACCATCGGATTCACTTCCTTTCTTCACATATATATATATATATATATATATATATATATATGTGTGCACACGCACACACACATATATATATATATAAGTATTTTAACCTGTTTTTGCATTTTTAGCAGGCCAGTTTGGGATACCTGTCCATATAGTATATTTTTGTATTATTGTGAACTCTGATCAACAAGTCACACAACTTAGAAATAAAATTAATTAAAAACCCCAACTGTAAGTGAGTAGAACTTACATACATATACTTTATGCTATTATATTAATCACCAGTCAATTGTCCAAAGAAACAATAGCTAGTATTTCACAGTTAAAAGGATATCATAATAGGCTAGCCTCATTCAAGCATCTATTTCTTTGTGTTATGTCATTGCCAAGGATGAATCTATATTTATTACTAAGACTGTATATTTCTTTCTTTGGGATGCTCAACAAACGGATGTTGCTTTAAAATCTGATATCAGCATATACCAATAAAAAAAATAATGACATTGAATCCCCACAATTATTGCCATCATCCAAAAATTAAAATAAAACCAATAGTAGCAACAAAGTAAAAAAACTTTTACTTTGTTGCTACTATAATCACAACACAATATAAGTGTATTTCCTATTTCTTTTTTTCTTTTAAGCAAAAATTTATCACATAAGGACGTTATAAATGTAAGACAAATTGAATAAAACAAGGAAGAATATTTTTCATGAACTTTTGAAAATGAAGGATTTTTTTTCTTAGCAAAGTGAAATGAATTTTTATGCTGGATAAGATTAATATTAAAATGCACAAATTATTGTTTTTCATATTCCTGAATTGCAAAATGCAACAGATATTTTTGTGTAAGTGGGTGTGAATTTATATAGAAGCAATCAAATTTGTCAAACTAACTTTAGTGTTTGAAGTTGTAATATAATTTATAATTGGAAAAACTTTATCTGACCTACTAATAGGAAGGACTTAAAAATAGTTACTTTATATCTAGAGGTATAAGAGATTTAACATAAATACATGATATATAAATATACATATACATAATAAATACATTTTTGAGAAAATAATAGTAAAATTTCATAAGCCAGATTTGATAAACTATAAACAAATGAGTTTCCTGATATAAATACCTTAAGGTATGAAGAAAAAAATGGGTAGCCAATAACTTCTTCAAAAGACAAATACTTTACAAAATTGGCAATATAAAAAAAATATTTTTTAAGACCAGCCTCTCATTTCAAGTATAAAAAGCCAAAAAAAAAATACTAAGATAAATTTTTTAACTTATTCATGAAAAATAAAAATAACAAAGTTTATAAATTGAAACTTTTCTATCATTAGATATAAGAAAATCTAATGATGATACTCCATTCTTGCTTTTAAACATCTTTCCATATATTTTACATATATTTTAAATTTTGTCCTTCTTTTAATGCACTATTCAAAAGTAACTGAGAATAATTCACTAGTGATACAATATCCTACCTGGATACACTATGACAGTTATAGAATAACAAAATAAAAAAATGTTTACATCAATTCTTTAATCATTTCCTGACAATATGAAGTAGCATTCCCAGTTGATTCTTTTATTTGAGGTTATTGTTATTTAATCACATTAGTTATATAGAGCTCTGTAAATGGAGTTCAAAACTGTTTGAATTATGTAAATATCCCCAGTGGTTCAAACATTATGAGAATTTAAAGCCCTGAAATTGGGTGTACAAAAGTGGACATGATTTTGTTTAAAAAATATGTCAAATCATGGACCAATTCATAACAATAAATTCAGTAATTTCTTTACCATTTCTTTATTTTTGGAGCAATTTTAATAAAACTTGACATTCTTATGTAAAATTTTATGTTCTTTCTGATTCTACATTCAAATTGTATGTATCTCTATGCTATAAACCATTATTTAGAGAATAAGTGGTATAGTAGCAGCATTTTTTATTTGTTTTTTTTTTAAGTTTACAAGATTATTCAATATTTTCATTTTAATACTGCGTGTATACACAATATAGTATTAATTTAAATCACTTTGAACTTGAATATACATTTTTAAATACTTGCTATGTTGTATTGCATACAAGAAATAGACTACCTATTTACATCAATTTTTTTTTTAAACAAAGCTTGTCCAGCTGGCATGTAATGATGTGCTTTGTTAACATTTTAATACTATATTGTAAGTTCATTTTTTTCCAAAACTGAATGTTTGACAAAAAATCTTGACTGTTAACCATCATTCAAATGTTACAGATTATATATCAAAATAATTCTGAGACTATATTCTATTAAGGATATAGTGCTTTTTTTTTTTCTTAGTTTATACTTTTTGAAGGAACCTGTGTCAACTTTCATTGGTAGTGGTTTCGCTTCCGAAGGTCAAGAAGAAAAAAAAACAACCTACATGATGTAGTTTAAAGTCTATTCTAATTAAGAGTACAATTTCAAGAACATTGATGAAGATTATCCTCTTTGATTTTGCAAAGCAAACTAACGTCTAAATTTTAGCCTATACGAAGCAAAATACCATTTTAAGTCGCTGTAAAAAATAATTCAATGGATAAAAATGCATGGAAATTACATATTTAGAAAGATTATTTTATTTTCTTTCCAACTATATATATATTTTTATATATATATATTTTTAAGATTAGATCAGAAATACTCAAGAAACTGCAATTTAAATTGATTAAGGTCGCAAATTTGTCATTGTCTGCCAATTTCAGCTAAGTGCTTTAATGCTATATGAAGAAGTTTAATTTAATATATTGATATAGTAAGTAAGTCTTTACTTCTTAAATTACTTCCTCTCTATGGTGACTGTTGTAGTTCACCACATTCAATTTGTTTTACTTACCTCTTGTTTTTCATTCAACTTGAATTGTTTGTCGAAATTGATATTGGCATGAATCTCAGCCAAAGGCTGAAATAACTGAAGATTGACATCTTCTCGAAGAGGGTAAATCTGTTTCCAGTCAGCATCAATAACATTTCTCACTACTGATCGTAGATTCTCGGGCCATAACATTTCTGGAAAATATCAAGAAAAATTTTTTTTTTAAATACATAGAATGTTTATATATTCAGACATGTATGTTGGGAAAAAAATCTATGTATTTTCCTTACACTAATTTTAATCCAACAAACAGAAAATATTCAGAAAAATTTTCATTGAAAACAAGAAAATTAATAAATTTGTAGACATGTAATATACACTTGTATGATATATATATATAAAATAAATGATATATGCATGTAAAGAAAAAAAATGGACATAAATTCCAACAATGTAAATATGTATAAACTTTTTTAAAAAAAACAAGAAAATATGTCAAAGATTTTCCTTTTGAAAGCTCACGCTAAAGCGTTTTGATTTTATTTAAATCATCAACAGGACTCAACTGGGCTAATAGTCATAAATCATATGAAAAGAAAATTGTAGAACAAGCAAAAGCTTTTGAGCCTTTGTTTATGATGTTTAAAGGTTCCTGTCAACACTTGAAATGTAAGAAAAAGGTAAAACAAAATGCCACGCAACAATAGCGTTCTCAATCAAATTGTGATGACGAAACTCCAATCCCAGAAATTGTTGGTTTTAGAAAGTTCAAAAAATAAAAATATATATGAACATCATATATATATATATATATACACACACACACATATAAATATATAAATACACACATATATATGACATATATAAATTGTCGACCTTCGCCATTTCAAACACATCGTTTGACCACTTCATACTGTCGTGCCATAAGTCACCCAAAAAGTGCAATATACATATCAGTTTAAAATAAACGAGAGATTCTGGGGAAGCCAGCTAGTGTAGTGGTTAGAATGTCCGCCTGTCAGCCTGACAGGTAGGGTTCCAATCGCGCACAAAGCACTGCCCTGTCTATAGCTCTGCTGATGAGGCCTAATGGGCTGAAATGTACATACAGAGATCGACTTTTCTCGATTTGTTTACGCTTTACATTTAAACCGATATGCACGCTTAATTCATTTAATTATAATTAATTAACAAATTAGGTATGACTTTAATTGAGCACATATTCTCTCTAAAAATTGTCGGCCTTCGCCATTTCAAACACATCGTTTGACCACTTCATATATATATATATATATATATATATATATATATATATATATATGACATATATATCATATCTATTATATATACATAAATATATGACATATATATCATATCTATTATATTATATATATATATATATATATAATATATATAAATACACACATATATGACATATCTATATATATATATAAAAGGAAGTTTGGTATGTACGTGTCGACATAACTCCAAAACAGGAGGTCACTCAGATTCGAAATCTTGCATACACTTTGATATCCTTCTAACTAAAAAACACGCCAAATTTGGTTATTGGTTTTTATTAATTAAGTGATATAATTAATTAATTAAACTAAAATCACCCAATTTGCGGAACTGTCCGTATACCAGCTCTTGCTGATAATAAAATATTGTTTGCTGCCTGCTTTCTATTATAAGCGATAGCAGCAGGGAAGTTTAATTTTAATGAATAAATTTTGCAGTCTAAGCAGTTCAGCTTGGAATTTATCCCCTATTTATGGTCCAATCTTAAAAATATTTATATGGTTGGAAAGAAAAGAAAATAATCTTTCTAAATATGCATTTTGTATGTGTTTTTAACCATTGAATTATTTTTTACAGCGAGTTAAAAAAATATTTTGCTACAGACAGTCGCGCTGCCTGCTTTCTATTATAAGCGAATTGCAGTCTATGCCGTTCTCACGCCTATTTATGATCCAATCTTTAAAATATTTATATGGTTAGAAAGAAAAGAAAATCTTTCTAAATATGGAATTTGTATGTGTTTTTATCCATTGACTTATTTTTTACAGTGAGTTAAAAAAAATTGCTTCGGACAGCTGATAAGTATGATTTTTTTTTCATACTAAATTTTAACGAAAAATCGAATTCTTTTTTCTCGCCTATTTACAGTTCAATCTTAAAAATATTTATATGGTTAGAAACAAAGTAAAATAATCTTTCTAAATATGTAATTTATATGTACTAGCAAATATATGCACCCTCCGGGTGCAAGTATTTAAGTTTTGATATAATAAAATAGCATATTAAATTAGAAAGGCTAATGAAACTGAATCAGAAAGCAGATAAAAAGATTTGAAACAGAGGGGGATGTAATCGAAAAATAGAATAACTGAAATTTATTCTTCCATCACTCTCGTCTTTCATTGTTATTTTTTCTAATTTAAGTATTTAGTTATAAGAGGAAGTAAAGAATAAAATGACAGTTATTTTTTCTTGTTAATGGATTTCATTTAAGATTCATTGAAGAGATTTTTGCTTATATTCATTAAAATAAAGCCAAAAAATTAGAAACCAATAATACTAAGCATATATTTATTTAAATTACATTTTTAATATCAATATGCAAATTAGCCTTCCCGTTCACACTGTAAACCGCTATTTTGTTGTATATATAAATACAATTGCATGCTATTAGTATGTAGATATGGTTAACAGTATAAATAATGTTAAACAATTTTATTAATAATTGAGGTTAAAATAAGGATAAATTCATGGTGAATGTGACGTCAATAACTAAGGAATTGTGACTTGAGTAGCGATTTAGTTTCGGTTACAGATAGAAAAACACACAATCTCCATTATAATAAGATACTAAATTTTAACGAAAAATCAAATCTTATATATCGCATATTTCTGTTCCTAGTTGGAGCCAATGGGATCAAGCATAGCACTAGGCAATGGCGTGGGTTTGGGTTTTGTGATCAGCTTTTTCAGGAAGCGTTGGTTTCTGAGTGTGATCCTACCTGATCCGTCCACTCGGAGCCGGTATTGCCGATGTGGGAGAACTTCAATGACGGTGCCTGTAGTGGTCCACCGACGGTTTGATGGGTTTTGGATGGCTACTTTGTCACCATTCTGTAGCGGGTCAAGACTGTGTGTGTACCTATTGTATCTTTCCGACAGCAGGACATTCCGTTGACGAAAACTCTCCTCACGACGTTGTGCTGCGGCTATCCATTCAGAATGTAGTTTGTAGAGGATAGGTCTCAATGGGATCGAATCCCGGAGTCGGCGGTGGAGCAGCAACTGCGCTGGAGATAGGCCGATGCCTTGAATGGGAGTATTGCGGTATTGGAGGATTGCTTGGGCAACACTATCGTTGTCTAGTGAACCCTGAGGGCCTGTGTTGCCATGGATTATCCTTTTGGCAGTTTTGACAGCGAGTTCCGCTCGGCCATTGGATTGATGATTTTCTATGTTTTACACACCATGACTTGAGAAACTGCTGAAATTGCTCAGAATTAAAAGGAGGGCCACCGTCACTACTCAGCTCTTCAGGAGTACCATAAGTGTGGAAGAGTTTCCTACAAATAGATATTAATCTTTTAGTGGTGGCATGACCAGGTTTTAGGTGATATAAGATGATCAAGCCCGTGAGTGGTCTGCGCAAACAAGGTATGCAATATGCCCAACGTAAAAATATATCCATTACTATTTGTTGGAAGGACCAATCTGGAGTTGCTGTTAAAGTGATTGGCTCGAGGGGTTGAGATGGGGTGATACTGGTGCACACCCGACAATTATTCCTGAAATTGCGTATGGATGCGTTCATACCAGGCCAATACACTGAATCATTTGCACGAGCTTTCATGCCCTCTACACCCTGGTGAGCTGAATGTAGGCAATGTAGCACTTTCCCTTGTAGGGTCCTTGGTACGATAATTCTTTCGTCCATCAGTGCTAAGCCTCTGTCCGTGGTGAGTCTGTGACGTACCTCCCAGAAATGGCGGATTCCTGGTTCGACCTGAGAACGTATAGAAGGAAATCCTTGTTCAATCGCCCTTAAAAGTGATGTGTAATGCTGATCATTCTGGCCAGATGCACGAATATGGTCAAGTGATATGACATTGTTGCTATCCCTACAATTCGTCATTGCCTGACGGGTCACTGATTCCATTAAGCCATCTATGTCGTCAGAGAGGTGTGTGTGTCCTGGTTAGAAGGTTGTGTTGAGAATAAAGTAATAAGGGCTTCTACTATGGCAACTGGGTTGCGGGATATGGCATCAGAACCCTTGTGCCACTTGCCAGGGCAGTGCTGAATGGTAAAGAAATATCTTAGGGACCTCTCCTTCAGTTTATATAGGCGGGTTGTGAATCTTACTAAGGTCCCTATCACCAAATACCCCTGTTAAAGGCTGGTGGTCTGTGACCACTATTACATTAGGGCATCCCATGATAAACATGCGGCATTTGTCTAATGACCAGGCGATTGCAGCTGCTTCGCCCTCAATGGGTGCATATCTGCTACCTGCAAATATGATGTGCCAGCCCTCTGTGCAACAAACTGGAGCCTTCTCTGTGGGCATGTGCAGTGTTTTTGGAGCAATAAAAAACCCATACCTTCTTTGCTCCAGTCTGGGGCAAGGCAGGTTGCGTGATTGATGTCAAAGGTTGTAACTCCCTTCTTTACCAAGCCAACGATAACCTCCTTAGATTTGCGGAACGCGTTCTCGAGATCTTGGTTCCACATAAAGTGTGAATTTTGTTTGACCAGGTCTCGAAAAGGAGCCATTATGGGGCTTAGGGAGTATGCCCATGCCACTTGATTAACCAACCCAAACCATGACCTTGCGTCGGTTATGTTTTTGGGATAGGGAAGTTTTTTATTGCATTGAGCAGTTCTTTGGAAGGGGTAACTCCTGTTGGTGTTATTTGGAGACCACCAAATTGAACCACATCCTGACAAAATTGGAATTTTTCCTTGTTGAGCGTGATCCCATTTCTGCATACAGTGACAAATAATCAAAGGTGTGATAAAAAGCACTTTCTATATTTTCGTCATAGAGTAGGGACTTTAACATCTCTGTCATCATATCGCATGCCCCAAGAACATCATTCGCCATTCCAATTGGCATTACAGGTATTTAAGAAAACTGTCTTAGGTGCTATGGATGGCTATCATTCAATCCCTCTAGATGAGGAATCACAACCACTTACTACCTTCATCACTGAGTGGGGTCGTTTTATGTATCTGCGAATGCCCCAGGGATATTTAGCCTCCGGCGATGCCTATACACACAGATATGATGAAATAATCAGAGATGTTCCCCGCAAAGTTAAGGTAGTTGATGATACCCTACTCTATGACGAAAATATAGAAAGTGCTTTTTATCACACCTTTGATTATTTGTCACTGTATGCAGAAAATGGGATCACGCTCAACAAGGAAAAATTCCAATTTTGTCAGGATGTGGTTCAATTTGGTGGTCTCCAAATAACACCAACAGGAGTTACCCCTTCCAAAGAACTGCTCAATGCAATAAAAAACTTCCCTATCCCAAAAAACATAACCGACGCAAGGTCATGGTTTGGGTTGGTTAATCAAGTGGCATGGGCATACTCCCTAAGCCCCATAATGGCTCCTTTTCGAGACCTGGTCAAACAAAATTCACACTTTATGTGGAACCAAGATCTCGAGAACGCGTTCCGCAAATCTAAGGAGGTTATCGTTGGCTTGGTAAAGAAGGGAGTTACAACCTTTGACATCAATCACGCAACCTGCCTTGCCCCAGACTGGAGCAAAGAAGGTATGGGTTTTTTATTGCTCCAAAAACACTGCACATGCCCCACAGAGAAGGCTCCAGTTTGTTGCACAGAGGGCTGGCGCATCATATTTGCAGGTAGCAGATATGCACCCATTGAGGGCGAAGCAGCTGCAATCGCCTGGTCATTAGACAAATGCCGCATGTTTATCATGGGATGCCCTAATGTAATAGTGGTCACAGACCACCAGCCTTTAACAGGGGTATTTGGTGATAGGGACCTTAGTAAGATTCACAACCCACGCCTATATAAACTGAAGGAGAGGTCCCTAAGATATTTCTTTACCATTCAGCACTGCCCTGGCAAGTGGCACAAGGGTTCTGATGCCATATCCCGCAACCCAGTTGCCATAGTAGAAGCCCTTATTACTTTATTCTCAACACAACCTTCTAACCAGGACACACACACCTCTCTGACGACATAGATGGCTTAATGGAATCAGTGACCCGTCAGGCAATGACGAATTGTAGGGATAGCAACAATGTCATATCACTTGACCATATTCGTGCATCTGGCCAGAATGATCAGCATTACACATCACTTTTAAGGGCGATTGAACAAGGATTTCCTTCTATACGTTCTCAGGTCGAACCAGGAATCCGCCATTTCTGGGAGGTACGTCACAGACTCACCACGGACAGAGGCTTAGCACTGATGGACGAAAGAATTATCGTACCAAGGACCCTACAAGGGAAAGTGCTACATTGCCTACATTCAGCTCACCAGGGTGTAGAGGGCATGAAAGCTCGTGCAAATGATTCAGTGTATTGGCCTGGTATGAACGCATCCATACGCAATTTCAGGAATAATTGTCGGGTGTGCACCAGTATCGCCCCATCTCAACCCCTCGAGCCAATCACTTTAACAGCAACTCCAGATTGGTCCTTCCAACAAATAGTAATGGATATATTTTACGTTGGGCATATTGCATACCTTGTTTGCGCAGACCAACTCACGGGCTTGATCATCTTATATCACCTAAAACCTGGTCATGCCACCACTAAAAGATTAATATCTATTTGTAGGAAACTCTTCCACACTTATGGTACTCCTGAAGAGCTGAGTAGTGACGGTGGCCCTCCTTTTAATTCTGAGCAATTTCAGCAGTTTCTCAAGTCATGGTGTGTAAAACATAGAAAATCATCAGTAGCATACCCTCAATCCAATGGCCGAGCGGAACTCGCTGTCAAAACTGCCAAAAGGATAATCCATGGCAACACAGGCCCTCAGGGTTCACTAGACAACGATAGTGTTGCCCAAGCAATCCTCCAATACCGCAATACTCCCATTCAAGGCATCGGCCTATCTCCAGCGCAGTTGCTGCTCCACCGCCGACTCCGGGATTCGATCCCATTGAGACCTATCCTCTACAAACTACATTCTGAATGGATAGCCGCAGCACAACGTCGTGAGGAGAGTTTTCGTCAACGGAATGTCCTGCTGTCGGAAAGATACAATAGGTACACACACAGTCTTGACCCGCTACAGAATGGTGACAAAGTAGCCATCCAAAACCCATCAAACCGTCGGTGGACCACTACAGGCACCGTCATTGAAGTTCTCCCACATCGGCAATACCGGCTCCGAGTGGACGGATCAGGTAGGATCACACTCAGAAACCAACGCTTCCTGAAAAAGCTGATCACAAAACCCAAACCCACGCCATTGCCTAGTGCTATGCTTGATCCCATTGGCTCCAACTAGGAACAGAAATATGCGATATATAAGATTTGATTTTTCGTTAAAATTTAGTATCTTATTATAATGGAGATTGTGTGTTTTTCTATCTGTAACCGAAACTAAATCGCTACTCAAGTCACAATTCCCTTAGTTATTGACGTCACATTCACCATGAATTTATCCTTATTTTAACCTCAATTATTAATAAAATTGTTTAACATTATTTATACTGTTAACCATATCTACATACTAATAGCATGCAATTGTATTTATATATACAACAAAATAGCGGTTTACAGTGTGAACGGGAAGGCTAATTTGCATATTGATATTAAAAATGTAATTTAAATAAATATATGCTTAGTATTATTGGTTTCTAATTTTTTGGCTTTATTTTAATGAATATAAGCAAAAATCTCTTCAATGAATCTTAAATGAAATCCATTAACAAGAAAAAATAACTGTCATTTTATTCTTTACTTCCTCTTATAACTAAATACTTAAATTAGAAAAAATAACAATGAAAGACGAGAGTGATGGAAGAATAAATTTCAGTTATTCTATTTTTCGATTACATCCCCCTCTGTTTCAAATCTTTTTTATCTGCTTTCTGATTCAGTTTCATTAGCCTTTCTAATTTAATATGCTATTTTATTATATCAAAACTTAAATACTTGCACCCGGAGGGTGCATATATTTGCTAGTACATATAAATTACATATTTAGAAAGATTATTTTACTTTGTTTCTAACCATATAAATATTTTTAAGATTGAACTGTAAATAGGCGAGAAAAAAGAATTCGATTTTTCGTTAAAATTTAGTATGAAAAAAAAATCATACTTATCAGCTGTCCGAAGCAATTTTTTTTTAACTCACTGTAAAAAATAAGTCAATGGATAAAAACACATACAAATTCCATATTTAGAAAGATTTTCTTTTCTTTCTAACCATATAAATATTTTAAAGATTGGATCATAAATAGGCGTGAGAACGGCATAGACTGCAATTCGCTTATAATAGAAAGCAGGCAGCGCGACTGTCTGTAGCAAAATATTTTTTTAACTCGCTGTAAAAAATAATTCAATGGTTAAAAACACATACAAAATGCATATTTAGAAAGATTATTTTCTTTTCTTTCCAACCATATAAATATTTTTAAGATTGGACCATAAATAGGGGATAAATTCCAAGCTGAACTGCTTAGACTGCAAAATTTATTCATTAAAATTAAACTTCCCTGCTGCTATCGCTTATAATAGAAAGCAGGCAGCAAACATATTTTATTATCAGCAAGAGCTGGTATACGGACAGTTTCCGCAAATTGGGTGATTTTAGTTTAATTAATTAATTATATCACTTAATTAATAAAAACCAATAACCAAATTTGGCGTGTTTTTTAGTTAGAAGGATATCAAAGTGTATGCAAGATTTCGAATCTAAGTGACCTCCTGTTTTGGAGTTATGTCGACACGTACATACCAAACTTCCTTTATATATATATATAGATATGTCATATATGTGTGTATTTATATATATATATATATATATATATATATATATATAATAGATATGATATATATGTCATATATTTATGTATATATAATAGATATGATATATATGTCATATATATATATATATATATATATATATATATATATATAATATATATGAAGTGGTCAAACGATGTGTTTGAAATGGCGAAGGCCGACAATTTTTAGAGAGAATATGTGCTCAATTAAAGTCATACCTAATTTGTTAATTAATTATAATTAAATGAAATTAAGCGTGCATATCGGTTTAAATGTAAAGCGTAAACAAATCGAGAAAAGTCGATCTCTGTATGTACATTTCAGCCCATTAGGCCTCATCAGCAGAGCTATAGACAGGGCAGTGCTTTGTGCGCGATTGGAACCCTACCTGTCAGGCTGACAGGCGGACATTCTAACCACTACACTAGCTGGCTTCCCCAGAATCTCTCGTTTATTTTAAACTGATATGTATATTGCACTTTTTGGGTGACTTATGGCACGACAGTATGAAGTGGTCAAACGATGTGTTTGAAATGGCGAAGGTCGACAATTTATATATGTCATATATATGTGTGTATTTATATATTTATATGTGTGTGTGTGTATATATATATATATATATGATGTTCATATATATTTTTATTTTTTGAACTTTCTAAAACCAACAATTTCTGGGATTGGAGTTTCGTCATCACAATTTGATTGAGAACGCTATTGTTGCGTGGCATTTTGTTTTACCTTTTTCTTACATTTCAAGTGTTGACAGGAACCTTTAAACATCATAAACAAAGGCTCAAAAGCTTTTGCTTGTTCTACAATTTTCTTTTCATATGATTTATGACTATTAGCCCAGTTGAGTCCTGTTGATGATTTAAATAAAATCAAAACGCTTTAGCGTGAGCTTTCAAAAGGAAAATCTTTGACATATTTTCTTTTTTTTTAAAAAAGTTTATACATATTTACATTGTTGGAATTTATGTCCATTTTTTTTCTTTACATGCATATATCATTTATTTTATATATATATATATCATACAAGTGTATATTACATGTCTACAAATTTATTAATTTTCTTGTTTTCAATGAAAATTTTTCTGAATATTTTCTGTTTGTTGGATTAAAATTAGTGTAAGGAAAATACATAGATTTTTTTCCCAACATACATGTCTGAATATATAAACATTCTATGTATTTAAAAAAAAAATTTTTCTTGATATTTTCCAGAAATGTTATGGCCCGAGAATCTACGATCAGTAGTGAGAAATGTTATTGATGCTGACTGGAAACAGATTTACCCTCTTCGAGAAGATGTCAATCTTCAGTTATTTCAGCCTTTGGCTGAGATTCATGCCAATATCAATTTCGACAAACAATTCAAGTTGAATGAAAAACAAGAGGTAAGTAAAAACAAATTGAATGTGGTGAACTACAACAGTCACCATAGAGAGGAAGTAATTTAAGAAGTAAAGACTTACTTACTATATCAATATATTAAATTAAACTTCTTCATATAGCATTAAAGCACTTAGCTGAAATTGGCAGACAATGACAAATTTGCGACCTTAATCAATTTAAATTGCAGTTTCTTGAGTATTTCTGATCTAATCTTAAAAATATATATATATAAAAATATATATATAGTTGGAAAGAAAATAAAATAATCTTTCTAAATATGTAATTTCCATGCATTTTTATCCATTGAATTATTTTTTACAGCGACTTAAAATGGTATTTTGCTTCGTATAGGCTAAAATTTAGACGTTAGTTTGCTTTGCAAAATCAAAGAGGATAATCTTCATCAATGTTCTTGAAATTGTACTCTTAATTAGAATAGACTTTAAACTACATCATGTAGGTTGTTTTTTTCTTCTTTGACCTTCGGAAGCGAAACCACTACCAATGAAAGTTGACACAGGTTCCTTCAAAAAGTATAAACTAAGAAAAAAAAAAGCACTATATCCTTAATAGAATATAGTCTCAGAATTATTTTGATATATAATCTGTAACATTTGAATGATGGTTAACAGTCAAGATTTTTTGTCAAACATTCAGTTTTGGAAAAAAATGAACTTACAATATAGTATTAAAATGTTAACAAAGCACATCATTACATGCCAGCTGGACAAGCTTTGTTTAAAAAAAAAATTGATGTAAATAGGTAGTCTATTTCTTGTATGCAATACAACATAGCAAGTATTTAAAAATGTATATTCAAGTTCAAAGTGATTTAAATTAATACTATATTGTGTATACACGCAGTATTAAAATGAAAATATTGAATAATCTTGTAAACTTAAAAAAAAAACAAATAAAAAATGCTGCTACTATACCACTTATTCTCTAAATAATGGTTTATAGCATAGAGATACATACAATTTGAATGTAGAATCAGAAAGAACATAAAATTTTACATAAGAATGTCAAGTTTTATTAAAATTGCTCCAAAAATAAAGAAATGGTAAAGAAATTACTGAATTTATTGTTATGAATTGGTCCATGATTTGACATATTTTTTAAACAAAATCATGTCCACTTTTGTACACCCAATTTCAGGGCTTTAAATTCTCATAATGTTTGAACCACTGGGGATATTTACATAATTCAAACAGTTTTGAACTCCATTTACAGAGCTCTATATAACTAATGTGATTAAATAACAATAACCTCAAATAAAAGAATCAACTGGGAATGCTACTTCATATTGTCAGGAAATGATTAAAGAATTGATGTAAACATTTTTTTTATTTTGTTATTCTATAACTGTCATAATGTATCCAGGTAGGATATTGTATCACTAGTGAATTATTCTCAGTTACTTTTTGAATAGTGCATTAAAAGAAGGACAAAATTTAAAATATATGTAAAATATATGGAAAGATGTTTAAAAGCAAGAATGGAGTATCATCATTAGATTTTCTTATATCTAATGATAGAAAAGTTTCAATTTATAAACTTTGTTATTTTATTTTTCATGAATAAGTTAAAAAATTTATCTTAGTATTTTTTTTTTTGCTTTTTATACTTGAAATGAGAGGCTGGTCTTAAAAATATTTTTTTTATATTGCCAATTTTGTAAAGTATTTGTCTTTTGAAGAAGTTATTGGCTACCCATTTTTTTCTTCATACCTTAAGGTATTTATATCAGGAAACTCATTTGTTTATAGTTTATCAAATCTGGCTTATGAAATTTTACTATTATTTTCTCAAAAATGTATTTATTATGTATATGTATATTTATATATCATGTATTTATGTTAAATCTCTTATACCTCTAGATATAAAGTAACTATTTTTAAGTCCTTCCTATTAGTAGGTCAGATAAAGTTTTTCCAATTATAAATTATATTACAACTTCAAACACTAAAGTTAGTTTGACAAATTTGATTGCTTCTATATAAATTCACACCCACTTACACAAAAATATCTGTTGCATTTTGCAATTCAGGAATATGAAAAACAATAATTTGTGCATTTTAATATTAATCTTATCCAGCATAAAAATTCATTTCACTTTGCTAAGAAAAAAAATCCTTCATTTCAAAAGTTCATGAAAAATATTCTTCCTTGTTTTATTCAATTTGTCTTACATTTATAACGTCCTTATGTGATAAATTTTTGCTTAAAAGAAAAAAAGAAATAGGAAATACACTTATATTGTGTTGTGATTATAGTAGCAACAAAGTAAAAGTTTTTTTACTTTGTTGCTACTATTGGTTTTATTTTAATTTTTGGATGATGGCAATAATTGTGGGGATTCAATGTCATTATTTTTTTTATTGGTATATGCTGATATCAGATTTTAAAGCAACATCCGTTTGTTGAGCATCCCCAAAGAAAGAAATATACAGTCTTAGTAATAAATATAGATTCATCCTTGGCAATGACATAACACAAAGAAATAGATGCTTGAATGAGGCTAGCCTATTATGATATCCTTTTAACTGTGAAATACTAGCTATTGTTTCTTTGGACAATTGACTGGTGATTAATATAATAGCATAAAGTATATGTATGTAAGTTCTACTCACTTACAGTTGGGGTTTTTAATTAATTTTATTTCTAAGTTGTGTGACTTGTTGATCAGAGTTCACAATAATACAAAAATATACTATATGGACAGGTATCCCAAACTGGCCTGCTAAAAATGCAAAAACAGGTTAAAATACTTATATATATATATATGTGTGTGTGCGTGTGCACACATATATATATATATATATATATATATATATATATATATATGTGAAGAAAGGAAGTGAATCCAATGGTATGTAGTATATTAAGAAAAATGAAAAAAACAGGTTTAAATGGGTTAAGTGGTGAGTTTATTGGCCTACGCTGCAGTGTTTCGATCTATTAATTAGATCATCTTCAGGGCATTTGTTGGTATATGGAAGGTAATAATAAATTTTTTATCACAGAATAATGAGAAAAGCGAGTGGTAGTCCTTGTTATTCAGTCTCTTTAAAAAGTTTTTTTGAGGTTTGAAAAAAGGAGACGGTTTGAAATATGATGTCAAATATTCTTTATTACGGTGTGAGTATGGGACGGTGTGAGTGTGTGTATCGAAAAGAAACATTGTGCATTTTTTAGGTGTGTGGTTGCATGTGTGTGTGTGTGTGTGTGTATAAATCTTTTGCGATAGATAACAGCGGAAACAAACCTCAAGGTTGTGTGTATGTGTGTGTGTATAAGTATGGTTACCATTGATAAACGATGTATGTTTCAGGTAGCAGAGAAATATTCTTTAAACTTTTTTGAGTTGCTGTGTGCGTTTGATATGTGGGATGGTAGGGGAGAGATGTCATTTATGCGTCAAAAGAAATTTTTTTTTTTATTTTTATATATATATATATATATATTTATTTTTATATATATATTTATTTTTTTTATTTTTTAAAATTTTTATAAATATATATTTTTATATATATATATATATTTATATATATATATATATATTTATTTTTATATATATATTTTTTATACTAAAGCTG
>CM042143.1:40014665-40074665 GCA_023376005.1 Doryteuthis pealeii | reverse complement strand
AACTCCTTTATGGTCAGCTGCATGATGGCAAAAGGCTACAGCATAAGCCATGGAAGAGGTGTAAGGATTGTTTAAAAAGCAACCTCGTAAAGATTAAAAATAAAAATAGATTCTGACCACTAGGAAAAGCTGGCATTGAAGAGGACTGACTGGAGAATCTATGTGGATGATGGCTGTACCAGTTTTGAGAGTGAAAGAATTGAGCATGAAAACCTCAAGCATCAACTTTGAAAGGGATACACCTGTTATATTGGTGAGAACACAGTTGGTTGGAAATGTCAAACATTTTCTTCTATTCACACCTTCTGTCTTTAGTCTTTTTATTTATGCAGAAAATAGTATCAATCACATATATACCACCGATATTTTGCACCCCAAAAACAGGGGGGGTCAAAGTTAAGTGACCTGAAAAAAAATCAGAAAGTTTTGAAATGAAATAACTGATGCATTATAAAATTCATTCATTGCTAAAATAACACTGACAATTTAATTAAAATCTGATAATTCTCTGATTTTTGGTAAATTTTTTTCAAATGTGGGAGTCAGAATTGTATTAAAAAGAACACTGATTTTTCAACGAATTGGGTATATCTAGTTTGACCTACTTTAAATTGAAATGGACATTGGAATTTTATTACGTGCTGGTGAGTTATTAAAAGTGTCTCTGTTAATCACTATCCCATCTCCCCTTCACTCGCATATAGAGAGGAAAAGAGAATTATGCAGAATGTAAAGACAGGGATAGGTCAGTTTTCAAACATTTAGTAATCCTAAAACTAAGGAATAAATTAGTATAAATTTTGTGTCATTAAACCAACCAAGAAAAAAGCCTTTAAAAGGTGAAAATCTCAGCTTTAGTATAATAATAGATATACAGACACACATGAGTATATGTCTATATAGTATTAAATTAAATTAAGTAAGGCTATTTAAGTTATGCAGGCTTTGTTCCAGACAGTCTGTTATTTGCAATAATTTGGTATTGTTGTTCTTGAAATTCAGAGTTCCATGCGTGGGGGTTACGACTTCTGAAAAGATATTATTACAAATTCTTTATACAAACATCCTCATCTTTATAGTTTTTACCACATTTTGACTGTTTGTCCACTATTCTACAAAGTTCTGTCATAATTCCAGTTCAAAAGCTTGATACTTTGCTAGGACATTTGTCTGTTAGTTGTCTTTGGCTGACTTTATGAAAATTTGTACACTTATTTCCAATTGAAATGTGTGATTTTATAGGTTGAGTTATCATGGGAAGGACACTGGCTTTGTTAATATAACAATATCATGCTGAGTGTAATAAGATTGACTGCAAATCTTCTCCTCAAGTGGTACACATCTAATGAAAATTAAACTTTTGTCATAAAGAAGTAAGAAAGATATTGTCATATTTTTTATTAGCATTACCAGCCCTTTAGTTGAAATCGTTGGACATTGACAAATTTTCACCTTAATCAGTTCAATTAGCAATTTCTCGAGTATTTCTGATCCAATCTTAAAAATATTCATATGGCTGGAAAGAAAATAATATAATCTTTCTAAATATGTAATTTGTATGTGTTCTAGAGAGAGCTCAACTTCCCAGCTTGTGTTCTCTACTGAGACAGCATCATCTCTGCTGGCTGGGCTAAAAAACATCCTCTATGCAGAGCTTTCGTCTTGTAAGAGAGAGATTGGTTGGCCCCAGCTGCGATTTAAAGATATTTGCAAGAATGGTCTCAGGTGCTTTTGCATTATCCCTTCCAGCTGGGAAAATGTGGCTCAGGACTGCCCTTGGTGGCTGCAGGCTCTCCATAGCAGACTGTTCATATCTGAAGTTACCCTGGCACAACACTATGAAGCCAAGAGGTCCAGAAGAAAGAGACAGCAACAAAGCACCAGCACATCAACATCTGCAGGGACAGCCTTCACATGCAACATCTGTGGTCGAGGCTGTTTTTCAAACATTGGAATTCAGTCACAGGAAGCACTGTAACTTCAGGGGCACAAGAATTATATAGTCTTCTGAGACTGCAATGCCTATAGAGATGTGTTTTTATCAACTTAATTATTTTTTATAGCAAGTTAAAACTGTATTTTGTTCCAAACAGCTGTAAGTGTAAAGTATGAAATGTTTTTTCCAAGACTAAATTTTACACATTATTTTTTTTTGAAAAATTGAAGGGGGCAATCTTTATCAATATTCTTGAAATTTTACTCTCAATTAGAAAACACATTAAACTACAAGGAAGAGGTTTTTTTCCAACATTTGGAAGCGAAATCACTACCAACAATAGTTGATGCTGTTTTTTTAAAAAAAAGTATTAGATCAGCAAAAAGAAAGCACTGTATCCTTAATAGAATGTAGTCTCAGAATTATTTTGATATATAATGTGTGAAATTTGATATCGTAACATCAGGGATTTTCATCAAAGTTTCAATTTTTGGTAAAAATATTTTTTGGGGTCGCATTGAAAATGTAAACAGACGCATCACATTTTGGACTGTAATCAGTTTAATTAGCAATTTTTCCAGTATTTCTGATCAAATCTTTAAAATATTTATATGGTTGGAAAGAAAATGAAATAACCTTTCCAAATATGTAATTTCTGTTTTTATCCAATGGATTATTTTTTACAGTGAGTTAAAATGGTATTTTGCTTCAAGCAGCCGAAAATGTGTAATCTGAATTTTTTTCTGAGACTAAATCTTACTTTTTTTTGTAAAATTAAAGTGGCTAATCTTTATTAATATTCTTGAAATTTTACACTCAATTAGAAGACACTTCAAACTACAAGCAGTAACTTGTTTTTCTTTTGTTTTTTTTTCTTATTAGGTTCGTGGAAGCAAAATTTGATAGAGTAAAGTTGACGAAAATTTCTTCATAATGTATAAGATAAGCATAAAAAAAGCACTATATCATTAATAGAAGATAGTCTCAGAATTATTTTGATATATAATGTGTGAAATTTAGATAATATTTTAATGTCTGGGATTCTTATCAAAGTTTCAATTTTTAAAAAAAACCCCAAAAAACTAACTTATGCTTAAGTATGTAAACACGCTGGCGAGACAGGCTTTGTTTTTAAAAAAATCATGTAAATATTGAAGTAAGTTAGTATACTGTTAGTTTGAACAACAACAACTAAATAAGCACAACTAAACTGGTGCCCAAAGCAGCTGGTATTTATGGCACCCAGGAATACTCCATTCATGCATTTGGGTGATTACATTCCTTGAGTCCTGATTTGCTGCTTGGGGTCTGTAGTGTTATGGTGATTGATAAAAAACCTACCATTCTGTAGTAGGCTTGTGACAATGCAAGATCTGTATTGAGTTACAGCTTGCTTGTTGCCTTGTCCACCAATCTGATGGTAATTGGAATATGGCTTCTACAGTGAGTGTGATGATTATTCTATAGTAAACAGCTATTCTATTTCTTGTTACAACATAGCAAGTATTTAAAAAAGGTATTTTTAAGTTCAAAGTGATGTTATATATTTAAATTAATATTTTATATGTGTATACATGCAGTATTAAGATGAAAATGTTGTATAATCTTGTGGAAAACTTGAAAAAACAAAAAAGCTGACATCCATACCTCTTATTCTCTAAATAATGGGTTATAGCATACAATTTGAGTGTAGAATCATAAAGAACATACAATTTTACATAAGAATGTCAAGTTTTATCAAAATTGCTCCAAAAATAAAGAAATGGTAAAGAAATTACTGAATTTATTGTTATGAATTGGTCCGTGATTTGACATTTTTTTTAACAAAATCATGCCCTCTCTTGCACCCCCAATTTTGGGGCTTTAAATTCTCATAACTTTTGATCCACTGGGGATATTTGCATAATTCAAACAGTTTTGAACTCCATTTACAGAGCTCTAAATAACAATAACCTCAAATAAAAAAGAATCAACTAGGAATGCTATTTTTATACTACTGCAAGGTAAACATATCTAATCAAAAAAGTTCTCCTTGTTTCTCTTTTATTTGTTTGATAAAAGAACAATCCAAGATAACTCCTTTTATGTATACTAGCAAATATATGCACCCTCTGGGTGCAAGTATTTAAGTTTTAATGTAATAAAATATTGTATTAAATTAGAAAGGCTAATGAAACTAAATAAGAATACAGATAAAAAGATTTGAAACAGAGGGAGTATAATAAAAGATTTGAAACAGAGGGAGTATAATAAAAAATGGAACAACTGAAACTTACTCTTCCATCACTCTCGTCTTTCATTGTTATTTTTTCTAATTTAAGTATTTAGTTATAAGAGGAAGTAAAGAATAAAATGACAGTTATTTTTTCTTGTTAATGGATTTCATTTAAGATTCATTGAAGAGATTTTTGCTTATATTCATTAAAATAAAACCAAACAGTTAGAAATCAATAACACTAAGCACATATTTATTAAATTCAATTTTTTAATATTAATATGCAAATTAGCCTTCCCATTCACACTGTAAACCGTTATTTTGTTGTATATATAAATACAATTGCATGTTGTCAGTATGTAGACATAGTTAACAGTATTAATAATGTAAGACAATTTTATTAATAATTGAGGTTAAATAAAAATAAAATCATGGAGAATGTGATGTCAATAGCTAAGAGAATTGTGACTTGAGTAGGAATATAGTTTCGGTTACAGACAGAAAAACACACAATCTCCATTATAATAAGATACACATTTTTTTTCATTTGGAGTGAATCATAGGAGGATATTAGTCAAAGATCACCTCCACTCAAAATAAAACTGTGGTTTGTAAGTTAATCTGACATGTGAGATAATGATGGGAGATTGTCAAACCAGGGATTATTTCTTCTTTGGGATCTGGTGTCTGGTTCTATTACACTGGGGAACAATTTTGGACATAATTTTTGTTGACTTTGATTTTTCATTTAATTTAGACTAATATTTGCATGCTGATTTCAAAACTGCAGTCAGTTGTTTTCTATCACGTCAAGTTTTTTCTCTACAGCTTACTCCTAAAATAAACATAATTGTATTGTTTGTCTGTAAGTAATAGAACTGGTCAACTGATTGTGTTGATTATTTTATTGAAAAGGAAGGAGAATTATTCAGATCTGTTGACTAGGTTGATTCCCAATCAAAGAACAAACATCGGCATATTTGTAAACCTAGTCTATCTTGTATATTTTAAATTAAAACTTGTTAATTAAGACAAGTATTGGCCCCTCACCAGATGTGCAAGCAGAGTGTTAAGAGTTTACAGATGTGGATCAAGGGAACACATAAGTTGGCATTTGGTATACCTATGATTTGGTGAGAGCCAAAATATCAAATTGTTACTTTTATTTGATGAAAACTTCACCATATAACAAGAAAAACAATTGTAAAATTTAATATTTTAATATACCTTCAGCTATACATCCAGTGTCTCATTCAGCTGAAATCCCAGTGCGGGGCAGGGGAGCTTGAGAGAAACATTGGGTGGAGAGGAATTGGCCTCCAAGATCTAACCTGTTGATCCCAACATTCTACATACGCCATTTGTTGACATAAAGAAAATTATTTTCGCACGTTGCACATAAAACTAGGTCTCTTGAAGCAATTCATTAAAGCATTGTCAATTGAAGGCAAGTATTTCAAGTACCATATTTTGGCATTTCCTGGCCTATCAATTGAAAAAATCAAGGCAGGTGTGTTTGATGGTCATCAGATTCTGGAAGTTATCAAAGATGAACATTTCATCGGGATAATGTCAGAACTCGAAAAGAATGCTTGGTTCTTGACAAGTTCTTTACCTTGTCAAGAACATTCTTGGAAATGCATGCACAATGAATTACACTGAAATTGAATAGCCATAAAATGCTTTATTGCAACATGAGTGTCAAGTTCCATTTTCTGTATGGTCAGCTATGAGCGAGATGAATGATTCCACCAAGATTTGAAATTCATGGAGGAATGGTATTAAAATATATAGGATGTAAATATGATGGCTAACTATGAAGCATAAAGGGGAATTGTCCACATATTGAACACACTAGAAAAAAACTGTGTAAATTTTTACCTTAACTACTTGTACACAATTTGACTTACAGTAACAATATCCTTTGTAGGAACAAGAGGAATTTGTAAAAACATTACTGTCGAGCATTTAAAAAAATTATTTTCCATTGTAAATTTTTAAAACATTCTATAAAATAATCTCAAATCTGTCAGTATTTTAATGTTTTTTTGAGACCACCCTGCTACTTAAAAAGTTAAAGAGAAAAAATGGGTTATCTTTGGATTCAGAGTCCAAAAGTTTCTCAAAAACAAGTGTTAGATCTAGCTCAACAAAAATTTGTGATGCCCAATGTGATGTTTTATTTCTCATTATATATACATTTTTAAAACCTTCCATAAAATAAGCAAACATTTGTTAGAAGCTGTATTTTAACATTTTTTGAGAAAAATTGAGGATATCCCATAGCTCAAAAATTTGACGTGATATAGAAAAACATGTCATTTTTGGATTCAGTGGTCAAAACATAGTCAGAAACAAGTGTCAGATCCAAATCAACAAAAATTGTGTTCCCCAGTGTTATCTGCACTAATTGGATCATATCAATTACAATAGCAATTAGCAGACAGCATATTTTCTTACTATTTGTTGATTAACTCAAGATTAGTTACAGGTATTTGTGTGTTAAAGGGTTGTTAGGCAGATGGGTTTAGGAAATTGCTGGGAAACATAGATGTTTAGTATTTAGATTAAACACTGTTCTTCTTTATATAAATTAGTCTTATTTATGTAGATTATTTGTGTCTATTTTCATGGCATTTATATAACCTTATATACAATATTATACACACACACACATTGTTATATAGCCAAATACTGCTATGCTTTTCGTAACTACATTTTCACACACAAATAATAGCCATCTTACCCCAGCCCAAGTATACAAAATTAGTATATATGCGTATGTCTCTATCTCCATTCTATCAGCTTTTTACTCAGTCCATTGCAGGACTTGAGCCTTCCCCTAAGCACTATTATCCATGGGGAGTAATGGACTTTATTTCACTATGCAGGCTCATGATGTATTGGCAGGGTTAGGGTTGAATTCAGAGTTGTCTTTTTTATAGACTAGTTACCCCATTAATGCTAGAGAACCCAGTCTACTATACCATATAATTGCTGGAAATAAATGGATTTGTGCCCCTGTCTGAAAAGTATTAACAGAAATTAAACACAAACAGCATCGGCTGGAATTTGAACTGGGCTTACTGATTCCAATTTTTATGTTGATTATCATTAATGTACATTCACTCAGTTGCATACATGTTTATAGTATAGATTTATAAATTACTTGGTATTTGCATTTGCCATATCCACATTGCAATAATGCAAACCTTCTGTGAAATCTCAGTGCTGTTTTGTAACAGATGGATTCCTTATTAAACTGTCCATCCAATCTTTGACACTTGGCATCAATGTCTTCTAGCAGACTCTACAGAGTTGTGGGAAATATATTAGCCTTTACACATTGCCTACAAAGTTTTGATATGATTCTGATGAAAATTCTGATCTTTTTGCAAGTGTCAAAAGGAAGTAGTCATTGTCGGTATGTCCATTTCCATCAAAAAGAGAATGAAAGAGTTTGCTCAAGTTATTAAATTGCTCCATATGTTGACCTGGTCCTACCGGACTTTATAACTATCAGTGTCCAAAATGAACTAGTGTGAAGATATGTGATGCCTTTAATTTCCTCAATCTATTATGTTGGGAGGCCTACCTTGCTAAGTAGCTGTAGCAATTGTGAGAGTTTCTCCACAGTGATCATATTGTTAAAAAAAGAACTACTGACATCTTTCACTTTTTATTGGAAATGTTTTGCTTTTCTCAAAGTATATCTTTCTAAGTTATTTTTTCTCAGTATTCCCACCTTTTCCGTTTATTTTTTTTTCTTCCTTTTTTTCCTTTTTCTTTTTCTCGTCTTCTCGTTACATTTTCAACTGTATGTAATTAAAATGATTCTACAAATACATATCTTTTCCCCTCTCTCTCTCCTCATATTTATAATATATATATGTATTATAGAAAAGTTTTTCAGTGTTAAATAGTGTTCCCCACACCGTACTGGTTAATTCTCACAGAAATTTCCGCACCGTTCACAACACAAAAGTTCTCAACTCTCAACATCAAAGTCTGTCAACGTCCTTACTCCCAAGTGTCCAGACGCTCGCTGTTAACATGGCCACCAGTGTCCCTCCTCGTTTGTTTATTCCGGAAGTCCCAACTAAGTTTGATAACTCAAGTGATTATCACGAAAGTTATCTCCCCTGGACCTTAGCAAGTCTCTCCCTCTAAGAATCTCTACAACATGTATATATATATAAAAAATAACAGATTAAGAAAAATCCTACAAAATGTGAAACCATATACAAGAAAGGTGAATAACAAAGCACAAACTATCGATTCAATCAATATTTCATCTCTGTTGGTTAAGAAACTTCTTCAGAATGACTTTATTTATGTATACAGATGTAAGTGAAGTAAAGATAAAAGGGGGATGGGGAAAGAGTAAAAAAGAAAGTTAGGAGCATAGGGAAGAAGGCGGCAAAGGCCAAAACATGTTGAAAGTAGTAGAAGATGTTTTGAATATGAGGGGAGGGGGCAGGGGGAAGAAGACATAGATTATGATTAAGTGTGGAAAGGGATGGAAGACATAGATTATGATTAAGTGGAAAGGGATGGAAGACATAGATTATGATTAATGGAAAGGGATGGAAGACATAGATATGATTAAGGTGGAAAGGGATGGAAGACATAGATTATGATTAAGGGTGGAAAGGGATGGAAGACATAGATATGATTAAGGGTGGAAAGGGATTAATGGAAGACATAGATATGATTAAGGTGGAAGGGATGGAAGACATAGATTATGATTAAGGTGGAAAGGGATGGAAGACATAGATTATGATTAAGGTGGAAAGGATGGAAGACATAGATATGATTAAGGGTGGAAAGGGATAGACATAGATATGATTAAGGGTGGAAAGGGATGGAAGACATAGATATGATTAAGGGTGGAAAGGGATGGAAGACATAGATATGATTAAGGGTGGAAAGGGATGGAAGACATAGATATGATTAAGGGTGGAAAGGGATGGAAGACATAGATATGATTAAGGGTGGAAAGGGATGGAAGACATAGATATGATTAAGGGTGGAAAGGGATGGAAGACATAGATATGATTAAGGGTGAAAGGGATGGAAGACATAGATATGATTAAGGGTGGAAAGGGATGGAAGACATAGATATGATTAAGGGTGATTGTGGAAAGGGATGGAAGACATAGATTATGATTAAGGTGGAAAGGGATGGAAGACATAGATATGATTAAGGGTGGAAAGGGATGGAAGACATAGATGGAAAGGGATGGAAGACATAGATATGATTAAGGGTGGAAAGGGATATGAAAGGGTGGAAGGATGGAAGACATAGATATGATTAAGGTGGAAAGGGATGGAAGACATAGATATGATTAGGGTGGAAAGGGATGGAAGACTTATGATTAAGGTGGAAAGGGATGGAAGACATAGATATGATTAAGGGTGGAAAGGGATGAAGACATAGATATGATTAAGGGTGGAAAGGGATGGAAGACAAGGATGGAAGACATATGATTAAGGTGGAAAGGGATGGAAGAGGGTGGAAAGGGATGGAAGACATAGATATGATTAAGGGTGGAAAGGGATGGAAGACATAGATTATGATTAAGGGTGGAAAGGGATGGAAGACATAGATATGATTAATGATGGAAGGGAAAGGGATGGAAGACATAGATATGATTAAGGTGGAAAGGGATGGAAGACATAGATATGATTAAGGGTGGAAAGGGATGGAAGACATAGATTATGATTAAGGGTGGAAAGGGATGGAAGACATAGATATGATTAAGGTGGAAAGGGAAAGACATAGATATGATTAAGGGTGGAAGGGATGAAGACGACATAGATATGATTAAGGGTGGAAAGGGATGGAAGACATAGATTATGATTAAGGGTGGAAAGGGATGGAAGACATAGATATGATTAAGGTGGAAAGGGATGGAAGACATAGATATGATTAAGGGTGGAAAGGGATGGAAGACATAGATATGATTAAGGGTGGAAAGGGATGGAAGACATAGATTATGATTAAGGTGGAAAGGGGAAGACATAGATATGATTAAGGGTGGAAAGGGGATGGAAGACATAGATATGATTTATGATTGGAAGACATAGATATGATTAAGGGGAAAAGGGATGGAAGACTGGAAAGGGATGGAAGAAGGGATGGAAGACATAGATATGATTAAGGTGGAAAGGGATGGAAGACCATGGAAGACATATATGATTAAGGGTGGAAAGGGATGGAAGACATAGATATGATTAAGGTGGAAAGGGATGGAAGACATGGAAGACATAGATATGATTAAGGGTGGAAAGGGATGGAAGACATATGATGGAAAGGGATGGAAGACATAGATTGGTGGAAAGGGATGGAAGACATAGATATGATTAAGGTGGATGGAAGACATAGATATGATTAATGGAAGGGTGGGGATGGAAGACATAGATATGATTAAGTGTGGAAAGGGATGGAAGATTATGATTAAGGAAGACATAGATTATGATTAAGGGTGGAAAGGGATATGGAAGACATAGATATGATTAAGGGTGGATTAAGGGAAAGGGATGGAAGACATAGATTATGATTAAGGGTGGAAAGGGATGGAAGACATAGATATGATTAAGGTGGAAAGGGATGGAAGACATAGATATGATTAAGGGTGGAAAGGGATGGAAGACATGGAAGACATGGAAGATTATGATTAAGGGTGGAAAGGGATGGAAGACATAGATATGATTAAGGGTGGAAAGGGATGGAAGACATAGATTATGTTAAGGGTGGAAAGGATGGAAGACATAGATATGATTAATTTGGAAAGGGATGGAAGGGGGTGGAAAGGGATGGAAGACATAGATATGATTAAGGGTGGAAAGGGATGGAAGACATAGATATGAAAGGGGGAATGGAAGACATAGATTATGATTAAGGGTGGAAAGGGATGGAAGACATAGATATGATTAAGGGTGGAAAGGGATGGAAGACTATGATTAAGGGTGGAAAGGGATGGAAGACATAGATATGATTGGAAGACATGGAAGACATAGATATGATTAAGGGTGGAAGGGATGGAAGACATAGATTATGATTAAGGTGGAAAGGGATGGAAGACATAGATTATGATTAAGGGTGGAAAGGATGGAAGACATAGATATGATTAAGGGTGGAAAGGGATGGAAGACATAGATATGATAAGGGTGGAAAGGGATGGAAGACATAGATATGATTAAGGGTGGAAAGGGATGGAAGACATAGATTATGATTAAGGGTGGAAAGGGATGGAAGACATAGATATGATTAAGGGTGGAAAGGGATGGAAGACATAGATATGATTAAGGGTGGAAAGGGATGGAAGACATAGATATGATTAAGGGTGGAAAGGGATGGAAGACATAGATATGATCAAGGGTGAGAAATGGAAGAGTCATGCTTCTTGCTGCCTGGGAGAAAGCATGGCTGAGATTGAAATTAGTCCAGTGGGAAGGGAAATGTGGAAGAGAACTTGACTTAGTGGTGGAGATGGTTTTTGTCCTTTTTAATATTATTTTCGTAAGGATGGGTGCAATTTGAAAAAAGCCTGTGAACTGTCTCACGGTGTTAAATTTTGCAGTGTGCGAGCTTAGTTAAGGTGGCTTGTAAGAAGTTAGAATTGTGGTTGAATTCTTTTCATAAAATTGCACATGCCATTGCAAAAATATGAACTCGCCTACTAGGCACAACAAGCCCCTCAAAGATAATCAACTCCAGTGATCTTCTCAACAAAATTTAAAATATTGATACACAAAACCAAACCATGAATAACTTAGACATAACTTTTCTAACACTAACATCAAAAAATGCTGTAACCTTCTAGCTATCTACTTAAGAAAAATCAATTTCAAGTCACCTTCCCCATCAATGGCTTAATAGATATATGCAAACACATAACCAACATAACTTATTTAAAATTTAATAGTAAATACTACAAACAAAAATTTGGTCTTCCAATGGGCAATCCACTTTGTGGAGTTTTAACATGTTTATTCTTAGAATTTTTAGAATCTGGCCCCTTTAAATATAGATTACCCAACAATTCTACATACTTTTTATATATTGATGACATACTCATTTTTATCCCTCAAGAAATAAAAATAGAACATAGACGAACTAAACTCTGTCGATCCTTCCATAAATTTTACCTTTGAAGAAGACACCATACCTTTCTTAGATATCCTACTGATTAGAACACAAAATAATTTAACCTTCCAAGTAGACTGCAAACCAATCAACAATAATGACTACATAATGCACCTCAAATATGCAGTCCACAATTCTTAGATGAAGAGTATAAATACATCTAGGATTCTCTTAAAAGCTTAAAATACCCTCATCTATCAAACTAAAGAATAACATCCTGACCATTCTTTCTACTCACATACTCATCTCCCTATCCACAACATACACAGCATTTTTATACTATAAGTTAAATAAATTAGGAATACCAGTCATTCAAACCACATACAAACTTTTCAAAAACTCTCTTCACCACTCAGTCACATTCTCTTCCCCATTTCTTCTTCCTCTCCCTACTGTGTAAGTCACAACATTATATTATTACATAAACACTAATGACATCTTTCCACTGGTCATCCCTTTTCCCAGACAGCAAGAAGCATGACTCTTTTCTCTTCACCCTTTGATCTTTTACCCCTTTCCACACTTGATATATATGTCTTATTCCTCCTGCCCCCCCCCCCCGGTCATATTTGAATTTAAATTTCATCCTGTTCTGGTCTTTGCCCCCTCCTTCACATTGTCCATACCTTTCTCTCTTGTCCCCCTACCCCTTTTTATCTTTTCCTTACTTATATACCAATCTGTTTTTGGGAGAATATGTGCTTAATTGAAGTCGTACCTAATTTTTGAAAATTAATTAATTAATAATTAATGAATTAGGTGGGAATACCTGTTCAAATATAAGGCTAAACAAATCGAGAAAAATCAATCTCTGTATGTACATTTCAGCCTATTAGGCCTCATCAGCAGAGCTATAGACAGGAAGACTGCTTTGTGTGTGACTCGACCCTGACTGTCAAGCTGACAGGCAGAGACTCTAACCATTACACCAGCAAGCCCTTCCCAGATTTTTCGTTTTGTTTAGAAGTAGGTTATATTCCACTTTATGGTGACTCTTACTACACAACAATATGAGAAGTAAACATCGTCTGTTTGTGTACTTCTCATACCGATCTGAATAAACAAATAAAGTTATTTTAAGAAGTTTCTGAACTAAAAGAGATGAAATATTAATTGAATCAATTATATTTTGTTATTCATCTTTCCTGTATATAGTTTTTCACACACAAACATGCAGTGTTCCCCTTATAAATGCTGGTTTATTTACATATGGATCACCAATTAATCTTTCTATCTTCCTCTTTCACTATAACTCCCTATATATTAGTCATTTCCTTTCTCTGTGTTATGTCTTGGAAATACATAAACGAGGTTGTAATAATAATTTATTACAAATAATACAAATAACAAAATAAAACGGCTTCCAGACAGCAAGGTAAAAAAGTCTCTTGGTAAGATTACTTATCTTGGAAAGTTGTCGCGTGTGTTTGCAATCTGAGAATACGAAACAATGTTTGTGGTTGGAGATCAACTCGCATCACTCTGAGCTAATCCTCTGTTGTACCTTTATACGTATCTCATTTGCATACGTGAGGGTTACTTTCCTTTACAACACCTCCCCCTGAAGCTGAAATCTTCTTGATTTTAGCTTCACAATACCGCTTTCGTTTGGGATCAGGGCTCAGACGCCTGACGACTTTTCTTTTTCTGGCACTTTTTCTTATGGACAGCGTTTCCTGCGGCAAATAATTCTGTCCAGCCTGTATGGCAGGCTCAGGAGAGACATTCATTGGTTCCTGTGCACACAAGGGTTTGGGAATATCAAATGTGTCACACAAAATTTCCATCGGAATTTCTTCTTCACTTTCAGAAGATCTTGGGCGGATTTGATTTATATGCCTTTTGCAGATAAACTTTGGGCCTTGAATGGTGTATACCATGTTCCCAATTCTCTTTTTTTATAATTCCATCCATCCAATTTTTTCCTTTTTGAAAATTTTTAAAATAAATTTTATCTCCTGTACTATAGTGCCGTACTAGAAAGTTTTCTTTTCTGGTAACTTTCTTCTTTTTGTCTGGTAATAGTCTATCAAATATTGACCTTATCTTTCTAGCAAACATAAGTTCTGCAGGGGATGAATTTAAATCATTGCTTGGATTTGGTGTTACCCTGTAGATGGCTAGAAACTTCTGAATAGTTCGATCATCTGTGTCAATATTTTAATTCTTTTGTAATGCACGCTTAAACGCCAATCCATTTGATCTAGGATGGTAAATTGGCGTAGTGATATGTTGTATGTCCAGGGAATTACAGAATTCTTTGAATTCATATCCCGTGAATGCTGTACCATTATCACTGACTATTGTTCTAGGTACACCAAAACGACTAAATATTTCATCCAGAGCGTTTATGGTGTTCTTTGATGTAGGATGTCTGGTTTTGAATATTTCCGGCCATTTTGAAAATGAATCCACTGCGATTAAGTAAAAAAATCCATTTAAAGGTCCAGCATAGTCAATATGTAGACGTGACCAGGGAATGTCTGATTTTGGCCATGGGTTAGTCTTCACTGGAGGATCTCTAGCCGCTAATTGACATCCTTTACAAACTTTTACCCAGTTTTCCACTTCTTTGTCCATACCAGGCCAATAAAAATATCCTCTGATTAGGGATTTCATCCTTGAAATGCCAGGATGGCCTGTGTGAAATTATTTTAGAATTTTTCTTCGTAAGACTTGTGGAATTACAATTCTTTCTGCATACATTAGTATGTCTTCACAGATGGAAAAAGGTAAAATTTTTATTACCTTTTTATTCTTTTCAGTCCATCTTACTTGATTTTTCATCTTATTTATGAAATCATCCTTCACAGCTTCTTTTTTAATTTCCTCTAGGGTCACTGGAAGTTCTCGAATTGTGTTACAAACTGAATTAGAACATTCATTTTCGTCCTTGAGTGCTGCTATTACTGTTTCTTCGAAACTTTCACCATACTGTGGAATCAATCTGGATAATGCATCTGCATGTCCAAGCTTTTTAGATGACACATGTTCCATCTTAAATTGGTAGTTTAGCAGAGTTACGGCCCATCGCTGTAATCTGTTCGCCGTATGGGTAGGGATACCTTTCTTTGATCCAAAAATCGTTAATAAGGGTTTATGATCTGTCTGAAGGATAAATGTTCGTCCGTGAAGGAAACGATTAAATTTTTTGATTCCAAAAATCATCGACAACGCTTCCTTCTCAATTTGGCTGTAATTTCTTTCAGCTGAGATGAGAGTTCTGGAGGCATGTGCGATGGCTTTCGTAGTTCCATCTTCATATTTATGGAGCAATGCAACACCAACTCCATAGTCACTTGCGTCCGTTGCTAGAATAATTTGCTTTTCTGGGTCAAAATGCGCTAAGGCTAAATCTGATAACAGACAACGTTTAATTTTCTGAAAAGCAGATTCGCATTCTTTCGTCCACTCCCATTTAACGCCTTTTTTTTAATAACTCATTATGTATATTTGCAATATATATGGCGTAGTATTGCAGCAAGCCCAAAAATGATTGCAATTTTGTCACTGAATTTGGCGCAGGCATTTTCTCAATCGCTTCGGTCCGTTGCGGATCCGGTTTCCGACCATCCTTATCAATGATTTGGCCTAGGTACTTGATCTTTTCCATGAAAAAATCACATTTTTCCGGACTCAACCTAAATCCAAATTCCTCTATTCTTTTGAATACTTCTCTGACATGTTTCTTGTGCTCTTGCATATTTTTGCTTTTGATCAGTATATCATCTAGATATGCCATCGCAAATTCTAGTCCTGCGAGCATTGTGTCCATCACCTGCTGAAAAAGGGCAGGGGCTACCTTCAAACCAAAAGGCAGTCTTTTAAGTTTGAAAATACCTTTATGAGTATTAATGCACAGGAATTTAGAGTATTCTTCATTTACTTTAATTTGCAAATATGCGTCAGAGAGGTCAATCTTGGAAAACAGCAGTAAGTTCCCTTGTGGCCTTTAAATCCACAATTAAAACAAGTTTTATTTCTGAACCAGCAACTTTTTCTTGTGTGTCTCGTACTCCCACAACATTCACAATTTTGGGTCTTGTACGTTTTAGGGATTCTTTGTCTTTTGACGCGTTGTACTTTCCATACATTTTTCTCTTCAATGCGGGTGTTGTTTCGCTTCACATTGATTAGCCGTTGGCACTCTTCTGTAACTTTTTGTAAAGTTATATTTGGGTCTGACTCCATCATTGTCAAGATCCTGGATCTAATGTCTTTGTCTCTAGGTGCTGTTAATCCCTGAACAAAAATCAAACATTTAAAAAGATCTGCCGAAATTTCACTGAGTTTGAATGACTCGCATAAACAATTTACAGTACAAGCATATTCTAAATAATCTTCATTCTCAGATTTTTGTATATTTAAACATTTATACCTAGAATGGAAAAGACTGTCTCGCTTATCAAAAATTGTAGACAACGTATGAACTGTTTCTTGAAACGATACTTCTTCTGGTTTCTTTGGCAAAATTAAATTTGCGTACTTGGTATTTTCGTCTGTTCCAAGTTTTTGAAGTAAAAGTGTCACTTTTTCTTCGTCAGTCCAGTCACTGCACCTTTTCGTAAAAATTGTTTCAAATCTTTTGAAATATGCAGGGAATGTATCTCCAGTGTCTGGGGAATAATGAAACTCAGATAATAAATTTGAAATTCCCTCTGCAGAGAAAAAATTCGTTTTTTTCTCACCTATCAAGGCTAGCATTATTTTTTCAAAATTTTTCTGTTGTGTCAACATTTGTTGTTGTAACATCTCTGCTTGTTCTTTTTGTGTTTGTTGAATTAACAGAGTTTGTCTCCGTTGTTCTTGAATGCTAATAGTTAGCATCTTCGTAAGCTCAGCTAATTGCTCCATATTAGCTTAACACAGTAATAATTTTACACAAATTTCAATTCAAAATGTCTTTTTTAAAGTTCACCAACTGTAACTCGCATCACTCTGAGCTAATCCTCTGTTGTACCTTTATACGTATCTCATTTGCATATGTGAGGGTTACTTTCCTTTACAACACTCTGCTTCACTTTCTATTCTATTTTGTTTTTCATTTTACATTGCAAATTCAGACTAATTAATATTGAAGTTGACAGCATTTTTAAGAGTAAGTGATTGGTGTCATATGTGGCTTTGAAATGCCTTTTGCTTTTAGCTAGGCCTTTGCTAATTTACTTGTTTTTATATCATCTTAGAATTTCTTTCATGCTCATTGGCTCTTTTATTGTTGTAAAATATTTGTTAATGGAATAGTATCAAGTAGGATAAAATTTGCAATTGCCAGGGCAGTTTCTAAAGTGAAAACTGAACACTTTTGATGTACATTTGACAATGAAGCCTATAAAAGAATTGGTGCATAAATAAAATTTACATTAATAATTAAAAGATTTTTTGTCACTTTCCTGTAGATGGATAAATAGTTTAATATAGAGCTACCAACTTTGCAGTGATACCTGGGAAAGATTTTAACATTGAAGGAACATATTGTTCTTCATGTAAAGAAAGGGGGATTTTCATTAAGATTGGGTCTCTAACAATAGTCACAAATGAGTAGGAATCCATATTGCTGCAAGATGTAACTAATTGTATAGAATTTGTATTTCCAAAATTAAAAACATCTCCAAAAATAATTAGGCACATTGAATTAAGCATTACTAATTAAGTTTATTGACACGAGATATAAAATAATTATGCAACATTATTACTTATAATCTAGACAAAAAACAAAAAATATTTAAATTTATAAATCACTTACGTATGTATAAATTATAAATCTGATTAACTGCCATTAATTATTCCAGGCTGCTATTAAGTTGGAGAAGGACAGGAGAGTTAATGGAATTCTACTCAAAATATAAACCTTGATGGTCAGTGATAGTGAAGTGACTATGGCAAATTATATTGCTGATAGAACCATGTCTGAACCAGATAGAAACAATTTCTCATGTGAGTTGTTTTAGTCAATCAGAAAGTTCAGCTATGATTTTTTGAAATTGTGAAAAATTATTGGTGGAAATAGAATAATTTTTTTAATAATGTAAAACTTCTAGATGAATATAAACTTATATTTAGTCATTTTTCATGAATAAATTTGGATCCTGCTCAGACTACCTTTATATATATATATATATATATATATATATTCGGAAAATAAATCTAGGTATGAAATTAAACTGCATCTTGTGTTTGAGATTCTAATTCTGGAGCTCTGGGGAAGGTAAAGTACTCCTTCATTGCCATTACTTCCAACCTCACTCTAACTGGAGTGGTAGTACCTATTAGGGTTCGATCTATGGGTCAAATGGATCTGTTTGCAAGTTAATGAAAATTATTTTTCCCTGTTGATTGATACACCTGAAGTTAATGAAAATTCTAACATAACCACCAGTCATACATATGATGTTATTTCTTCTAATTTATTGATACACAGGAAATGAAAATTATTTCTACCAATTTGTTTATAAAACATCTTCGAAATAGGATAACCGAAGGGTTGACATGCCATAAAATCCAACCAATTCAATACACAAATGATAAAATAAATTCATTACAAATATATTTCAGTATAGATTTATTATTCAGAAATTGTGTAGACTTTTGTTTTGTACAAAGAAAGAAAAAATTTTGAAGAATCAAAATTAATGAACAAAAAAGTAGTTTAATGAAATTAAAAGTTATCAACTTTATTTTTCTTACAATATACAGAAATGAAACTGATTATTTGTATAATTTTCTCATAATTTTTTCTATAAAAGTACATATTTGAAATTATTTTATTATTATTTTTCCAACCATGTCATTTTTGAAAGGTTTTATCTCAAATAAGAGAGAATTTTCTAGTTTAGATTAAACTCAATATTCAGGTGTTTATGTTCAGAATCAAAGAGATGTAACAGTAGAATCAACTACTATTTTATTTTACCTATTTTCGAATTGGAGTTTTAAAGGTTTTACAAATTTAAATGAAAATCCCTAAGAAATTTAAAAAAGTGTTTTTGTAATATTTATATCAAAAGATGTAAAAAAAAGCATTCATAACCAATATCCAAGTGTCAATTAATGATATCTTACCTGATTTTTGTAAATTTTACAGTTAACTTCATCTTGTAAAATAAACTTTTAACTAGATAATTGCCATATATATATATATATATATATATATATACACACACACACACACACACACACACATATATATATATATACACACACACACACATATATATATATATACACACACACACATATATATATATACACACACACACACACACACACACACACATACATATATATATATATATATATATATATATATATATATATACACACACACACACACACACACACATATATATATATATATATATATACACACACACAAACCAAATTCAAGATCTACTTGTTTGGAAAATTCCGCAGGAATATTCCTGAACAGTTTAGCAGGAATTCCATTTTGAGATGAGAGGGTCACTGCCAGCAACCTTAAAAATGTGCAATATTCTTTGGGGTTTCGCCAGAATATTATTTTGAAATGTGGGTTTCACTATGAACAGCATCAAGAAACTGATTTACTGGTAAATGTGAGATATGGCAGTTTTTATTTTTTCATTAAATAATAACTAGAGGTTATTTGATAAATTATTGCACCAAATTAAAGCTCTATTTATGTGCTATTTAAATGATATAAGTTTGACTGTAATGCCAACTTATGAGTAGTATGCCTAGAAACTTGAATTCCAATGTTTTCCGAGTGTGTATTGCTAGTTGGAAACATGTCCCATTTGATTTTGGCTACTCCACACCCAATGATGATTGGAATTAATTCCTTGCTTATTCATATTTGATCCACTCATCCTCTAATAGAATATCACCAGCAAATCAACTCTTTAATGTATTCTGTTGCCTTAATTCACTCTCACTTCAGTGGACGGTATAAGTTTTTAATATAGTGGTTTTCTTATTGAGTTCAGCTTTATGTTGCATACTGAGGTTTTCATGGTACCAAATCGATATAATGTTGTATACCCTTTCTTACTTCTTTACTTCTTACTTGCTTCTATATCTTGGACATCTATTCTTCTGGCCGACTTTGGTTCTATCTTCTAACATCTTGGTCTGGTCTCTTCTGAGGTCTGGACTTTCTTGGGCACTTCGGGTCTGTTTTCTGTTAGGGATTTCTCCTTATCAGAAGCCCTGTGTCATTGTTAGTTTTTAGTAAACACAAGACTTCGATTTTCTTTTAATGTTACTTTAGTCAGTAAATCCCCAACCCAGACATAACATAGCGCGCGTATGCAGAGTTACAGCTTAGACAGAGCATCATGGCTGACTGCTCCATCTGACGTCCACTGCAAAAACTGAACTAAAGCTCCTTACTATTCTTAAACCGGAACAGGTTCTTCTATGCCTTCCGGTTCCCACGATTTATCCCCGGAAGGCAAGGTGAAAGTGAGGTCAAACGCCGGCACTCACTTTCAGGGCCATCAACTGCACTGATCGCCACCATATCTCTATACTACCTTACATAAGTATGAAAAGGGTCATCCCCTCAGAATTACAGGGGAATGACAATAATCTTATGCCACCGCATAGATTATGTAACATTTATCTAGACCAGATTTTATTTCATGACCTCACAAGTTTTTTTTGTTTTTTTGTCTTTATTTTCCACCATGGAGGAAGCAGAATTTGGCTAGAAAAGAAAAAAAAAAAAGATACACTAATACAAAAAAATAAACTATAAAGATTTGGAATGGGTCATAAAAGGTTGTTCAAATGACACTGTTTAAATCTGTATAGATTACATTAACATTTTCAGTAAGAACACTTTTTCTCCCTCAGAAAATGTATACATTTTTTTCTTATAAATCTTGATAAGAATTAGTGATATCGAGAACCATGGGAGAGGGCTTTTTTTTTTTCTTTTTTTTTTCTTTTTTTTTTCTTCTTTGGTATTGTTTGATATCTCATCCTTTTTTATTCTCTCTTTTGACCCTCTCATTCTTTCTTCTCATTCTATCTTTCTTTCTTCATCTCCTCCTTTTACATTTTTCTTTAACGTCCATTACTTTTTCTCTCTAATATTTGTTATACACAAGTGCATGAATGTATGTATAATAGCATTTACCAGTATAAAGTATATTGCTGCACGTTTAGATAGGACACTGCAAATTTAGTCATAGGGAGGGAGGACATTGTTACTTAAATTGACTGTTAATCTGAAACTATATGATCAACATATTATGTTTTCAGTGTTATATTTACTGTTCACACAATGCTTATCAAGAACCTCTCTCTCCCTCCACTAGTCAAATTGTCTGATGGCAGGGGGGGGGGGTATTGGTGAAGTGAGCCATCACTGAGCTCTGCATTTGGAATGCACATGTGCAAGCAGATTAATAAACAACAAAGTTACTTCAGCTGTTTTCATAGTGAATAGCAAAATAAATTTCCACATCTGGTTGTGATAGTATCTTATGCTTTGAATTTGCTTACATTAGGTGGAGGGGTGTGTAGATAAGTAAATCAAACCCTCCTCCATACTACTCTATCATTTACACCTGAAGCATGTATGTCTTTTTGAGGGTTTTCAAGTTGGGATTGGCTAATTCAAAAACTGCAACATTTAACCTGAAAGTTTCTTAGACTGAACTTTTTACTTCTCCCTTTCCCTGTATATATATATATATATATATATATATATATATATATATTGAGCTTGTAAAAAACAATGACTTTTTCATGAGGTGAGGCAAGAAAACAACTTCCTCTCCACTATAATTTTGTTCTATTATTATTTAACCCTCTCCTCCTCTCCAAATAAAAATATAGTAATTATGAATTATTAATTCCTCACTTTCTTAGTTTACTGAACTGCTGAATAAAAGTCTGCATGCAGTATTTGAATTTAAGACTTTATTTGTTAAGACTTTGTATACTACTTAACAAATACCTCATGAAAAATTGACAAATGTTTGGATTTAAGGTTATTAAAGTAAATAATGTATTTACTCTAGTTCTTTAATTACCCCATTTTTATTATGATAACCCAATCACTGTTTGATTTTAATGACCCTGAGCCTGCCTTGGGTTACCATAACAACATATTTCTTAAAGACACAATTTGTATATATTTTTTACAGTGGAATATTCTCATTACATGAACAAGTCCGCCCTGTTGGCTGGGGCGTAAGAATGCACCGACTGCACCTCTGCAGAGGGGTAAGACTCCCCCAATGGGGCCACCTGTTGGCCGTGGGTGGCGACCCGTGATGCTTAAGGATAGAGCCCAGGTGGATGAGTAGTTCATGACATGCAATACTCCACTTTGGCCCTATCTTGGGCTAGACGGGCGGTCGGAGAGGCCCCCTCCGATCAATCGGCTGGTCACGTCAAGCCCTAGCACCTATATGATTTTCCCAACCCTATTGCCCTTATGACAAGCCCCAATTCCTTTTTATCATATGGGTGCTAGAAGGCGGTGGCTGCGGGTCTACATGTCCTGGGAATGACGTTAAACTCTATCTGATGGTGAGGTTCCAGTTTTGGAGGTCTGGGGAATGTGGAGCACCCCTTCATCACCATTGCTCCCTGGTCCATTCTGACCCGGGTGGTAGTACCTGTTAGGGTCCCATCTATGGGTTAAATAGAAAAACGTATTTATAAAAAATTGTATTATCCATTAAGAATTGATTTATTTCAAAACTTTATTGGCATTAAATGACCCACTGAGGTTTATATGCCGTAAAACAAACCAAACAAACAAACATGAACAAGTGTTATATGCATACACTTTATTTTATATATATTGATAATCATCTCAAGGAAACAAAGCTGTATTGTTACCACTTTGGTAGAATAGGAGAATTTGTTGATTTGTATATATTTACCCAACCCACCCACACAAGCGGGATGCACCACAAGGTCAATTTTTGAACAGAGTTTAACAGGTTTGAATTCAGTTTTCCATCTTGTGAACTAATCTCAGGTTAAAATGCTCAATCTGCCCTATTATTTACCCATAACTGGTAGGATAATAATTGAATTCATACCTTCCCAATAGTATTAGCACTATGTGAAATGCAAGCAGCATAATAAAAAGCAATAACCATTACACCATGAGCACATCAAGAATTTTATTTCTCATTGTCACTTATTTTTACATTGCTACTTTGTTGGAAAAGATAGGGTTATTGTAAGCAAAGTTCAATACTCTCTAGGTACCCTTCAAATGTTGCCTTGATTTATATTTGGTTTAGACAAAGTAAATCTGCGAGTTTTGAAAAGTATTTCAGTGAATTTTAATCAAAGGATTCTAGAAAAGAGTTCATTGGCACCACAAAATTTTATAGATGCATACAAATATAAAACCTGTTTGTAAAATGAAAGAATTTAAGATAAAGTGGTGAAAGATTAAAGTAGTAAAAAGTGATGAGATTTAGTTGATCTTAAGTAAACCTTTTGGGTTTCTCTTCTAACTGTGATCTTTGATTATATTCTAATTAGTATTTCAAAATTATCTCTGTTGTATTGAGAATTTGAGCAATTAAAAAGTTGTTTAGTATGAATACAGACCCTATAAAATGCTGAAAATTGGAATAGAAATTACTTTATTCTCTAAACTAAAGTATTCTAAATGCATTTCTGTGATTTGTTAAAATGAGAATTTTAATATTATATAGATTATTATATAGAAGTGGCTTTTTAATGATTTAAGAATAAAATAAATTTCATTTACTAAAAAGTACTAAAATGTTTATATTGATATACTTTAGGTCAGTTAAGTCTGATCTTTAATAGAGAATAAAAGTATTTACTAAACTTTACAAAGGCCTCGGGTTGTTTACAGTATTAAGCTGTTCTTAAGTGGTAACCCATTTCAGGCCTGAATAGGGTTATCAGTGCTTAACTTAAGTGAACTGATGAGATGCTGTGCTTTCAAGGTGACATATAACTATTGGGAGCACTTTATAAAAATTAGATTTTGTAGTTCACTTACCTTGTTATCTCTTAAAGGCACACAGACATACAAACAAAAAGTTATGTTAATTTTTTAACGTCCCTCAACTTGATGCACTCAAAACTCATTCTTGGCTTGTAGTTCATTTGCTACTTGTTACCTGTTATCTCCTCTTATTTTTGTCTGTCCAACTCTTTCTCTTTTGGTGAAAGAAGTGTGGGATCTTATCACTTATCAAATGACTAACAGGTCTGTTTAAAAGGCACTTTGAGTTCATCACCAAGCACAATTCAATGGTCCTAGCCCACTTGAACCTCAGGATACATAGTGATATGCTTTTTAGCTTTTATTGACTTAAGTACTTAGTTGAGTACCAACTCATTGAAGTGGAGCCTTATAACTCTTAACCTTAATTTCAATGATTCTGACATTTATTCCTATATATTCCTTTTTCAGACATTTTGTAAATATTTGAAGATATTTGCTCTTAAATGAGTGCATATTATTTAAGATGATTCAGCCTATAAATTGTTATTATTCTAGTTTTATTTTTGTTTACTGTATATTTTTCAAGCATATAATTTGCTGTATACATAAAAGAACTTTGAAATTACTTGGCCATTTTAAAAAATTTTATTCAGAAGATTTTAGATTATTTTAATTATATACCTTTTTTGTGCTCAATTCTATTTGGAATACACTTTATTTGTTAGACAATTAATAATTTATATAAAATGTTTACTTGTCCTTAAAGTCACATGTACACACAGAACTGTAAAGGTCATAGTAATATGTGAATTAGCAATTAATTTCCCACTAGTACTCAAAAATATATCAAACTTCAATGTTTATAAGATTGAAAACATACAGATTTTGTAAATTGAATTCATTCAAGTTTTTGTTTCTTAAATGTAGCCTTGTTTTTGTATTTGGCTTAGACATGGTAAATCAAACTTTTTTTTAAAGCTAAAAGTGATTTTTGGAATTATTTCTTAAAATAAAATTTTGTTTCTATATTTATATCTTTCTATAAAACTTTATCCATAATATAAAGTTTGTTATATTAGTTGATAAAATTCAATAATGTCAATTTTTTGTAGCATCAACATCATACTCACCTTCACAGGAAGGCTGTGACATGTCCAGTCATCAGACAAAAAAAAAAAGACAGGCAGTAACCAAATACAAGCTCTGTGCAAACTACCAGAACATAGTGAAGTGTTTGGTATATATGGATTAAAATATCCGCTCTAAAACCACCAGCCAATGAGAATCCTGGGAATAGACTTGGCCATGCTACATAGTAGAATAGCCCAACCTGCTATTTGAACCATCTACCAAGTCTGGATTCTCAGAAACAAATTCAACTTGCAACGCAGTTGAATATTAGTCACTCAACACAAATTTGGTGCTGCGAACAGGATTCAGACCTGTGAGGGAATAACCCATTGGATTTCAATGGTGATCCCCCAAGGATCCCTGAATAATGACTAGGCAGCAAGAGCTATCCTCCAATATCGGAACCCGCCCATTCAGAGCATCAGGCTATCCCCTGCACAACTTTTCTCCACTTCTGGCTGTGTGACTTCATACCATCTCAACCTGCACTATATAAACTGCATGAAAAGTGGATAGCCATGGCTCGGAGTCACAAGTTTAGCCTGTCTCAATGCAATAGAGAGATACAATTGCACAGTACATACACTGTATCCACTTCAAAAGGGAGACATAGTCTCCATACAATGTCCGAAGAACAGTCGGTGGGACATAACGGGCCAAATTGTTGAAACCCTTACTGATTATTGATACCAAATCAGGATTGATGGATCAGGTAGAATCACATTGTAGAATCACTGATTCTTGAGGAAGCCTGAGGCACCAGTGGTCCCTGCCCCAGTTCCTAGTGCTTTCCCATAGCCCCCTAAAGCAACGTTTGAGGATGCCCCACAAACAAACAAAAAATTGAACCTTGCTACCAGGCGGGCATTGTGTCAAGACAGGCTTATCTCACAATTCTCAGCTGCGGTTATCCATTTTGCATGCAGTTTATATAGCACAGGTTGGGATTGTATGAAGTCACACAGCCAGCAGTGGAAGTGGAACTGCTGGCTGTGTGACTTCATACAATCCCAACCTGTGCTATATAAACTGCATGCAAAATGGATAACCGCAGCAGAGGATAGCCCAATGCTCTGGATGGGCATGTTTTGATATTGGAGGATAGAACTTTAGATTATGGATAGGCAACTGATGACAGTCTGTGAATTACAGACCAGTCCTCCAGCAACTGCCTGAATGTGAGTGATGTGAAATGTGGGCCACCATTACTGCTGAGTTCCTCTGGGGCACCATAGTTCTGGAATATATCTCAACAAATTGAGATGATCCTGCAGGTGTTAGCTCATCTGTGGCTCAAGTGATATAGAATGAGCCTGCCAGTTAGCCTATCAGTACTTGCTAGTATTGACTTGGGGGTGATGTTTGAGCATACCATGCAATTGACCCTAACATTGCAGATTGAGGCATCTATGCTGGGCCAGTACACAGATTCATTGGCACGTGCTTTCATGCTGACCACGCCCTAGTATGCAGAATATAGGCAGTGCAGTACTTTTCTTCATTGAGGGCCGGGGATGTCAATTCTTTGATCCAACAACACCAGGCCGTTGTCAGTGCTGAGGCAGTGCCTTACCTCCTAATATTCATGGACCCCAGGCACTGTGAGACGATATGTTTTTGGGAAGCCTTGCTGTAACATGCTTTATTAATTTTCTGCATTGTGGATCACTGCAACCTGTTGCATAAAGGAGATCTGTTGTGGCAAATGCTATATTATTGCTGTCTCCAAATTTTATTATCAGGGCTGTTGACTCTATCATGTCACTTATATCATCACTCTAGAATCTCTAAGTGGGCTGGGCTGGAAATACATTGAGGAGTACCTGTTGGATAGTGAAACCAATACTTCAGTCTTTTCCTTTAGTCTAAACAACTGGGAATTTTGGATTTTGTTCAGATCTCTATCATCAAACAACTACAGTGGTTCATGATCTGTGACCACTATGATTCTTTGGCAACCCATGACAAACATACAGCATTTCTCCAATGGACATGCAATCACTGCTACCTCACCTTCTATTGGTGCACATCTGTGCAAAATTTGCTGCAAGTAAATCACCCAGTAATTATCAAACGTTGCAATGCTTTTCCGAACTAGATCAACTATAACTCATTTGGAGTGCTGAAACACATCCTCGAGGTTTTGATCCCAAGCAAAATGGGAGTCTCATTTGACAAGGTCATGAAAGAGCAGCATGACTGAACCTAATGAGTACACCCAGGCTACTTGGTTGACTAGCCCAAACTATGACCTGGCATCAGTGATTGTCATTGAGACTGGAAAGTGCAGTATCACCTTCAGCATGCTCAGAAGGGGTCACCCCAGGAGGCATTATCTAGAGACCTCCAAACAGTATCACATCCTGACAGAACTTGAATTTATCTATGTTGAGCATGATTTCGTTCTTCGTGCATCAGAGCAGGAAATCAAAGGTGTGATAAAAGGCTTCCTCATTGCTAGAGTCATACAGCAGAGCTACAATCTTCACCTTACTTTGAGTACCTCATCATATCTGAGAGTATAAGCATCTCCGAATGCAAGATAACCTTGAAGCATCATGAGATACATGAATCTCCCCCACTCCGTGATGAAGGTGGTCAATGGTTGGAACTCTTTGTCTAAGGGGATTGAGTGGTACCCATTGACATCTAGGACTGTTTTCTTCATTTTAGGCGTAATGGTGACCCAGTATGGTGGGTCTCCCATTTGCATTGGGAATTTAGGTGCTGGTAATCTGTTGTTCTCTGTGGTTTACCATTCTTCTTGGCAGTTATGACCATTGGGCTACACCAATCTGTAAGCTTGCCCACGAGTGCTGGAGCTATAAGCGCTGTTAGTTGGGGCTATAGAATACACCGACTACACCTCTATAGAGTGGTAAGAAACAATAGGGCCATCTGTTGACCGTGGGTGGTGACCCATGATGCTTAGGAATGGAATCCTGGTGGATGAGCAGTCCATGACATGCAACACTTGACTTACTTAGGCTAGACAGGCGGTTGGAGAGGCTCCCATCGATCAATTGACTGGTCACATGAAGCCCTAGCACCTATATGATTGTCTCAACCCTATTGCCCTTATGGCAAGCCCCAAGTCTTTTTATCATGTATGTGCTAGAAGGCGGTGGCTAAGAGTCTTCATATCCTGGGAATGATATTAACCTCTATCTGATGGTGAGGTTCCAGTTTTGAAGGTCTGGGGAATGTGGAGCACCCCTTCATTACCATTGCTCCCTGGTCCACTCTGACCCAGAGTGGTAATACCTACTAGGGTTCCATCTATGGGTTAAATAGAAATATGTGTTCATAAAAAAAAATGAGTATCCATTAAGAATGAATGTATTTAAAAACTTTGTCAGCATTAAATGACCCATCGAGGTTGATATGCCATAAAAGAAAACAAACAAACTGAAGCTATGATGCCTCTTCCCACGTTTTTCCAAAATCCACTCATTCTTTGAAGTTGAAATCCACAGAAATAGGGTTGTGCCTGGCTTTAGGGACTGCTCCCTCTTTGAGGTGAATATGGACAGCAAGGCCAGACATAGATGGGAATACTTCATTGTTTTTGTAATGCTATCTTGGTGAAATTCCACAGGAGCCTGCTGATGTTTTCTTCCATTACAGGAAAAAGTGGGGTTTGGGGCCTAATACTTTATGTTGCCTGCCTGTTAAAGTGTTTGAGAAATCTTCATGCAGTATTACCATATGTAGGCTGCCTTGCTGAAATAAAACTGCTGGGTGTTTTTGCATATGTACAGGGCTTGTTTAGTTATTTTTCCTCCAACAAATTTAACCGGCAGCCAACCCTGATACACAAGAGTGAAGTTTATCATGGCCTGAATGATTTTTCTTGATGGAATAAGGTTGTCCTTTGTGAGCCCCATCTTGAGTAAATTTCTTGGTCCTCCAAAACATATAGTGATGCTACTGTTTGGGAAAAGCTGCAGTGTAGTACTACAGTCACCAGGGATGTCCATAGCCTGTCTGGGATCCGGATTTGATGAGAACAGAATTATGGATGCATCTATTTCCATTACCTGGTTATCACTTGTGGACATGTGTGTTCCCATTGTTTGGTCAAATATAATGTAGGTAATGAGTTGTTCATGAGAACCTTATCACTTTCGAAGCTTTTTACCACCACTTGGCATTCCTTCTTTGCCTGGCACACTGTTAAAAGAGGGTTAGGCTTTCTGCAGGTGCTGCATGTTTGACCCCATACTGGACACATTGAATGGCAGAAGCTTGTTCCTGGAATGCCATGTTGGTGGCTACCACAACCCATGCAAGCTTGATAGAAGGTTTATTCTGCAACACTGTTATTGTGGGTAGAGGAGACGCTAGTATAAAGATTACTTCTTCTGTCTGCAATATGTGGTGATACGTTGACATCCAAACACTAGTTATGAGGTGTCAGTCATTGCAGTTTGGTTCTGTAGTGCTGATTCAAATGCTTAGCATGAGGGATTTCAGTACCCTGGCTTTGGATAGCAGATCTGTTTGGAGTGCATCATTTGTTATCCCTCTGATGAGTTGGTCCTTGATGCAGATGTCAGACAGGTCATGCTCACAGTGGGGACATGAGAAATTGCGGTCTAGGGTGTTAGCCCTAAGGTGAACAAGGTATTATTGTATAGGTTTGTCTTCATGCTGTGACATAGATGCAAAAGTGATCCAATGCACATGGGATTTGATCTCTGAGTGAACAATGCCTCTATCATCTTTAGCAGCCTGTCTGAGTCTCTGGTGAAATATTTATGGTGGGTATTAATGATTGCATTTTGGACAGATTTGTCAGCACAATTGTATAATTGAATGCTGGTTTGAGAAGTTGGCATGTCTGTCATTCTTGTGAAAATTTCTCAATTGATTTGGAATTTTCTGAATTGTTTAAAGTGGAGTTGGGGAAGCTTGGCTTCAGGTCCAATTGCTGTTCACAGCGCCATGTAGAATTTTGTATTAGATGATCAGTATTCATCTTTATTGCAAATTTAATCTGCTGTGAGCTTCAGTGTTGATACGTGATTTATATACAGGTTTGGGTTTTCCATTATGACCAAGCTCATTCCCTGGATTCTGATTAGCTGCTGGTTTTCAGTGTAGACATTTTGATCCATAAATACCGAACACATGGCTATGTCCTACAGGGTCTATATTTGGTTACAGCCTGTTCCATTTGTCAGGTAACTGGATGCTATTTACAGCCTTCCTGTGAAGGTGAGTATGATATATTGATTCTACATACACAAAAGCTAATGAGATCAGATTCACAAAATTCATAATACTCATGATTAGATAATTTTAAATGATAAGTTAAAATAATCTATGAAAAAAAGTTGCTCCTTACTACTATTACTTTTGTTGTTATTAATTGTGAATAAGAGATTGATATAGTAGGAATAACTTCTGAATAATCAAAGTTTCAGAATCTTAAAAATTATTTAATGAATAGTATATAATTTTTATAATCAATTCTCTATAAAAATATGATTTTTTTCCTTATAGTCCAGGTAAAAACTGTGTTAAGGGGAATCTAAAGCTGAACCTTTTTAGATCTTATTTTTCTGATGCAGATAACAGTCTAGAACAAGAAATGTTTTATAAATGTTTACCAAATATGAAGAAGTGAAAATCGCTGTAAGGGTCCCAGTGGTGTAGTAGCTAACATGCTGGACTGTAATAACGTAGTGAGTGAGTTCAAACTCAAGTTGCGCTATTATGTTAACTTTCAGACTAATACGCTTGGGAACAGCATAAAACCCTTTACACCCACCACTACTGTTTTTCTATGAGGGTTTTGGCATGAAATAACCCACAATAGTTGATATGCCATTAAACAAAAAAAAACAAACTAGAACCATGATGAGGGTAAACTAAAACTTTATTTTACCACTGCAGGTATCATTGGGTAACAAGAAAAGTTTGGGAAAATGGCCAAAGTCTCCATACCAAATATAGGCATTTTTTAAACGGGCGTAAGGGTAACCGGAAGCCAACTTTTTTAAACCTTAATCTTTTAATGCAGGTATCATTGGGACAAATGCACTATTTCAGATATTTTTCACTTTTTTTAACAATATTTTTCTACAGTTTTCCCCATTCAAGTTAACTTTACTATGTCTATTAATAAGTCATTAGGTCAAAAATTGTCTGTAAGGGGATTCCATTTAGAAAAAGACTTTCTTATAATTTTTTTTTTCATGCACCTTCTGGAAAAACAAAAAATGTATATATTGAAGTTCTAAGATGATGTTCTGTAATTATTTTCAATCTAATAAAAAACACAAATTCTACTTCCTTTTCTAATTCAATTTTTTGTAATTTTTAGATGGGCAGCAATTTTCTTATTCTAAGATTAGTTAACTCCAACAAGGTTTCAACATTCAGAAAGTACACTGCTTATTGTGACACTTTCTTAGTCTATACATACAAAATTGACAATGAACGATTTACATAACATTTAATTTGAAAATCCCTGATAAAATCATATTATTTTAATTAAATTCCTATATTGTGATTGTAAAATTTCAACATTGTGATGAAAATGATGATATAAAATACTTCTGTGGCAGTTTCATGGACTATACATTTTTGAAATAGGCTTTGCAAAAATCAGAATCAGGGTTCCCACGCGTCCTGAAAAACCTGGAAAAAAAATTTTGTTTTCCAGTACTGGAAAACCTTGAAAAGATGGGAGTATTTTTTCAAAATCCTGGAAAATTTTCGTTTTTTTGTCCTGGAAAAATTGAATTATCTGAGACAAAATTAATGTTATTGTTACCGTTAACAAATATAACTAGTAAAATAACAAGGACGCTTTTTATTTTTTTGTTTTGTTTTTGCCCAATGAACCTACCCAACATTTCCCAAACTGGTCATAAGTATTCATTAAACAGTAAAAATGCTTCTGATTGGCTATTTTGAAGTTTCGCTTTCATCATGTAGCAATATTTTGATTTATTTTTATACGACACTGAACAATATTCGTTAAAGAAAGGTTAAAAAATAAATTACGTTTAACAAAACTCTCCCTCTACCTCGTAAAATTTAGAACATTTAAAAAGAATTTTCTGTACTTGTATAGAATAACACACACACAAAATTTTGACTGAAAATGAACAGTTAAAAAAAAAAGTACATTTAAGAATTAAATAAAATTAATGTTCATTCAAAAAAAGTTTGTTAAACATTTTAGGAAACACTGGAAAGTAAAAAAATTTCCTAAGACAAAAGTTGATAACCATTTTAGTCTTGGTTTTTTGTCGGATGTGGGGGTTGGGATCGAGTGACTGTCAACAATGTAGGGATTGGCAATGTTACTGTCTTTAGTCATGTTGACGGGATGGGGTTGGGGAACACACCTTCCTAGCAAGTCTTCAAGTAAGCGGTTCTTGAACAAAATTTTCAAGGACATCAAATGTCAATTTCAACTCAGTTAAAGTAAGTGTTCTTTTTAAGGTGATAATACTCCCCACCCAGGTAAAAAAGAACAATTTCCTCATATATTCCTACCATAAAATAAACTGAACTCTCATTTTATATTCTTTATTTATTTTAATATTCACTTCAATGTGTATATTCTAAAAGTTTTTATTTTGTGAGAATGGTTAGTTTTAAAGTGGGGGTTCATTTTTACACTTCAACTTTTTACTCGTAAATTCCTACCATAAAATGCCCAAGCCTAATTTTATGGTAGGAATTTACGAGTAAAATGTTGAAGTTTACCCTTTGTTGTTATTTCTTTTCTTTTTGGCTTTGGTACTCTAAAATAAAAACGTCAGATTTTAATCATCGTCGACAAAAAACAAAATTACGGTCATAAAAAGAGGATCCAATTTATGCCTAAATTGTAAAACGAGCCTTTAAAACTAACCTTTAAAACTAACCATTCTCAAAAAATAAAAACTTTTAGAATATGCACATTGAAATGAATATTAAAATAAATAAATAAAATATATTTAGTATTGTAAAATAATGGGTGCAAAAAAAATAAAACATTTATTACAAAAACACGGACATAAAATGAGGGTTCTGTTTATTTTAAAGGAATATACGAGGAAATTGTTCTTTTTTACCCCCACTCACTCCTGGAAATATTGGTCAGGTACTATTCGCAAAGTTCCATCCCGGTCTCCTGTGGTAATAGATCAAAAAACAAACCCACCTATGAATGAAGTCCCTAGCTGAAGCGATGCCTGCTGTATATGAAAAAATAATTTGTTGATTGAAGGCGTTTTTATCGATAAATTATTATTTTTTTAGTGTTTTGAAGGTGTTAAAAGTAAACCATGTTTTTGAAAATATTTAAAAAAAACACAAAAATCAGTGCTTTTTCCCAAAAAGTTAATGCAATATTTTATCACCTCCAATCTTTTTTCGACAAGTAAATGTAAATATTTTAACCTTTTTAAAAATATGGCTTACTTTTAACGTCTTCAAATTAAAAAAAAAAAATCCATAAAAATGCCTTCAATTGACAAATTATTTTTTCATATACAGCAGGCACCACTTCAGCTAGGGACTTCATTCATATGTGGGTTTGTTTTTTCACCTATCACTGCCTAGCATTTTTTTTAAGGCAGGAGGCCGGGACGGAACTCTGCGAATAGTACTATTGGTCATTTTAATGTTTTGTCATCCCAGATTCCTGCCCTAATTTACACTGTTTTTAATTGCTGGCATAAGACATGATTCTAGTCAAATATAGATGTTTTCCGTGTCATGTTTTTCATATTTTATCGGCAAATTAATGGAGATATTTTACAATATGGTTTCCTAAAATGGGTGGGAACCCTGAGAATGGACTTATTATTTATTTGTAGAATCATCATTAAAATAACAGTATTTCCATTAAATATTGTGACTGTAGAATTTTAACATTTTTATGAAACTCTAAATGCAGGGTTCCCATGCGTCCTGGAAAACCTGGAAAATAAAATGTAAATTTTCCAGTACTGGAGAACCTGGAAAAAGGAGTATTTTTTGTAAAAAATCCATGGTAATTTGTCCTGGAAAATTAGAATTATCTGAGAGAAAATTAATGTTATTGTTACACTTAACAAATATAACTAGTAAAATAACAAGGACAGTGTTTTTTGTTTTTATTTTTAATGCTCACTGAATCTACCGAAAATTTCCCAAATTATTCATGAATATTCATTAAATGGTAAAAATGCTGATTGGGTGGGTACTTGTTGATTTCATCTGATGAAGTTTCGCTTTCCTCATATAACGATATTTTTATTTATTTTTATGTGACACTGAACATGAACAAGACAAGAATTTGTCATGGTCAGACTACTTTAATGAGATATTTGTTAAAGAGTTAAAGGTTAAAACATAATTTACAAGATGTAAAATTTCGTAAAATTCAGAATATTTAACTTTAACATTTTCTTTAAAATCATGTTCAGCAGTGTTTAATCAATTAAAATGATTTAATTTTTTTTAAAAAGTAAATATTTTAGCAAGGCTTAAAATTTGTTTTAAGGGAATATTTTGTTTGTAAGTCAGTCAAATAATTTTCACAGAAATTCAACATAAAAAACATCTCCACAATTGAATTGACATAATTTTAATTATATCGTCACAAATACCATTATTTAGAAGAAAGTTCGGATAAGATGCTCAGATAAAGTTTATTTGAAGAAGTGAGCTAAATTCAATTTTTTTTCCAGAATAGCATTTGTGTTAATTTAAGTGAAGGGAAAATCAAAGAAGGTACTTGTGTAGGTACCACCAGTTTTCCCTGTGAAATTTATCCCCCCCCCCCAATATTTAACACTATAAAACTTGCATAAAGGTTAATATTATCTTAACAATTTTTTGTCTATTCAAAAGAAGAAACATTAAACAAATTCTGGATGATTTTTCAAAGAATTTTTCAGCTTACGGAAATAATAAAAATTATGAACAAAAAACAATGTTTACATTTTTGCACCGTTAAATCAATTGAAATTTAACGTAACCAAACAGAAGTTATGACTAGAGGCTTTTTTAAAAATTCTATGAAAAATCAATTAATGGTCCGATTTTCACAAAAATTTCCATAATTACTTATCTTTTTCCTAAAATATGTCTGAAATAGTTTTTCCTAAAATATATTAGTGGAAATATATTTTTTTACAAGGTCTATTTTATTTTATGAAATATAAAAAAATGAACTGACATAAAACGATTTTTGCTTTTTTTTCTATAAAGATAAGAGTCTGAATAATTATATCAGAAGATTTTTATAAGTTCCAAAGCAAGAGTTTTTTTAGTAAAAGAACTATGAATATAGAATTCTGCTACAAAAATATCAATAAAGAAACTGACCGTGTTGTAAAAGACCGGACTGTTTTACTTATTTTTCAAGATAACCTAGTATAATTTTTCTCCAATTGGATAATTTGATCTTTGAATTAACTGTTTTTCTTTGTAACAACTCTTTATGTTTGTTATTTCTTTTTTGCAAGATTTTTAAAAAATATTTACGTTTCTTCCTTCAATATGGCCTAAACTGATCACATGACCAATTTTGGTGGTACCTATATAGAGAGCACTCAAAATTTTGTCTGAAAATAAAAAAAAAAAAAAAAAATATGCAGTAACGTCATACTAACATTTACATAAAATTAAAGTTCATTCAAAAAAGTTTTTATTAAACATTTTTTGAAGCACTGAAAGTTTTTAAGACAAATGTTGGTCCCCCCCCTCCCCAGACACCTTGTAAGGCTTCAAGCATATAGCGCTTGAACAAAATTTCTGTGTTTTTCATCAAATGTCAATTTCCACTCAGTTAAAGTAACTGTCCTTTTTATGATGTAAATAGCAAACTCCGCACTCTCTTCTGGAAAATATTGGTAATTTTAATGTTTTGTCACCCCGGATTCCTGCCCTAATTTACTGTTTTTACTTGATATTGTCAGGCTTAATTCTGGCCAAACATTGATATTTTCTGAGTCGTGTTTCTCACTTTTATCGGCAAATTAATGTAGATATTTTACAATGTCTCTGTCCCCAGTTTTTTTATCAGCAAATCGATTTAGATGTTTTACACCCCCCTCCCCACTTATTTTTTTTTCTCAATGAATTTTTACAAAACACAAATTCAAATTTCAAATATTAGGTACTGCCAATTTTGGCCTCAAAGACATATTTTATTAAATAAATTTAATCCCTTCGATTGAAATATTTTTTATCAAAATTCAGGGAATTATCTGATTTTAATGAAATTTTCAGTCTTGATTTATTAATGAATGAATGTTATAATGTATCAGTTATTTTATTTCAAAACTTTCTGATTTTTTACAGGTCACTTAAGTTTGAGTCCCCCTTATTATGATGGAACTCATTTTTAAATTAGATACATGTGTCAATTGTGAATTTTGAAATTGGCCATGCAGTAAGCACTTGTTATTAAATGCTAAAATCCATTTTAAAATAAGTGTTTTAATTAAATTGAAATTTTGTGATTGGCAAATTTCAACAATTTCATGAAAAACTATTTTATTTTCATAAAATGAAATAAATCATATGTGAAATAATTTTGAGGCAGTCTCTTGGATTATACATTTTTGAAATTAGTAATTTAGCAATGACTTCTTTAATTTGAAAACCTCTGTTAAAAGAAAAACAGCATTTACATTGATTTCAAATATTGTGTAGCATGATTTTAACCTTATGACAATAAAAGTTTGTTTATCTTCTATAGTAAACAATATGATAGCAGTCTCCAGAATTATAAGTATGGCAACACTTTATGATGAAGCTTATGCCATCATTAAAATTGACCTTTGAGTTCAGTTGCTATGGCCCACTTATCAAATATTGTAGTTTCCTTTTAAGTAACATGTAAATAAACAAAAATGCATTGCTGGGCAATATTATTTCATTTATGTTATGAAAATCCCTGTACTGACCAGGTTTAAGATATAAATCCTAAATAAATAGGTATATACAGAAATCTCAAAAGGAAGTAAAAAGAAAGAAAAAAATCAAACTACTACCAAAAATCTGGGAATTGTCCAATTTTAATGAAATTTTCACCAAATTATTCATTAATGACTTAATTTTATAATGAATAGCTTATTTTATTAAAAAAAAATTGAAAACAAAAACGTTTTTTATCAATTAAGAATGTAGTGGGGGAGTTTGACCTTTAGTCATTTGAAGAAAATTATTTTCCAGTCTTTAATTTTTACATTTCTAGAAATATCAAATCCTAAAGAACACATTAAAAAATTAAAAAAAAAAAATTCAATATCTAAAAAAAGTTATTTGAAAATTTAAAAGTTATTTTCTTAAAACTCAATAAATAATTATATTTTTCCTTTAATTGATTCAAAAAAAATAATTTTCTCTTATTCAATTGGCCTATTTTTATTCAGTTAAAAATTCTATATTGAATTTTAAACATCTGGAAGGTGCTATGTTGAACTTGGTATTTAAACCCTAGATCAAGCTTTATTTAATCTAAAAATGTAGGTTTAAAAATGCACAATTTTGCGCTACATATGTTTTCGAATTTTATATATTTAAAAAATTATTACTAACAATGGTTCTTTTTCTTTACAGAAGGCTAAAAGGACATAAGTAACCCCTCCCCTGTTTTTTTCAAAATAGCTAGATTTTTAGTCTGGGACCTAAACAACTGTTCAGTATGTTGTTATGTTTTTATTTTTGCTTACGTGTTTTAACTATGCAGTGTAACTTAGTTGTAGGAAATTTTTTACACATTTAAAACTTTGTCTAATTCGTAAATCAATAATTTCCCATTTTGGTGTAAGGGAGATGTGTAAAGATCGTTAAAAAAGTCATCTTAACTTTTGGGTGTAAATAGAATCTATGGAAGACTCTTGAATAAAATTTTATCGTGTGTCCCACTGATCAGGTTCATCAAGGGAGATAACTTTTTAATGTTTGACAATCTGTGCACGAAAATAAGATCATTAATATTTTTTTTAAATATATAAAAATCTCAGAAAATATATTGCACTAAAATTGTGCATTTTTATACTTACATTTTTGGATAGATAAATTATTTAGAATTTTAGAGCTTTAGCTCTGGTTTAAATATTGAATTAAATTTTTAAGTGAATAAGAATTTTCAAATCAATTTTTTTTTTATTATTCATTATAAAATTAAGTTTTAAATGAATGAAGTAGTGAAAATTTTATTAAAATTGAACAATTTTTGGTAATAGTTTGAAAATATAAAAAATATTCATCACTTGCCCCTGCGGATATTGCCAGTACCTATATATATATATATATATATATATATATATATAGGTACCGGCAATATACGCGGGGGAAGTGATGAATTTTTTAAGAAAAAAACAAAAAAAACAAGATGTTATTAGTTTTGCTGACAGAATCTGTTTCGACCTTATAAAGTGGTCTTTTTCAAAACAACTATGTTCTATACATACTGCCGGATTCACTTCCATTTTACTTTCATATATATATATATATATATATATATATATATATATATATATATACACACACACACACACAAATAACTATAAGTTTTTTTTTCTCAGCAAGCAATTTTTTTCTTTCCATTTTTACTTTTTGTACTGTAGGGACCTCCAATTTAATGTGTCAAATTACCCCCCCCCCCCCCATATTTAACACAATGAAACTTGAATAAAGGTTAATATTATCTTGAAAATTTTTGGACCATTCAAACAAAGAAACATTAAAAAAAACTCCTGATGATTTAAAAAAAAATTTTTTCCACCTTACGGAAATTATGAAAATTATGAATGAAACCATGTTTACCCTTTTGCACTGTTAAATCAATTGAAATTTTATATAGCCAAAAACAAGTTATGACTACCGTTTTCTTTTTCCTTTTTTTTATTTTTTTATTTTTTATTTTAAATTCTTTTTTATTTTATAGATTCTATGAAAAATCAATTAATGGTACGATTTTCACGAAAATTCCCATGATTACTTACCTTTTAATGCAATTATGTTTGAAAAATGTTTTTCCTAAATTATACTAAGGGAAATATTGTTTAAACAAGGTCTACACCCACCTATTTTATGAAATATGAAAAAATGAACTTTAATTTTTTTCTATAAAGATAAGAGTTTGAACAATTATATCAGAAGATGTTTATATGGGAGTTTTTGTAGTAAAAATTCATGAATTCTGAAATAAAAAGTGCTAAAATATGTCATAATATTATTGTTTGAAAACTTTGTTTTGCTTTGCTTTTTCAATTGATATATGTATAGTATATATCAATAGTATATATATATCAGTAGAATATAGTATATATTTTTTACTATACTCTATTGAATTGTCAAGAAAAAATTTTCTTTAAAAGAAATTAATTAAGAGATTTTAATTCTTTTTTGTAATTAGATAATTTTGTTTTTTTTAATGGTTAAAAATCTTTCTTTTTTTTTTTTTTTGCTATACTGATCTAATTTTTTTACTAATATTTAAATATAATGCTGAATTTTAGAATTCAGGTTAACAAAAAATTTGACCCATCCATGATATATTAGTATTTTTAAGAGAATTTGTAATTTTTTGCCTCGTAGAATATATGGAAGGGTATTGTAACACTAATAATAGTTACATTCCTTGAGTTTCTTCACTAAGTACAAGCGAGATGCATAGTCTCTTCGTGTTGAGATGCTGTTCATGTTGAGATGAAGCAAAATTTGAAAAGATTTTCTAAGAGAAAAACTGATAAAATAATAAAGAAGTACATACTTTTCTTGCAAAAAGGCAGAGGTGGTTCAAACAGAAGATTTAACGTGAAAAAACAAACAGTATTAAGGTACTGTTTGTTTTTTCTTTTCTTTTTCGATTTTAAATTTGAACAGGCATAAATTTGACTGGCATAATTTAAAAACTAATTAATTTCACTACGAAATTTTAAAGGTAAATTCTAATATTAAAATTTTTCAAATTTTGGTTCATTTCATTTCATTGATCTATAATAATAATAATAATATTACAATTAGTAAAATACTTATTCTCTTTTCTTTGTTTCAGTTAGACTATAAGTTCAACAACTAAAATTATTCTGAAACTCCACCACATTAAAAAATAAATAAAATAAATACTTTTTAAAAAATTGTTGAAAACCAATAATCGGTTATTGCATAATGCACAAGAAAACAATTGTTATGTCAATTACAGCCACTTAAGAAACTGGCCCTGTTATAAAAAAAAAAAAACTGAAACAGACTGTTTTACTCGTTTTTCAAGATAATAGTGAGTAATTTTTCCCCCTTCAGATAATTTGATCTTTAAATTAACTGTTTTTCTTTGTTACAACTTTTTATGTTCGTAATTTTTTTTTTTGAGATTATAAAAAATGTTCAAATATATTTACGTTTGTTTCTTCAATTTGCCTAAACTGATCACGTGACGTGATTTTGGAGGTACCTATTGTACTAACACTCTTATAAAGATAGCAATAACTTTTTCATTTTTTTTTTCTTTCCCCAAACACCAATTGTATACCTCCCATCATCTGCAAAAATATTCGTATATTTTTGATACTGTGTTTGGATTCTTAGATGAAGTTGTTTATTAATAGATGAATTAATGGATATAATAGAATACGTGCAATAACTGAATACATCTTTTTAATCTTGTTATAAATTTAATTGATCGAAGAAATGCGGTAAAAATTAGTGAACGATGTAAGGGAGGCAACTACAATAGTATTAGCTCCCTTGACCATCTTTTGCCATATACTGAAATTTGCAATAATTACTTGACTTTTTTTTTTTTTAAAGGTAAATAGAGAATAATCTGTCTCATATTAATATTTCATCAAACAATAGTTTGTTTTTTTCTTTTTAAATTTTATAATATGTAATATATGCTTCTTTTCCTTAAGAGTCTATGTGTTATCAAGTTACTATTAAAGGAACTAAATATAGTTTTGTGTTAGGATTATTGCTGTTGATATTGAAAATTCAGAAAAGATTTGCAGAATAATTTGGCCTTGACTTTTTGAGAATAACACTTGTATTTTTCTAGTTGATTCAGATGAAAATTTTTTAAATTTTTCTTGAGAAAATTCTAATCTGTATTATTTGGATTATTTTGACTATTGTCCTCATCTTTATCGTTATCTGCACAGCATTTGAGTCGATGTGCCCTCTGGCCTTCTTCAAATATTTTGTGTCAGACTCTGAAGCCTTCACAAAACTTTGAACCAAACCCTTGATTCAATCCACGGGGGTAGACTGTTCTCATTCTGTTAACCATGACTGGGTACAAGTGTTAAGCTGTGTTAATTATTCTATGTTACTGTCACCCTTGGCCAGGATTGAATCTGCAACCTCATCTCAGAAATTCAGAGAAAATTCTAATCATATAACAATATTTGTTGTGAGAACATCTCATATAAACATTCCTGATAATTGCTCTTCATAATGGAATTGAGGCAATCATAGCTCTTCTCAGCTCCCTTTATCAGTAAACAGATTCTTGAGAATGCTAGTTGTGTGGTTCCTCATTGCCTTCTTCAGTTTTGAATTAAGAGTTGTTCGTGTTGAGAGCAACCCAATCAGCCCTGGTAGCTTAGGAGTAGAGAGTGGATTCATGTCTTTCTCAAAGGCATTAGTGTGAAGTGAATGCAAAAGGAATTTGAACACACCTTACTAATGCTGTTTTTTTGTTTTTTGGGGGGGGTGTGCATGTGTGCGCCATACACTACACATGCCTAATCTTTATAATGAGCAAATATGAACTTTTTGTAGTTTCTTAAAAAAAAAAAGAAAAAAAAAAAGAAAATCCTGATTCAAAATTTACATTAACTCATTTAATCTCTATAATGTTATCAACCAAAGATTTTAAAAGAGAAGAAAAAGAACAAAAAGCCAATTAAAACATTTTAAAGAAATGCAATTTAACTGCGGTTTTTCAAAATTTTTTTTACAAAACCAAAACTGTTCAGTTTAGTGCTATTACTACTGAATATCCAACAAAACATGGTTGAAAAAGACTTTCAGATTTTAAGAAAATCAAATTTTATCAACATTTAAACTTTCGTTGCCAGTTTCACCTTAATGTTAAATTTCATGAAGTCAGATTTTTTAGGGGGTAATTCTGTTCTGGTCAGCCAATCATGAAATAAAGTTATAAATAAGAAAAGTGAACAAAGATTTTTTTTATTGAATAAATTTATTTTTATCTAGAGAATGCACCTAAATTAGATATTAAGAATAATTAAAGTAGTTCTTAATTTCCTTTTTAAAATGTGTATATTTCCAGATATGCGAGTCTGTTGTTTTTTCTTCTAAACAAAAAACAAAATTAATTCATTTTATTTTTACAAATATCTTTATGGTTTTATCTAGCGAATACACCTAAAATTAGATATTAAGAATAATTAAAATAGTTTTTGATTTCAGTCTTAAAATGTCTATCTAAAAAAGAATAAGTGATACTTGGAGATTTGAAAATATACACATTCTAAAAATGAAATTAAAAACTTTTAATTATTTTTAATATTAAATTTGAGGTCTATTCACTTGATAAAAACATAGATTTATTGAGAAAAAAACCCCAAAAGCTCATTCATTTGCCTTGTTTAGAAGAAATGTATTAGCAGAACCCCAATAAAAGTTGACTGGTGTACCAGAAATGAATTACTGTATTTTTAAGCTTTTTTGTCTTTTTAAAAGCCGCAAACATGGATATTTTATGTGACGATTTCTTTTGTATTTTACTAAATTGTTAATAGATATGGTATTTGTTTATAGTTGACAATTTATTTGAAAGTTTAATAATTAAACTTTAATCCAAGTCATGAATTCTATAAGTAAATTGCCTTTAAAGCCTAAAAACTATCTCTATGAAATTATTTTGTTCATTTTTTAATAAATGTCTTAATGGATTCTTTTGTAACAATAAATTAACTTTTTTTTTTCTATAATAAATTTTGAAAATTTTCAATGAGACATTTATTGAAAAATACCCCAAATAATTTATCATAAAAGAAACTTGTTCAAGAATTCAGATGAAAAACAAGTTTATTTTCTCAAAACAGTGCACAAAGCTGGCTCCTGCTGCTAATTTGAAGGGAGCATTGTTTAAATTAAAAAAAAAAAAAAAAAAAAAAAAGCTGAAATTTTCGGAGTGCATATCTTCAGGATTAATCATTATTTTGGCTTAAAATCATTTGTTTTTTGGGTTTTTTTCTTTAAAAAAAAAAGAAATATTTCATACGGTGGATTCACTTTCATATTTTAATTCAATGTAGAATGTTACCAATTTCCAAAACAGTTTACAAAATACCCCCCCCTCCACATTGTTAAATTTCAGGAAATGGGTGATCATTCTACATTGAATTAGAATGTGAAAATGACCGGGGGGTGGAGGTGGGTCATTTTCACATTCTAATTCAATAAATGTAATTCATAAAATGTAAAATAATTAGTTCAAATTACAGGGGGGGGGGGAATACAAGAAATTTCATTTTCCCAGTGAAATTTTTTATGCCACTAATATTGGATATTACATGTTGTTCAAGAGAGTTTTATAAATGTTTTTGGAAACAATAATCTGATGATAAAAAAAATTAACTCCAAATTTATTGCTAAAAAGTAACTCTTTAAAATCGGTAAAATCAGAATTAGCATCTGCAAATTTACTTTATCTTTTTTTTAAAAGAAAAGATAAATAAAAACAAGTCATTAAATTATGGAAGCAATCACCTCACAGCAAAGTTAAATGTGTGGGAGGGGAGTGTTGTCATACAACTTTACCGAAAAAGCTTGTATCGAGAATTTTAGGCGAATGGCATTAAAAATACCTAAACCTAAACTTTTTCAGCTTCTTTTTTTCTAAGGAATGTTCCTTTCAAATTAGCATCAGGAGTCAGCCTAGTTTGCTCTGTTGATCTGCTTTTGTCAGGAAAATAAACTTGTTTATCATCTGTATTCTTAAATAATTTTGTTTTACAATAAATTATTTTGGAGATTTTTCAATTAATATGTCTCAATGAACTTTTTTTTTATAAGAAAATTTGAAAACTTTCTTTGAGACATATTTAGTGAAAAATTTTCTTGCATGATGACATTACACAAGAAAATGAATGGTTTCCTTAGAAGAAAAAAAACCAAAAAACAACTGAACTGAAAACTGCAATATAAAGGGAAAAAACACAAAATCAATACCCAAATCAAAATTGCCAAACTGCCCAACTCTGCACTGTATCATGAACTTTTTAAAGAAGGGATTTGAAGATTATATTATAAGCATGCATATGAATGCATTCTGGCTATTTTCGAGGTTGATAATGGGTGTAACAACTTCATACAGTTATACTGCCATTTTTCATCAAACATGATGCCATTTTTGTCCAATTATCAGGTGCTGAGATAAAATGCCAATATATTACTGATTCTATTTTTGATACAAGTAACCATTTTACCACCAAACATCCAAATGCATATCATATATCATATATATATATATATATATATATATATATATATATATAACTTGTATTCTTTAGAAGAGTCAAAGGCCTATAAAAAGAAGTTGAGTACAGTTAAAAATTGATAGAAGAAAAATATGGGATCTTATTTAACTGGGTTTTTTTTGTCCTTGTAAATTATTTGAAATTTTTCTATTTTGTGTGTAATATGGTGGCATGTTGGTTTGTCTAGAGAGTGTAAATGTTTTAACTGACTTCATTCAAAAAGATTACTTTTAATTGTATTGTAGCACTTAAATCAGCATGCATTTATTCAATTAAAAATTGGCATATTTTTGTTTATTTGTTCTAACAGTGTAGATGGAAGTAAATACCATTTTATCATACCATTTATTAAAATAAAAATGTGATTTAAATGCCAAAAAGATTTGTGCAGTTTATGGAGATGATACTCTGACTTAAGAGGGATTTCCTCTGCAGAAAATACCATTTTGACCATAATTAAATGTTCCTTTTTCTGTAAACAAATAAAAAGTGTATACTTTCTAACAGTATAGAACACAAAAGGGTATATTTTATAAGAGCAAACAAAATAAACCACCACTATAAAAGACTGATCTTCATAAAAAGATGGTGATGCTGTATATATCAAGTGATTGACAAAAGGTTCTTTGTAATATCTTTTTCTAGAGAACCAAAAAGCAGACAGTGCATATTATTACATCAGGATAACAAGACTAGATTCCTTGTTTCTTAGGTGATCAGGCAGCACTTATTAAAGCTTGACTGGGAAGTTTTCACTCACCTGATATATTATACACCAGATCTCGAAACTGGATTCTCTTCAATTCTCTGGATGACTGCAAAAGGCAGCATGAATAGTTCTTCGCTAGAAAAAAAAAGAAGTTTTGAGCGGCTAGATTATAAAGTTGCCTGAAAGATAACAAAAATTTATCGTCTAATAAATTCAATGCTAAAAAGAGAAAATGTCTTTAATTTAATAATCCAAACTAACTTTTTTTTTACTCATTTTATAGTCTGTAGAATTTAATATAGTTCAGAATTCAATTGATGTTTAATACTAATATCATTAGACATGTTGATAATAACCAATTATACAATTGTCTATTGTTATAATATATACTCGGGTTGCTGCAAACAATGCCACCTATGTGACCAACAAAACATTCATTAGATGGCCAAGCAGGATTTAGGGCGAAAGTTTCATTACGCCTGATCTAGAGCACCTCAGCAGTATCTTACAATTGTTGGTTTTCCATCATATTGTGGTAATGCCAGATCAAGATACAACCTCTTTGTATAGACCTTTGTTGGATTCACAACTTTCCAGAAACTTTCCAGGAACAATTCAATGATGTAAGATTTGAATTAACTAACAAGATGATACAAGGTGAATGAGAAAAGAACCTCCATGAAATTTATACACAAAGTCACTGTACAAAATCTTAATAATGAATAGTTAATTCAGTGATATTAATTTGAATTGTATAAGATGATAAATGTCCATGGAAAATGAAGATGTTCTATGTATTTAGTTCAAATGACTAATTTTTAAACTGATAACAATAACCAAAGGAATTTTGTGTACAGTGAGGAATTCCCGACTCTGGATTCCTTCAATCAATTCTTAATTTTTGTATGAGATTTATACTGTTATTGACACAGGCAACCAATTTTGCTCAACAAAGAACTTCTTTTGATAAGCCATGCAAACATTTTATTCCAGAAGTCTGAAGTTTGGCTTCCAGGTGAGGGTAGTCAGAACGAGATGGGTTATACCTTCTTCTGGAGGGGTAAACCTAATGAAGCAAAGAGTCAGGAGTTGGCTTTGCAATTCAATTTTACTCTTGTGATACTTTATAATGATTCTGTAAGCTATTTCTATTCTTGAAGCATTAATGGCATAATCCAGAAAAAACTGCACATCATAGTAAGTGTTATTATAATAATATACTTAAAATGCTCTTAGAGAATGAAGTCATTTCCAGTCCAATTTACAACTGAATGATAAACTTGTTTGATTTGCATGGGTGCTAAATATCATTTTTTGATCATTCAATTATAATATGGAGATAACTATGATTGATAGTTTTATCTATTGAAAAATTGACTGGTGTATTTTCAAATGTACTTAACACTTAAGTTACAAATTGGTTTGGAAACTCTTTTATTATCTAAGTTAAGTAGTGTACCACTATTGCTCTAACAAATCTTGCTACAATGTGCCCTTTTTTACTGTCACATACACAAAAATTGGGCTTACGGTCAAGTGTCATTGAATAGCATTACCTGGTCATTTGGTAAAATCTTTGGACATTGACAAATTTTCACCTTCATTGGTTTAAATCAAAATTTATCATGTATTTTTGGTCCAATCTTAAAAATATTTATATGGTTGGAAAGAAAAGAAAATAATCTTTCTAAATATATAATTTTTATCCATTGAATTATTTTTTACAGCAAGTTAAAATGATATTTTGCTATAAACAACCGAAAACATAAAATATGACTTTTTTTTTTTAGGACTAAATTTTATATGCTATTTTGTTTTTCAAAATCAAAGCAGCTAATCTTTATCAATATTCTTGAAATTTTACACTTAATGAGGAAACTTGGATTTTTTTTTTCCTGACCTTTGAAAGCGAAACCACAACAGACCAAATTTGACGGAGATTTCTTCAAAAAGTATAAGATAAGCATCAGTAATGAGTCTCAGAATTATTTTTTTTATATAATGTGTGAAATGTAAACGATGCTAAATTGTCAAGGATTTGCTTTGAAACTTTGAATTTTGAAGAAGAAAAAAAAAACTCAAATTTACTTGTCTTCCAAACGTAAACAATCTCTGAACAATTGTCATTTATTCAGACCGTATCAGTTTAAATAGTAATTTCTCGTGTATTTCTGGTCCAATTTTTAAAATATTTATATGCTTAGAAAGAAACTAAAATAATCTTTCCAAATATGGAAATTGTATGTGTTGTTATCCATTGAATTATTTTTTACAGCAAGTTAAAATGATATTTTGTCTTCAAACAGGCGAAAATGCCTTATATGAATTTTTTTCCGTGGGCGAATTCTAATGTGTTATATTATTTGTAAAATCAAAGTAGCTAATCTTTATCAATATTCTTGAAATTTTACATTTAATTAGGAGACACTTTTAACTACCAGCAGAAACTTGTATTTTTCTTTTCCGACCTTTGGAAGCAAAACCACAACAGACCAAAGTGACGGCGATTTCTTCAAAAAGTATAAGATATGCAAAAAAAAAAAAAAAAAAAAAATATTAGTAATAGAAGACAGTGTCAGAATTATTTTCATATATAATGTGTGAAATTTTAAGGATTGTATACTGTCAGGATTTTTGTCAAACTTTCAATTTTGGAAAAAAACTAACTTAGGTAAACAAAGCTGCACACGCAGGGTAGGCTTTGTTAAATACTATTATATAAAGAGTTATTCTATTTCTTGTATGTAATAAAACATAGCAGGTATTTAAAAAGGTATTTTTAAGTCCAAAGTGATGTTATTTATATAAATTAATACTATATATGTGTATATATGGCGTATTAAAATGAAAATGTTGAATAATCTTGCGGTAAACTTAAAAAAAAAAAAATCTTGATAACCCTACTTCTTATCCCCCAAATAATGGGTTCCAACATAAAGATACATAAAATTTGAGTGCAGAATCAGAAAGAACATACAATTTTACATAAGAATTCAAAGTTTTATCAAAATTGCTCCAAAAATAAAGAAATGGTGATGAAGTTACTGAATTTCTCGTTCTGAATTGGTCCGTGATTTGACATATTTAAAAAAAAAAAAATCATGTCCACTTTTGTACTCCCAATTTCGGGGCTTTAAATTCTCATAACTTTTGAACCACTGTGGATATTTGCATAATTCAAACAGTTCTGAACTCCATTTACAGAGTTCTATATAACTAATGTGATTGAATAACAATAACCTCAAATAAAAAAAATAAACTGGGAATGCTACATTGAAACCACCGGTTCCCACTAGGTCACCGAAATTAAGCAATGCTGAGCCTTTTTATTAAAAAGGCTCAGCATTAGATTGGTGACCATTTAAGAAACAGCAGGTACTATAAGCAACCTGATATCAAAATGGCTTAATTTTGCATTGAATTACCCATAAAGGGTTGATATGCTGTAAAACAAAACAACCAAACAAAAATCGATTATTGTAATAGGTAATCATGTTATTGTTGTTTTCTTTCTTTTGGGCTATTTTCTGATCCCACCTCTTAAAAATAATTAATTATTTCTTCTTAAGTCTTATCTGTAAACTTTTCACCTCACTGATTAGTATAAATATCAGTGTATCAATTAATGTTCTGCTGATGAAGAGATTGTTTTGTCTGAAGAAAAATATTAACAAGAAATCAAGATGCTTGATAAATTTGTCTTAATTAACAATCATAACAAATAGGTTGTTCTTTTTTTATTCACAATTCTTTATTTAGTTTGGCTAATCTCTTGAGATAATTTTAATTTTGCAGCAAATTAATTTTTTTCCTTTAGCCTCATCTCTGTAGATGGGGAAAGCATTTTGGAACCATTCTCTATTGAGAAAGGCCAAATTAAAAAAAAAAAGATGCTAAGCTGTAGTCAATTTCTTTCTGCAGGTAGAAATGTCAGTATTCAATGGGTTTTTTTTCTTCATTTTTTTTTATCATCTTTCTAATTCAAAAAGTTTAGTTGCAAAATCCCAAAGAATGCATCTCGGTAAAAGTCTTGGCATGATTTTGTTAGATATACTAAATAGTGAATTAATATGACAAGCTGTAAACAAACACTTTGAGTAGGATTTGAAGCAAACTCTTGCAGAAAACCTAAATAAGATAAGTATGATAACAACAGATCATGAATTACAACTCTGTATTTATTGAATATGTAATTTAAAAATCACTTTCAACATTAAATCTTGGATTACATTTTAGATATCTTGGGTTGGAGTTGTGTAACCTTTTTTTTTCTTTCTTTTTTTTTCTTTCTTTAAATTTTGATTTTTTTTATTGGATTTATATTTCATTCAAGATATTCGTCTTGCAGCAATAAACTCAAGCAAACCAAACTGTTCTTGTGAGGACTACTCAATTAATTGATGTTGTTAAGAGATTAATATTCACAACTCTTTGTTTGTATTACAAATGTAAGCATAACATTAATTATTTTAAATCCTGATTTTTCTGGTGACTGTAAAAAGTTTTTAGTTTTTGGCAAGGAAAAATATTGAGATTGAAGCTTGTAAAATTTAAATGAAGACATATGTAGAGTTTGAGCAACTTAAGTAATCAATTGATTAGTCAATGCCAATTTAAAAACAGTGCTATAAAGCAAGTTTCTATACTTTTGAACAAAATGATTTTTTTGGCAAAACACAGGATTGTACAAGTGCAGCAACATCCATACTTACAAGACTTAGGTGACTTTTTCGTTTCCTAACCTGAAATTTCATCTCAAGGATAAAATTTGAGGACTTGAAGAGGATTATAAAAAATATGATGGAACAGTTTCACACGATATCAAAAGATGAGTTTCAAAGGTGCCTCAACCAAAGAAAAACTCACTAGAATAAGTGTTGAAGGCCAAGAGGACTATTTTAAAGAAAATTAATGTTTCATTCATTGTTTCTTTCTATCATAGTAGATATAGTTGAAGTCTCAATGCTTTTTAACATACCTTGTATACAGTTAAACAAAAGGATAAAGATTTGACATGACAAATTTTTATATAAAGTAAGGGTCCACATTAACATTATGCATCATCAAATATTTGCTAAAATCTTAGTTTAAAATTTCCAAAAACTAATATCACAAAACCATTTTTGGATCCCATGAGTAACCAAAGAAAATATGGTGACCATATGTGCTCGAGTTATTTGATTGTTATGGATTATTTTTGTAGTTGATCTCTGTTTTAGTTGTTATATCAGATTTATTTTCCCCTAATTTTGATTACATTTTTCACTATTAGAAAATTTGTTCTCTTATTCATATAATTTCTAAAGGCTAATCTTTCTGAAACTTTCATTGGTTTAAAATACAAAGCATATACACAATGCTTCATTTAGATAATTTAAGCCACTTTGAGAAAATACATGTAGATACAAACATGTTCATTAATTTTTATGTTTTGCCATGAAGTAAATTATGTAATTATAATTCACTTAAGTAATTTACTGTAATTTATTATCATGAAAGGATACTGAAAGAAGCTCAGATAACAGCCAACTAGATAGATCTCAATTTATAAGCCCCCTCCAGGGCAACCACCTTCCTTTTTCTTCTTTAATGCACTTAATTCAATTGTAACTTACAATTTGTCATATAGATTGAGCATTATAAAATTAAGGTAATAACTATATTTAGTCTTTATTTATCTCTCTCTCTCTCTCTCTTATATATATATATATATATATATATATATATATATATAATGTCCTTAATTGAAGTCGTATCTAATTTTGAAAATTAATTAATTAATAATTAATGAATTAGGCGAGCATTAATTGATTAATTTTCAAAATTAGGTACAACTTCAGTTGTCGGCTAAAAAAAGCCATATCAAAACACATTGTTTGTTTGTTTACTTCTCATATATATATATATATATATATATATATATATAAGGGACTGGCAAATGGAGCCTAAAATGCGTTTTTGACCAAATGACTTTAGCCCCACTACAGAAAATAATTTACCAAAAATCAGGAAATTATCGGATTTTAATGAAATTTTCAGTGTTTATGTATCAATGAATGATCTTTATAATGCATTATTTATTTTATTTCAAAACTTTGTAATTTTTTTAAGATCACTTAATTTTGACCCCCCTTATGCTGGGGGCGTAAAATTGTTTCGAGTTGGTCATATGTTTTACTAATTACAGTATAAATAAAGAGATAAAAGACCGAAGTTATGAATAGAAACAAAAATTTTTTTTTTTTTTACGGTTGCTGTTCTATGAGAAAATAAGTACCGATTATCGAAAAATAAAATGTAAAAAAAATAAAATTGAAAAATAATTTTTTATGAGATTTCATTTTTACTCATTTCCATAATTATTTAATTGGCTATTATCTTATAAAAAAAAAATTATACATCAATATTTTTTCTGCTTAAAAGGGGGGTGGGGGGCTAAATTTTTAATAAGAGTTTTTCTCCAAAACTTATTACTTTAGGAATATAAAATAAGGTTTGCATTAAATAGATATTTATTTCTAGAAACTAAAAATATAACATTTTAAACCTAATATCAAGATTCACATATTTTAAAACAATTAAATTGATTTTCAATATAAACACATAATGTTCGAGAGTACATAAAATGTGAATTACCTCCCTTAGGAGAGAGTTAATCTTTCTGTCTGTAAGATAGATAGATAAATAGATAGTTAAATTTTTTCCAAGATGAAACAAAGAAATCACAGTGCTCAACCACAATTTATAAATAAATATATAAAGAGGTAACTAAATAATGTCAATAATTTAGGGGGGGAAATAGTTTTGTATTAGAGAGATAATTATGTATTCGTAAATTTTTTCTTGCTTAGATATAAAATAATTCAAATGGAATTGTGATTTTTTTTCAATTAATTGATAAAATAAATTGTATAAATTTAATGTAATTTAATTAATAAATTAAATTAGCAGAAGTAATTTAATATAAGTCCAAAATATAGGATACCCAGAAATCGTCTGCTAATGTTTTTTTAAAAATGAATTAATATTAATTAAATCAGGGTTCCCATGCGTCCTGGAAAACCTGAAAAAAAATTTTGTTTTCCAGTACTGGAAAACCTTGTGTTTTTTTTTCAAAATCCTGGAAAATTTTCGGTTTTTTGTCCTGGAAAAATTGAATTATATGAGACAAAATTAATGTTATTGTTACCGTTAACAAATATAACTTGTAAAATAACAAGGACGCTTTTTTATTTTTTTGTTTTGCTCAATGAACCTACCCAACATTTCCCAAACTGGTCATAAATATTCATTAAACAGTAAAAAAGCTTCTGACTGGCTATTTTGAAGTTTCGCTTTCATCATGTAGCAATATTTTTATTTATTTTTATACAACACTGAATATGAACAAGACAAGAATTTGTCATCAGACTAAAGATAATAAGGTATTCGTTAAAGAAAGGTTAAAAAATAAATTACGTTTAACAAAACTCCCCCTCTACCTCGTAAAATTTAGAACATTTAAAAAGAATTTTCTGTACTTGTATAGAATAACACACACACAAAATTTTGACTGAAAATGAACAGTTAAAAAAAAAAGTACATTTAAGAATTAAATAAAATTAATGTTCATTCAAAAAAAGTTTGTTAAACATTTTAGGAAACACTGGAAAGTAAAAAAATTTCCTAAGACAAAAGTTGATAACCATTTTAGTCTCGGTTTTTTGTCGGATGTGGGGGTTGGGATTGGCAGTGTTACTGTCTTTAGTCATGTTGACGGGGTGGGGTTGGGGAACACACCTTCCTAGCAAGTCTTCAAGTAAGCGGTTCTTGAACAAAATTTTCAAGGACATCAAATGTCAATTTCAACTCAGTTAAAGTAAGTGTTCTTTTTACAGTGATAAGTATTATCACCCCACCCAGGTAAAAAATAACAATTTCCTCGTATATTCCTACCATAAAATAAACTGAACTCTCATTCTATATTCTTTATTTATTTTAATATTCACTTCAATGTGTATATTCTAAAAGTTTTTATTTTGTGAGAATGGTTAGTTTTAAAGTGGAGGTTCATTTTTACACTTCAACTTTTTACTCGTAAATCCAATGCCTAAATTGTAAAACAAGCCTTTAAATCTAACCATTCTCACAAAATAAAAACTTTTAGAATATACACATTGAAGTGAATATTAAAATAAATAAAGAAAATATATTTAGTATTGTAAAATAATGGGTGCAAAAACACGGACATAAAATGTGGGTTCAGTTTATTTTAAAGGAATATACGAGGAAATTATTCTTTTTTACCCCCACCCACTCCTGGAAATATTAGTCAGGTACTATTCGCAAAGTTCCATCCCGGTCTCCTGCGGTGATAGATCAAAAAACAAACCCACCTATGAATGAAGTCCCTAGCTGAAGTGGTGCCTGCGGTATAATTTGTTGATTGAAGACGTTTTTATCAACAAATTATTATTTTTTTAGTGTTTTGAAGGTGTTAAAAATAAGCCATATTTTTAAAAATATTTTTAAAAGACACAAAAAAACAGCGCTTTTTCCCAAAAAGTTAATGCGATATTTTATCACCTCCAGTCTTTTTTCGACAAATATTTTTTAAAAACCTTTTTTTAAAAAGGTTTTTAAAAAGTAAGCCATATTTTTAAATATGGCTTACTTTTAACGTCTTCAAACTAAAAAAATCCATTTAAAAAAAAATCCATAAAAACGCCTTCAATTGACAAATTATTTTTTCATATACAGCAGGCACCACTTCAGCTAGGGACTTCATTCATAGGTAGGTTTGTTTTTTCACCTATCACCGCCTAGCGTTTTTTTAAGGCAGGAGGCTGGGATGGAACTCTGCGAATAGTACTATTGGTCATTTTAACGTTTTGTCATCCCGGATTCCTGCCCTAATTTACACTGTTTTTAATTGCTGGCATAAGACATGATTCTAGTCAAATATAGATGTTTTCCGAGTCATGTTTTTCACATTTTATCGGCAAATTAATGGAGATATTTTACAATGCCCCACCCCAACCCCACTTTTCATTGCCAAATCAATTTAAATATTTTATCCCTTCCCCAGGTTTAACTTTTTTTAACCATGAATTTTTACAAGACAAATTCAAATTTCAAATATGTACCTGCTGTATTTTTCACTTTTTATTGGCAAATATATGTAGATATTCTACAATTATGACCCCCCTCCCAGCTTTATATTGGCACATCAATTTAGATATTTTATAACCCACTCTTAGCCCTGTTGTCTGGGTCTTTAGAATACGCCGACTGCAATTGGGCCACCTGTTGGCCATAGTGTCGTGACCCATGATGCTTAAGGATGGAATCTTTGTGGATGAGCAGTCCATGACATGCAACACTCTGCTTAGACTAAGGATACCTATTTTTTTGTCTACTTTTCATTTTAAAAACTAATTAAAATTAAATTGATTATTTATGGTCAAATTTTTTGTCTCAGTTGAAAAGTAGTAACAAAAAGCAAAATAATATTACACATGTAATTTATTTTTAATACATTTAAAACTATTTTTTTCGGTCAATTTTTATCAAATATGACTTAATATGGCCACTGGAGTTGCCTTAAAATCCGTGTTTACAAAATGAATTTAACACTAGATTGAAAAAAAAAATTACCAAAAATCTGGGAATTATCTGAATATTAATGAAATTTTCAGTATTGATTTATCAATGAATGGATTTTATAATGCATCAGTTATTTTATTTTAAAAATTTTTGATTTAATTAGGTATTTCTGCTATGATAAATTAATATATAAAGTTCATTTAAGATATGAGTATCATGATGTTAAGTTTAAAATGTCATATTATTATATTCTAAAAACATATTTTTTTAATAACTACTTTACTTTAGTATCAATCTCTAATAATTTTTTGTCACAAACTCTATTGAAAATTAGCGCCCCACCCCTTTAAACAGAGCAAATATTGATGTATACTTTTTTCTTTTATAAGATAAATAATTAAATAAAGATTAAATAATTATCGAAATGAGTTAAAAAAAAAATTTTTTTAAATATCCAAAAATTATTTTTTAGTTTTTATTTTTATTTTATTTTCTGATTTTCAATACTTATTTTCTACGTGAGTAGCATCCTTATTTTTTGGAAACGGGGGGGGGGGGGTATTTGTATTGTAAAAACATGGATTTTTTAACAAATTGGGTATACCTAGCTTAGACCATTACTTAGTTTAGATGTGCGGTCAGAGAGAGCCCCTCCGATCAATCCATGATCAACCCTTCTTATAATAGGTGGTGGTGGCTGAAGGTCCCAGGAATGACATCTGATGGTGAGGTTACAGTTCTGGAGGTCTGGAGAATGTGGAGCACCCCTTCATCACCATTGCTTCCTGGTCCACTCTTTACCGGAGTGGTAGTACCTGTTATGGTTCCATTTATAGGTTGAATAGAAAAATGTATATATAAAAAAATTGATTATCCATTAAGAATTACTTTATTTCAAAAGTTTGTCAGCATTAAATGACCCACTGAGGTTGATATGCTGTAAAACAAAACAAACAAAATCAAACTATCCGTTCTGTTTAAAACATTTTGTTTTTATGAATTTGTACAAAACACAATCCCCTCCCCCATCTGCCTAATATGATCACATAAATAAACATGAACTATATTTTTGAGATGAGGTTTGATAGGAATAATTTTGATTTTTCGGATTGTTGTCCTCATTTTTATTGTATGTATATACATATAATGTTTCAGCTGTTATATCCTCTAGCCTTCCTCAGGTGTTTCCTTTGTATCCAAGTATAGTAATGATCCAACCTGGGAAATTATTTTTAACAGTTTGACAGTTGATCAAACAGGCGTTGAAGAACCTTCAAATATCTCATTCAATTCAATGACCATTGTTTTTGCATGCCTATCATTCTGACATGTGTCACGAGAAGAATCATGATCATTTAGAAAAAGTTTATTGGCGTTTCCTGTGCAACTTAAGGCATAAAATTTGGCATCAGTCTTTTTTTTCGATATTTTTATTTTCAAAGTAATTAACTTTAAAAACAATTTGATTTAGTCTTTTTAATAATTGGTTCACATATTGTGTTCATCTCTATACTAGGTCACTACAGTCAAACATATGCTTCTTTGAGATGTTTTCTTTTCCAATGTGCTTCACTATCTAATATTTTAACTTTGAAATATAACTTTAATATATAATAGTATATAAAATATAATATAGATATAAAGTGAAGGGGCATTGGGAAATATCTCCATATATTTGTCGGTAAAAAGTGAGAAACACAGTTCGGTAAATATTTGAAATTTGAGTTTATTGAAATTTGTACAAATTCAATTAAAAAAAAAATATTTTAAACATGGAGGGAGAGGGGTAAAATATCTAAATTGATTTGTCAATTTAAAAACAGCAATAGTGATCATGGCTAAGCAAAAACAGGAGGCCTGACAATTTTATAGTACATTTTGTCCATAAAATCTGTTTGCACTTTAATAAATTTATAACTTTAAAGTGCACACTGACTTTATGGACACCCTCTATAATTAATTGATAGATGTAGGCATCATCTATAATGAACTCAAGATACTTCATTAACCTGGCATCATAGAAAAGTAAGAATAAAACTGGCTTAATGTGTCAATATTAGACATAATAGTAAATTATAAAATTGCCGTGAATAAGTGCTGTCCTGGAAAATTTAAAAATGTCCTGGAAAATGGTTTCCTAAAATGAGTGGGAACCCTGTAAATTGATTATTTAAGGTCTAACTTTGGTATAAATCAAAAAGTATTAACATAATGACCATCAATAAAAAAGCAAAATAGCATTAAACATTTAATTCATTTTTAAGACAATTAAAACAATATTTTTGTAAATTTTAATCGCGTTCGTCCTAAACCGCCGTTTAAAAATGGCGTGTTTACAAAATTAATGTAACATTTGCAATAGATCTATCAGGGAATTATCCGATTTTAATGTAATTTTCAGTATAAATTTATCAATTAATGTTTTTTATAATGCATCAGTTACGTTATTTAAAAACTTTTAAGTATTTCTGCTATGAAAACTTAACATATAAAATTAATTTAAAATATGAGCAGCAAAATTTAAAGTTTAAAATGTCATTAGATTAAAAAAAAACTTAATAACTACATTACTTTAGTATCAATCACCCATATTTTTTGGACGAAACCCGAAAAAAATATTGAAGTATACTTTTTCTTTTATAAAATAATAGCCAGTTAAATAATTATCAAAATGATTATTTTTTTTTACATTTTATTTTCCGATTTTTAGAATATTCCCCTTAATTTTTTTTCTATTCACAACTTCTGTCTTTTATCTTAAAAAGTTTTTATTTATACTGTAATAAAATATTGAACACTGACCAACTCGCAGAGATTTTACGCCACAAAGTAAGTGTGGGGGGGGGGGTCAAAATTAAGTGACCTAAAACAAAAATGAGAAAGTTTTGAAATAAAATAAATAATGTATTATAAAGTTCATTCATTGATTAATCAACACTGAAAATTTCATAAACATCCGATAATTCCCTGATTTTTTGTAAATTATTTTCTGTGGGGGGTGGGGTGCTAAATTCATTTTGTCAAAAAACGGATTTTACGTCAATCAAACAAGACAAAAAAGTTAAAAATATTATGGCAATTATGGAATACCATACACGAAACGGAAAATGAATATGCAAATTTTATTTTCAATGAAACTAATATATTTTTTATTTTTTTACATACAAAAAACGGATTTTACTTGGTTAAAAGTTAAAACGAGTGAGTAAAATTTCAGTAACATTTAATAAATGTGTATTTAAAGTAACGCTTTACTTATTTCTAAAAAGAAATGTTTATAAGTATTTTAAAAATATTTTAAAACCATTATTGAACATGATAAATCAAAATAAATTCAACGTAACTTTTTGTCAAAATTCGGACGATTTTTAATGTATAAAATGTATTAAAAATAAATTGCATATTGTAATGATATTTTTCTTTTTTAATGATGGTCAGTATGTTACTACTTATCAATTTAGACAAAGTTTGACCTTAAATAATAGATTTAATTATTTTTAATTCACTTTTAAAACTCCTAGCAGACGATTTTTTTGATATTATATATATATATTTATAAAGATAAGAAGTGGCTTACCAGTGAATATGGGCATGATGGTTGGGAGGTGCAAAATTCAGGGGGTATGTCAGCGATATAACAAATACAAAGTACTCAATATGAAGTAGAGCAAATTTATTATAAAATGGGTACAAGAGATAACGTACTTGAGTTTCACCATAAGGATCCACTGAATTAATTGAGGTACTAATTAATTGCAGTCGATCACACGTGTGTGTTCACAATTAAAATTTATTAAACCAATTATTTAAGGTCAAGTTTTTGTTTAAGTCGAAAAGTAGTAAAATAATGAGCATCAGTAAAAAAGCAAAATAATATTACACTTGTAAGTTATTTTTGATACATTTTGAAAATTTTTTTTGATCAATTTCGATGCCTGCTAAGACGCTACTTAAATAGCTACTTTACAAAATAAATTGTAACTTTGCGATTGAAAAATAATCACATTGGATTGTCTAATTAGACTCATAGCCTAGTAGATAAAGGATTTAGGTTAAGAAAGTTCTAAATGACAGTTATCTCTAGACTAGGTTCAATCCTGGTTAGGGCCAGCAGTAACATAGAATAATGATTAACACAACTTAACACCTGTACCCCAGCTATGGTTAGTGGAATGAGAACAGGAAACCCCCGTGGACTGAATGAAGGGTTAGGTTCAAAGTTCCGTAATGTCTCCCGATTACAAGAAGGTTCCTGAGTCCGACAAGAAATACCTGAAGAAGGCCGGAGGGCACATCGACCGAAACGTTGTACAGATAACAATGAAGATGAGGATAATAGTTTAAATAATACAAATAATGGTAATCTTTGCGGAGTTCCATCCTGGACTCCTGCCTCGAAAACTGCTAGCCGCTGACTGCTGAAAAAACAACACCAGCTACGACTGAAGTCTGTAGCCGAAGCTGTGTCACTTGAAAAAACCAACAAAAAAAAACCAACCAAATTAGGTCGTTTTTCCGAAAACCCAACCCAAACCCTAACCCTAAACCCCCCTAGTTAAAATTAGGTTTTATTACAAAATTTGTGGGTTCTGTTTTTTCTGGGTCACATACAGGGTGACCCAGAAAAAACAGAGCCCAAATTCTTTATTTATTTTTCCATTAAACTATCCCTAAACCATAACCCTAGTTTTTTACACCGCTTCGGCTATGGACTTCAATCGTAGCTGGTGTTTTGTTTTTTTCAGCAGTCACCGGCTAGCAGTTTTTGAGGCTAAAGGCCAGGATGGAACTCTGTAAAGATTACCCAAATAATACTCCAAAAATTATTTTTTAGTTATTATTTTCATTTTATTTTTCGATTTTCAGTACTT
>CM042143.1:39787165-40009665 GCA_023376005.1 Doryteuthis pealeii | reverse complement strand
TTGTCCTATGTCCAAAAAGTTTTTAGAAAAAAGAAATCTTTCAAAACACTCACAAGTTTAGGAATACAGTTTTTAGAATGATATTTCAAATGTAAAAAAAAAAACATTTTATAATATAAAAAATCATTGTACTATATGAATTCTCTGCAATTTTTTTTTTTTATTTGATAAATCATTTTTCTTCTTATTCTCTCTTTTACTCCTGTTTGCTCTTTCTTGCTCTCACTCTGGTGTTCCTAATTTTTTTTTTAGTCCGGTCATGGACCGGTTACTTTTGTTAATATATATATATATATATATATATATATATATATATATAAGCAACCCCAACATTTTCGTTGATTGTGGTGGATATTGACAAACATTAATCAGTTTAAATCGCAATTTCTCATGTATTACTAGTCTAAACTTTAAAATATTTATATGGTTGGAAAGAAAAGAAAATAATCTTTCTAAATATGTAATTTTTATGTGTTTTTCCCCTGACTAAAATTTACACAGTGATTTTCTTCATAAAATCAAAGTGGCTAATCTTTATCACTTTTTTTTTTTGAAATTTTACACTTAATTAGCACACATCTTAAAATACAAGCAGGAAGTTGTCTTTTTCTTTTCTGACCTTTGGAAGCAAAAATATGATAAACAAAAGTTAACGGAGATTTCTACAAAAAGTATAAGATCAGCAAAAAAGAAAAAAGCACTATATCACTAATAGAAGATAGTCTCAGATTTATTTTCATATATAACATGACATTTGGATGATGATTAACCATCAGGGTTTTTTCATCAAACTTTCAATTTTGGAAAAAAAAACAACTTAAAATTACAAGAAATGTAAACAAAACTCAGCACAAGCTGGATCGGATTTGTTGAAAAACATATGTAAATAGGTATTCTATTTCTTTTATGTAATTCAACATAGGCATTTAGAAATGTATTTTTATGTTCACAGTGATGTTATATATTTAGATTAATATTATATATGTGCATACATGCAGTATTAAAATGGAAATGCTGAATAATCTTGTGGTGAACTTTAAAAAAAAAAAATCTTGATAACCCTACTTCTTATCCCCCAAATAATGGGTTACAGCATAGAGATACATAACATTTAAGTGCAGAATCAGAAAGAACATACAATTTTACATAAAAATGCCAAGTTTTATCAAAATTGCTCAAAAAATAAAGAAATGGTGAAGAAGTTACTGAATTTCTTGTTTTGAATTGGTCCATGATTTGGCGTACGTTTTGAACAAAATCATGCCCACTTTTTTTACCCTCAATATCGGGGCCTTAAATTCTTATAACTTATATATATATATATATATATATGACAGTATAATTGTTACCTGTTCATCTATTCAGCTTAACACCTAACATTCTATTGGTCTTGAATACTGTTTCAATCAGTGCACTTTTCTATTGTCCCATTACATGTTACAATTGGGGTATTTGCACATTTGTTCTTCTGTATATTTGTATAGAGAGAAAGATAATGTCATTACTATTCATTAATTCATGGATGCTGTCTATGTTAGCTAATGCAGTTATATTTTCTTTCTTTAATATTTTATAATATTACTTATGATTAAATAGTGAAATATCATGTGTGTGTGTGTGTGTGTGTGTGTGTGTGTGTGTGTGTATGTGTGCATACAGGCATACAGGAGCCCAAGAATGCTAATGCAATATTTATTCTATTTTCAAGAAATAATTGGTAGCCTTAAAAGAACTAGTCATTGGGATAAAATCCATTATGGTGAAATGGATGCCTGGAGGTGTAATTGACAAAAAAATTTATAAAAATTATGTGTATCTGCAAGACACAAAATAATTTTAAACTGTTAACATTTATTGGAATGTTTTTACAGAGCATTTTCTGGTCTTGAAAATATGGTAAAAAAAATATTTTAATTGAGCAGTTACTACACTTTGACTGCTCTGTTGGCTGGTGCTGTTGAATACGCTGTATGCCCTTCTGCAAAGGAGTAAGACCCCCTGCCCCGTGGGGTCACATGTTGGAAATGCCTGAGGACAGGACCCTGATGACTGAGCAGTCAGTGACTGAGATGCTAATTAGCCCTTACTTGGGTTAGACAGACAGGTAGCGAGATTCAATCAATTAGCTGGTTATGTCAAGCCCTAGCACCTATATAAGTCTCTACTGTATTCAAATTGCTTTTATGACAAATAAACACCCAACCCTTTTTATCTTGAAGGTGCTAGGAGGCAGTGGCTGAGGGTCAGTTGTGTTTAGAAAAACAAGACTTTGACTACTGATAAATCTCATGGCACTAACTATTGGGTACCTGAAAACCTGAAATTGGCAGGAGCTTAAAATCCCACTCCTGGTAGAAGTATTCTTGTCTCAACCAAGGCAAATGGATTTCCCCCTTGGGAAATTCCCAACAAAAGTTGGACTCCCTAGTGAGTGGTGGAACACAAGACCAGAGAAAAAATAAACAACACAGCATTCTGAAAAGTAATAATTTACCTAAGAAAGAGGATATGTTGAAAAATCCAGGCTATGTATTAAAGGGTGATAAAAGTAAAATTGCTTTAGCTTCAAAAATTTGTCTCAATCTTTTGTTTTGGATGTGAGCTAATATTGTGGCATTATTGAAATTAAAATTATGATTAGTTTCAGATATGTTAGACAATTGTTAAAATTGCCTAATCTAATATTACGTTTGTGCTCAAAATAAACGCTATAAACGTTTTTTAAGGCTTCTGGAAGTTTCACTAATATATTTTTTATTGCAGTCTTTACAAGGAATTATATAAATGCCGACATCAGATTTATATAGTAAGATTTCATATTAAGTATGTTTCTGATTGTTTTGGAAGATAAAGTGACTGTTTTAATACCAAGGTTATTTAAATTATTCTCTATAAAGTTAGAGTAAGAGTTATTTGGAAAAATTATGTGTCTATAGGGGAAGTTTTATTATATTAGGTGTATCGATGGAAGTTTGAGATTGATTTCTTTTGTGGATTTTGAAGTCTTTAGATTTTGCAAATTGTATAAAAAGTTTAGTGTAAAGAAGGTTTAGAAAGGAATTTTCTATTTAATTAAACTCATCGTCTAGATACTTAGGGATGCAGATATGGAGGGTGCTAAGATAAAACCTATAATAATTCCTCTTTTAGAGTTGGTGTTGTGGTGTGAATAAAAGTGTATGTGATCATTTTTACAGGTAGTTTTATTTTGAACTCTAATTTATCATTATTTTTAATAAGTAAGATATCCAAAGTTTGTATGATAAAAAAAAAAGAAAAATATTACAAAAATAATTGTGGTAAGAAAAGGAGAGATTCTGAGAGGAGAGCTAAAGATGAAAAATAAAGTAAGCAGAAAATACAGTTAAAAGAATTATTGAAAAGTGAATGACTCAAATCTCTATCAGAATTTAACAGCTGTATTGTATTGTTTTATATTTCATTTTAGTTCTTTTGTAAACTGTAAGGATGTTTTAGGATGGAACCCTGGTGACCGAGCAGTTCATGACATGCAACACTCCACTTTGGACCTTACTTAGGCTTGACAGGGGGTCTGATCAATCAGCTGATCACGTCAAGCCCTAGCTTGATTATCCCAACCCTACTGCCCTTATGGCAAGACCCAAGCCTCTTTATCATATATGTACTAGAAGGTGGTAGCTAAGGGTCTTAGTGCCCTGGGAGTGACATTAAACTCAATCTGATGGTGAGGCTCCAATTCTGGAGCTCTGAAGAATGTGGACTTTCATCACCATTACTCCCAGGTCCACTTTAACCTGGAGTGGTACTACGTGTTCAGTTTGAAAATCCCAATTTGGTATTCAACTGTTTTTATTCTTTGATGAAAGTGTTTGTTGGCCAATCAAGAAAGCTTTTGGGTTCCTTGTCTTTTAGGCCAGTTATCAGATTAAGTTTCAAAGTGTTTGCAGGTAGACACTTGGAAGATGGAAATATATCGGCTGTCAAGTGAATTCTTCTGTAATAATTGTACATTGGAAAGAAAGTGTTTTTTTTTTTTGTGGGTGGTGTTTCTGATTTTTTTCTTTTTAGCTTTCACTCATTTTTCAATACAATAATTTATTTACTGTTATTCTCAAAAGAAGAAACAATGCACCTTTAATTGAAAAATGTTTTTGTTTTGCCAAATGATTCCATCGCGTTCAAACTAGATAACAAGGTTTTGTAGTCATCAGAAAAATTCAGCCAAGCATTAATTTCAATTCAAAACACCAAATGAAGACTTTTTTTGTAACTTTAGAGTTGTTTTTGTTTTGTTTTTTTCCTTTTGTTCCTTTTTGTGTACTTTTTTACTTTTACTTTTTAAATTCTTTTCTAGTTTTCTATTCTTATTGCTTATTGGAAAATCCAAAATGTGTTCTTTACAATTTATAAAAGAACTAAAATGAAATATAAAACAAGACAATACAATACAGCTGTTAAATTCTGATAGAGATTTGAGTCATTCACTTTTCAATAATTCTTTTAACTGTATTTTCTGCTTACTTTATTTTTCATCTTTAGCTCTCCTCTCAGAATCTCTTCTTTTCTTACCACAATTTTTCGCAATATTTTTTTTTCTCCATCACACAAAATTTCAGCTGCTTATTCAACTGCTTTATTTCTTACTCCTGCCACCTGTTCTTTGATTTTGCCACCTTTGTTCTCATTTAATTCCTTTGTCATTTTTTTTCAACTCTTTTGGATTTTAATGCTTCTCCTTTGTCTCTGTCTTAATGCTTCTTCTCGCTCCTCCTTGAATGCCATGCCTGTCTCTGCCTTGAGTACCATGTCTGCCCCTCCTCTCTCTGCCTTTAATGCCACGCTTCTCCCTCCATCTATCTGCCTTAAATGCCATGCTTCCCCCCATCTTTATGCCTTAAATGCCATGCTCCCCCCCCATCTTTCTGCCTTAAATGCTATACCTGCCCCCTCCGATCTCTCTGCCTTAAATGCATGCCTGCCCCCCTCCGATCTCTCTGTGTTAAATACCATGCCTGTCCCCTCTGATCTCTCTGCCTTAAATGCTATGCCTGCCCCCTCCCATCTCTGTCTTAAATGCTATGCCTGCCCCCCTCCCATCTCTGTCTTAAATGCTATGCCTGCCCCCCTCCCATCTCTGTCTTAAATGCTATGCCTGTCCTCCTCCCATATCTCTGCCTTAAATAACATGCCTGTCCCCCTCCCATCTCTCTGCCTTAAATGCCATGCCTACCTACTCCCATCTCTGCCTTAAATGCCATGCCTGGTCCCTCCAACTCAGATCTCTGCCTTAAAGGCCATGCCCCCCCCACATTCCTCTGCCTTAAATGTCATGCTTGTTCCCCCTCTCTACATTGAATGCCAGGCCTGCCCCCTCAGATGTATGCATTAAATGACATGCCTGTCCCCCTCCCATCTCTCTGCCTTAAATGCTATGCCTTGCCCTCCTCCCATCTCTCTGCCTTAATGCCATGCCTGCCCCCTCTTTATCTTGAATGCCATGCCTGTCCCCTTCAGATCTCTCTGCCTTAAAGGCCATGCCTGCTCCCCATTCCTCTGCCTTAAATATTATGCTTGTCCCCCCTCTCTACATTGAATGCCATGCCCACCCTCCTCAGATCTCTCTGCATTAAATGACATGCCTGTCCCCCTCTTCTCTGCATTAAATGCCATGCCTGCTCTCCTCAGATATCTGCATTAAATGACATGCCTGTCCCCATTGGATCTCTCTGACTCAAATGCCATGCCTGCCCCCTCCCATCTCTGCCTTAAATGCTATGCTTGCCCCTCCCATCTCTGCCTTAAAGGCCTTGCCCCCCATTCCTCTGCCTTAAATGCCATACTTGTCCCCCCTCTCTACCTTGAATGCCATGCTTGCCCTCTTCAGATGTCTGTATTAAATACCATGCCTGTCCCCCTCCCATATCTGCCTTAAATGCCATGCCTGTCCTCCTTCCCTATCTCTGCCTTAAATACCATGCCTGTCCCCCTCCCATATCTCTGCCTTAAATACCATGCCTGTCCCCCTCCCATATCTCTGCCTTAAATGCCATGCCTGTCCTCCTTCCATATCTCTGCCTTAAATGCCATGCCTGCTCCCCTCTAATCTCTCTGCCTTAAATGCCATGCCTGCTCCCCTCTGATCTCTCTGCCTTAAATAACATGCCTGCCCTCCTCATCTCTCTGCCTTAAATAACATGCCTGCCCTCCTCTCATCTCTCTGCCTTAAATGCCATGCCTGCCCCCCTCCCATCTCTCTGATTTAAATGCCATGCCTGTACCCCTCCCATCTCTCTGACATCTCTGCCTTAAATGCTCTGCCTGTCCTCCTCCCATCTCTCTGCCTTAAATGCCATGCCTGCCCCTCCATTCATCTGCCTTAAAGGCCATGCTTGTCCCCCCTCTCTACCTTGAATGCATGTCTAGTCCCCATCTCTCTCTCCTGAATGCACTCAGTGTCCTCTTTACTCTTTGGATTTTTGGTGCATCCATTTATTATTATTATTATTATTATTATTATTATTATTATTATTATTATTATTATTATTACCTCTTTTTTCTTTTTTTTATGCCTTTTCATTTCTCTCTAATTCAGAACATCTCTACTTGTTTTTCTGTTCTTTGATTTCTTATGCTTTACTCTCTCTCCCCCACTGGGTATTTCCATGTCAAATCATGCCCCCCCACTCAATTTTTCTGAAATTATCTCCAGATGTGGATTTTTCCACCTATTGATCTTACTATAAAAAAAAAATCAGAAATCATTAATAACTTAAAATTGGTTAATCTTAAGACTTTTTTATAGTATTTCTTGGGTCAAAAAGCTTTCCTAAACCAATTTTTAAATGTAGGGAAGCTCTAGAATTCATTTTACAGATAAAAATAGATTTTAAAAAGTCACCATTTTTTGTGCCTCTCATTTTCCCTTTCTAAACAAACATATCTTCCTTTTTTCTCCCCCCCCCCCTTTTGATTCTAGACTCTCATCTATGTTATTGTATTTCCTATTATTAACACCTTTGCTCAGAGCTTTCCTAACTTACAAACTATGTAATTGATTTTTTTTTTAAATACACAAATTTAAATGATAGATACTGGAACTAAAATATTTGTGCTTCTCTTGTTTGAGTTGATGTTGGAATAAATTTGTATAATTGTTTTTTTTTTTTGTTTTATATGTCCAAAATAAAAAGTAACTTATGTTCACAAAGATTGCCATAGTAATGCTTAATTATGCGTGCATACAGTGTTTTATTATATACTAGAAAAGACATGACACGTCTTTATATATATATATATATATATATATATATATGCTAGAAAAGACGTGACCCGTTGGGTCACCCATTGTGATCGGGTTATATTGTTAAAAAATCACAATAATGTAATTTATTTTTAATACATTTTAAATAATTCTTCGGTCAATTTTGTGCAAATTTATTGTAAACATGATCGTTAACGCTGTCTAAGATGACGTAAAATTGTATTTTATATAATAAATTTACCCCCAGCCCGATTGAAAAAAATTATCAAAAATCAGAGAATTTTCCAATTTTAATGACATTTTCAGTGTAGATTTATCAATAAATGAATCTTATAATGCATCAGTTATTTTATTTAAAAACTTTCTGACTTAATTAGGTATTTCTGCTATGTTAAATTAATATTTAGAATTCATCTATTATATGAAATGCCTAATTTTAAGTTTCAAATTTCCTATTTTTAGATTCTAAAAACAAATAACTAGTTAATAACTACTTTAGTTTATTATTGTTATGTAATAATTTTTTTAGAAACACTATATTGAAAACTTAGGACCCCTTCCTTTTAAACAGAACAAATATTGATGTATATTTTTTCTTTTATAAGGTAATAGTAGGATGGCCCAAAATTCACCTGCTCGCGACAGATCTTTTGTTTTAAAAAAAAATATGTTACACCCCCAACATAGGGGGGGGGGGTCAAAATTAAATGACCTAAAAAAAATGAGAAAGTTTTGAAATAAAATAAATAATGCCTTATAAAGATCATTCTTTGATAAATAAACACTGAAAATATCATTAAAATCCGATAATTCCCTGATATTTTCTTTTGGGGGGCTAAATTCATTTTGTCAAAAACGCATTTTACGTCAATTTCCCTAGATAATTAAATTCAAAAGAGTAAAAAAAAAAGATCTACGAAAATTATTTTTTAAAGTTTTTATTTTACATTTTATTTTTCGATTTTTGGTACTTGTTTTCTCCCAGGATAACTCCCTTAATTTTTTTCCTTCTGTTTACACCTAAAACCAAGGAATATCTAAGTATAAATATTGTGTCCATAACATAAATAGAAAAAATTCCTTTAGGAAATGAAAGTTGATAATCTCAGCTTTAGTATAATAATATATATATACTAGCTAAAGTACCCGGTTCATGACCGGACTAAAGAAAAAATAGGAACACCAAATAGTGAGTGGCGAGAAAATAAGAGATAGGTATACCCAATTTCGGTTCATTTTTTAAAATATCTCATAAAATAAAATAGGGGATGGGGGTAGACCTCGTAAAAAAATATTTCCCCTAATATTTTTGTGAAAATCGGTCCATTAATTGATTTCTCATAGTATATTTTGAAAATTCTCTTGTCATAAGTTGTTTTTCGCTACGTAAAATTTCAGTTGATTTAACAGTGCAAAAATGAAAACATTGCTTTTAAATCATAATTTTCATTATTTCAGTTAGCTGAAAATTTAAAAAAATCATCAGTAGTTTGTTTAATGTTTCTTCTTTCGAATTGAGAAAAAATTTATATAATATTAATTTTTATGCAAGTTTCATTGTGTTAAATATAGGGGTGGGGTAAATTTCACAGGGAAAATTGGTGGTAACTAATAAGTGGTAATCAAAAAGATTGCGATATGAATAAGATTTGATTTTTCGTTAAAACATACTTTTGCTGTCCGAAGCAAAATAAATTTTTTCTAACTCGCTATAAAAAATAATTCAATGGATAAAGACTCATACAAATTATATATTGAGAAAGATTATCTTCTCTTCTTTTCAACTATATGGATATTTTTAAGATTGGACAACAAATAGGCGATAAATTCCGAGCTGACCAGCTTAAGACTGCCAAATTTATTGACTAAAATTGAATTCACTGCTGCTGATAATCGCTTTAACAAAAAGTCAGGCAGGGGACAATATCTTATCATCAGCAGGAGTTGGTATACGGACAGTTTTGCAAATTGGGTGATTTTGGCTTAATCAATTAATTATATCCCTTAATCAGTAAAAATCAATAACCAAATTTGGCGTGTTTCTTAGTTAGAAGGATATTAATATGTATGAGAGATTTCGAATCAGAGTAACCTCCCGTTTTAAACTTATGCGGCGACACGTACATACCAAAAACTTAATCTTATATATTTAGATATATATATATATATATATACACATATATAATGCTTAATGCAACTGTCTCTCTGTTATTACTATTTCAATTTTATGGTCCATTTTATGGTCCACTGAACATCATTAGTTAATCAATTTTATAAGTTCAGCCCCCAAGTCAGATGAGATATTTGTGAAGACAAAGGTTTTATTTAGCAACCTATTATTCTGAATTCAAGTTAATCATTTTTATTTTTAGTTATTTTTTTCTTCTTCTTATCTAGTCTTTATTCTTTTATTATTTTTTTCTTGGAAGTACTCAATTTTTTTAACACTTTTATAGTTTTTTTCTTGTTTTTTTCCTGATTTTGGTATTATGTTTCCTTATTTTCTTTCAGCTGTTTTAAACAAATCTATTTTTCTATATATATTAGATAAGATTTAAGCAATATTTTTCAAAATCCAGTAAGATAAGATCAGGGATAAACATTGGATGGTTCTTTTATGCACATGGATTGCATTACTTGGTCAAAACAGAGATGAATATACAATGACCTTCTGGCAGAGATGGTAGTAGCACATTTCTCTTAATGCAGTTCAGAATTGTAATTTGATACACTTAAATACAATTTATAAAAGTAACATATCCCTATTAGATATGATTAGATTTAGTATATTTCAACCAAAATAACCTGCAGTGTTCTATTTGATATTTCATAGCAAAAATTCTTATCAGAGTAATGAACAGTATTTATTTGAACTTACAAGGTGAAAGACTATTTTTTTTTTAGGTGGGTTTCAAGAGGAATGACCAAAATTTCTCATAATTATTAATATCACAACCTGACAGGTCTTTATATTCTCTATAATTTTGTCAGGATTAATAACATGAAAGAGTCCAATTGTCTTAATTTGTAATTTTGTTTATACAATTGAACTCTCTCATGTTATTACTACCACTGTTACTTTCTTGAAAAGTGTTCAGATGAGCTTTTTATTTTTGTTCAAAATAATATCAATTTCCATCTACTAATCAAATTACTTGTTTAGAGCCAATCTTTAGCAGCCAACCAATGAAAGGAATCATTTGCAACACTGCTGGATTATAAGTCCCATCAGTCTGAAATTTTAATCAGAACTCAGCTTGTTGGATCTAACAAATCACATCCATACTTTCTAGATACTTTCCAGACTCAGTGAAAGTTTCATTCAATCAGCATTTTCCCCAAAACATCTACCCCTATCAGCTGAAGCTGTAGAATATGCCTACTGCACTTCTGGTGCCGTGGGTGCAACTTGTGATGCTTAAGGATAGAATCTTGGTCCTTGAGCAGTCCATGACATGCAACACTCTACTGTATTAATCTTTTATAGATTCTTTTATTACCGGATTTTATTTGAAGGTCTTTTGCATATATGTATGTGTAGTTTGTGGCATCAATGACCCCTTTGTCTGTAAATCCTTAAGTGGATTAATGGGTTTTGAGTAGGGTTAATACCCCCCCCAAAAAAAACAAAAAAAAAAAAAAATCAACCAATCTATTCTTTAACCTTTGTCATGTGTATAATCTGTAAGAAGTGGAGGGACATGTTTCTTGAGAAAATGGCAGTAGAAAAATGGTTACTGATATATCAATTGGATCAGTTTATTTCAGCAATGTTAGATACACAAACCCAGACAATCCCCATGGACTCAAGTGATTCCAATCTATACAGCTAATAATCCATACAGCACTGATATGTACAATAGATACTGTTTGTATCTGAATTTTTTATTCAGTTCATCTTTTCTATTTTAAGAAAGGATTAGTTTGTCACCTATGAAACCAATCTTAAGAAGTTGAAAGAATTAAGGGACACTCTTTTATGTAACAACTATCTGTCCTTTATTGTTTACTAGCAGAGAATATGAGTATGATAATTTAATTATTACGTTTGATATATTTACTTAAGAGCTATTGCAAAATAGTTTAATATGTAAAAAGTATAATAATCTTATTTAACCCTCTCACTCTTTTTTCTTTCTTTCCTTCTTTTCATCATGTTCGATTGAAACTGATTAGCATTATCTCTTCTTCATGCTTACCCCCTCTCAATATATTTCCCCCTCTCAATATATTTCCCCTACTTTCTTTCTTACTAATTATATTTTTTTCTGTGTGGCATGTTCTTTTTCTTCCATTTCTTTCTTTATAATAAAAACGGAATGGTCCATTATTTAGCTGAGGTAATGACACTCGTAAGAAATAAAAATTCAGAGGATAAGCAATACCAGATAATCAGAAATTACATTTTTGCATTTCATATTGGAAGATTTGGATGGTCTCATTTCTAACCAGAGAGTGTAGCAAGATAACGGTTGTACAATTAAGGAACATGAGTATTAATATCCTTACTTTTTTTATTTTTCACTCTTACACACACACACACACACACACACACACACACACACACAGAGTAATTTTGGTATTGATAATATAGTTTGCTCAATATCATTGATAAAGCATGCCATTATAAATTAGAGTATCAAAGACAATGACAACTTGGTAAGACTAATCATTTCCTCTTGATTTGAAATTACTTGTCTGAAAAAAAAAAGACAGTTACCAAGCACCATTGACTTTAGGTCTTCGCTACCATAACTTATAAATATAGTAAAGTAGGCGAAGTGGCCTATTGTCGATATCTGCCGGACAGCAAAGGATTCTATCCCCTTTTCATGTCCAAGGAGATTGTTTTTGCATCTGAGGTGGAGCACCACATCTAACCTCAACTCCCTACTTTACCACACAGATCCAAGCTGTGCTAATCATGCACTGAGTTGGCAATGGCTGGTATCAAACTTAGAAGCTTGTAATTTCTAGGTGGATGCTCTACCGACTGAGCGAAACCAAATTATCATTATGTTTGTATACATGTGTGTTACTAATATTTTGAATTAAAAAATGCACTTATAATGGATAATAATACATTAGAAAACAGGTTGTTTGGTTGGATTTTATGGCATGTCAACTTTTGTTGGGTTATTTTATGCTGAAGACATTTTGCTTTATTCATTCTTGATGAGTATTCAAATTTTAAAAAAAAACTCTGTTTGTTCAAACACATTTTTTAACTCATCTTTTTTATTTAGCCCATAGATGGGACCCTAATAGTTACTAGCACTGCAGGTTAGAGTGGACCTGGGAGTAATGAGGATGAAGCAGTACTCCACACTCCTCAGAGCACCAGAATTGGAACTTCATCATTAGATGCAGTTTAACATCATACCCAGGACACTAAGACACTTAGCCACCGTCTAGCACACATATGGTAAAAAGGGTTGGGGGTTTGTCATAAGAACAAAGGGGTTGGGACAATCATATAGGTGCCAGGGCTTGACATGACCAGCCGATTGATCAGCCCAAGTACAGGTCAAAATGGAGTGTTGCATGTTTTACCCCTTTGCAATAATGCAGTTGGTGTATTCTTCTGCCCCACCCAACAGGGCGGTTAGAAACAAGGTGTTTAAAATAAATGTTTATATTTCTATGAGAGTTCCTTTAAGATATTACTAGAATTGGCTACCCGGTGTCACCTGGGTAGACGCAGGGGCATAAAAGTTAGTATCTCAGATCCATCATTACTGAACTACGAGTTGGATCCTCACAGGATGCCCCATTAAAATCTCTATGTAAAAAAGACCTTGCATTGATCCAGCCTGCTGGGGCATAAAAAAAATAGTTTACAGACACTCTAAAAAGAAAAATTAATGTCTCCTATTTAAATATTAAATGTTGTTACTATTTAAATTTTATTTTTTAATTATCTTCACAAATATAAATCAAATCTTCATTAATAGATACATTGTGTTGCCTTGAGAGGATAGCTTGAAATAAACACTTCTTAATGTTTATTTCCAGTATTTTAAGCTGTAAACAGCCTACTATTGGTTCAGAATGAGGCTAAACTGATTTACAATTGTCATTTGCATTTCCCTTCACATGGGATAGAATTTTTCAAATTGGACTTTTTTTTTCTTTTTTTTTTAAATGGCCTCATTTAATAATGATTTTCTTGAAGAAATCTTTGATACAGACTCCAAAGATGATTTTGAGAAGCTTATCAGGCAGATATGGATGATGAAATGGTTGAAGATGATATAAGTGATAACGAGAACAATTTACCAAACTATCATCTATACCTGACTGATTTTAAGAAAGTACCTAAGGAGGTACCTGAAGGTATTTTTGATGTGCAACATAAAATAACATTGTCAATGAGACAAGTGTATATGCTAGTCAGGTAAAGGAAAATAAAGTGCCCCATACGCTGGCACCTACTCATACATTACCATGTGGAAGGACGTTACTTTCAATGAAATTTATAGCAATTTCACTTGTGATTGGGTTTATTAAACGCCCATCATTTGACTTTGTACTGGTTCACTTATAATTTTATTGAGACACCAGACGCTTCAGACACATGGCAAGAAACAGATTTTTTTTAAGAATATTATTCTTTTTCCATCTTTTGAATCTCATGAAATCCAAAATTTATTTTCTAAAAGATAGTAATTTCAACATGGGTTGACAAACGTGAATTTTCATTATAATACTATAAAAGAAAATGGACAGATCTAAATATTAGTGTTTTCATTTAAAATCGATCAGTCAACAAGTTTTATTAGCAAGAAGTTATTAGAGATAAAGTATACAAATATTTGCGGCAGTATTTTTTTATAGTAACTGTTTGAGTCCAAATTGTCGTTGGAAAATATATTTTTACTGTTGAAATTTTTTGTATTTGTTTAAAAGTTAAATATCATTTTACAGTAATTACTTTGATGTCAAAAATGAAACTAAATGATTAATTCTTAAACTGTCCATAAAAATTGTATAATAGAAAAATAGATTAAATAAATGATTGTTAATCCTTTACAATGAAATATTTACTACAACTTTGAATTAGTAAAAATGTAGATTCAATTAAAAACTTAATTATTGAATTTTTATATTTTAATTTGTTACTAATTTCTTGACATACCAATTAACACACTAATATAATTTTTTAAAAAGATTTAATACTTGTATATTTCATATTTTAACATTAAAAAAGTAACCCAAAAATTAAAAAAATAAATTAATATTATAAACAGTGGCTTACATGAAAAAAATGAAAAGAAAAAATTGATTGAGCTTCCATAATTTATTTGTTTACTTTTTAGCTAGAAACGCCTAAAAATGGCCTAATGCTATTTAATTTTTAAATGTATTCGAAAATGTAAGTCAAATCTTCATTATTTTTGCTCAGAAAGAAAGATCTGGTGATAGTGAATGTGTATATATATATTTCTCTGGACATACATACACACAACTGTTCTCTATATATGTATAGATAGATATAGTTTATGTGTGTGTGTGTGTATCTGTGTATATATATATATATGTGTGTGTGTGGTGTGTGAAGAAAAAGTGGAAGTGAATCCAACAGTATGTAATATTGTAAAAAATTGAAAAAACACAAGTTTATAAACGAATAATGTTTATTTCGCTTAAGTTGTGTTTCAATCTGTTTCAATAGATCTTCATCAGGGCTTTCGTTAGTTTGAGGAAAAAGAAATTATTACTGAAATTAAGAAGTCCTTTCTCTAGAGCTAAAAACATTTTCCAATTTATATAAATTATATTTGACTATTTACTTTATAAAGATAAATCTTGCCGTCAACGTTATTGTCGGCTTTGCCCCACTAAATAATAGTTTCTACTTACCTCCTAAAAACATGAAACAGAAAGTCTCTTTATATTTACTAACATATTTTAATAACTCACTTTATTTTTATTAAAACAAAAAATTTTAATAGAAAATCACTATGATGATATTAATAACAAATAAATAAATAAACCACCAACACAATAGACATACTCATTAAATAACAAATTTAAAAAAAAAAATTCAAATACTCTCGATGCATTGAAAATTGAGATTCCATCTGATTTTGTTCCTTATATTCTGTAGCTGTTTTCTTTCTTTTTCAAAATCTGTCGCATGCGATGATGATGTAAACATCACTATTTCTCTATCGCTGTGGAACGTTTTCTTCAAATAATTTCCAAAAAGATTATTTTTTTGAACATTTCAGAAATTTTCCGTATTTTTAACCGCTTTGGTTTAAAACACCAAAGAATTTACTCTGATGAAGGCCGTTATTCCTTGTATACTCAAATTTTTTATAGTTTTCTGTTATTGTTAAATAATAGATAGAATACATATGTGCATTAAGGCAGGTTGATTTGTCACTTTTTTTGGAAATTCAATACAGCTTTGATGGTGAAAATGTAAGTCAAATCTTCATTATTTTTGCTCAGAAAGAAAGATCTGGTGATAGTGAATGTGTATATATATTTCTCTGGGCATACATACACACAACTGTCCTCTATATATGTATAGATAGATATAGTTTGGTTTGGTGTTATAAGAACTGACAACAAAAATTAGATTCCTAACTTTAAAACTCCTTTGAGCATTTAATTTTAAAGATCGTCAGCAAAAATATACACAAATACCTCATTTCCACGGGATTTTGCTGACAAACTGGCTTCAAAATTTCATTATTTCAATAATAAATCCAAATAAAATTGATTTTTTTCATTACATAGAATGAATGGAAAATATATTCAATGCTTTAAATTTGCATTGTTTATTGAACATTGTATAAAAAAGCTCCTACACTATATAAAATTATGTAACAACAGAACTGAATTGTTCTGTGTATTTTCCTTTTGAGAAAAATGCAGGTCTGATCTGGTGGCACAATGATTTGCTTATAATGTGCTTGTGCCTTGCTTCCTGTCCATACACAATCTGTGAAGCTTCCGTTGTTAATTTAACAGCTCTTTTCACACCTTGTGAGTGGGCAGGTAATTTTGGAAATTTCAGTAGAGATTCTAGGAGTTCATTTGTTAAAAAATCTTCTGCAACTGCAGATTCACAAATCCCTCTTTGTGAGAGGTCAATCAAAGTTGACTAATGTGTAGCTTCAAAATTGATTGAAGTAATTTTTTTCAATCTTTTCTTTGGTGGTTTGCTACTTCTGAAAAAAAAAATGAAAATTTATCCAAACTATATTTTTGCAATGTAATTTGAATAAAACTTATAATTATTCTTGCAAATTAACATAACTAATTAGGTATGAATAAATGTTAATTTACTGAATGGACAAATCTTTTTTATGGCCTCTTCCCTCACCTCCAATTTATTGGACTTTAACATTGACAACAAAATGTTTTCCGGAAGCAAAGCAAAAGCAAAGCAAATTTTTTAATGCAACATTCTGGATTTCAGTTGACTTTTGCTTTACTCTTTGGATCATATTAAATATATACAATTGTTGGTTATAGAAATGATTGTCCCTTTTTATTTCAAACCAACTAACTGCATATACTTGTATGACAAATTGGACAATGTCGCGTAATTTATCAGAGAGTTTTGGTGGATATGGACTTCTGGTTCATAGGCACATTACCCTGATAGCTAAAGTTAGCCATCTTGCTTGATTCAGAGGTCCAATCTTCCAGGAAGCAAATCTAGGGTTCACTTTACCTTGAGAAATGCCTACAGCATATTGCAGAAGTAATCGTTAGTCACCACTTAGGTCATCCATTGCAGGGAGATAAAAATTATCCATGGGCCACTGATATGTTCAAATTTTACCTGGGGCAAATGATGGTAATTATTTTCACAAAGTTTCCCCATAGGACCAGTGAAAGTTGTTGGACTTCTTGTAGTTCCATCAATAGTTTTAAATACAGCTCTAAATGGAAGTTCATTTTGATGAAGCGAACAGCCAATTGTGTGCACCGACCTTTTTAATTTTTTCTCCAGAGCTGTCACCATCCCTATTTTACAACCAGTGTTTGTATTGGTATTGTCTACCAGAACTGCCTTAACAGTATTTACACTGTTGTATTCTTCTAGAACGGCAGGTACACCCTCAGCTAGATGAATACCAGTTGCACCAATGTTGGGTATGAGATATTTACTTGAAGTGCCCATCTCTCTTGTAAATGTTAAGTGGCGCTCTGGTCCCTTGCTCTTTTTAATCTTTTTCTCACCATTCTCTTCAATCTCATTGTATAGCAAAGTGTCTTTATCCACTCTGCAATCAACTCCAATGCAAATGAGATTGTCATAATCTTGAACATGCTTCTGATAGCTAGCTACCTTTACTCTTGCCTTTTCCCTATCTATTTTAGATTTGTCTAAAATAATGTCTTTTAAAGGAATACTTGGATTAAGAAAGCCCATATCCTGTAGATCAAACAGAAAGGCATTAGCAACACAAGCCCCAAGATTTGATGATACATCACCTCTAATAAGTTCCACGGAATATCTTGGGACTTTTAAAAGACTGTAATGACCATTCCACATTCTCCCTGGCTCAAAACTGTCCTTCCACGGTTTCTTCACTGGAGGATGTCTGTGGAAAAATATCAGATGTCGAGGATGCAACACATGAAGAATCTTGTTGTCTAACCTTTCTGCATCTGCTGAAATTTTGTTTTTGTATTTTTGACAGCATCCTTGTCAATAGGTCCCAGCTGGAAACTGCCTTTTGGACCTGTTTTCTCTCTGATCTTTTAAATATTCCCTCTCTTCAATGGGAACCTGAAATTTCAAAATTTGCATGTGTTTAATAGCAGGTCTAGCATACATGACACATATTAAGGAAAATGTCATAATATCATTTACCAGAAAAAGGAATAAATCAGAGGTAAATTTAAATTTTAAAAATCGAGACATGAACTTGTTCAAATTAAATAAGGAAAACACAATCAAGCATAGAATTAAGATTACCGTCTTGTTAGGAGGACAAGTGCCAACTATGTGCCTTGTTTGGCAATTTTCTTTGTTGCACTTCACAGCAAAGTCATCACATCTTAAGACAGGCAGTTTACAGCAACATGAAGAAATATCAAATAATCTGTCCAGCTGTTCCTCCATTCTTTTCACTTTGCATGTAGTAAGAGATTTTCTGTTAATCTGTTTGGCCTTCTTGAAACAAAATATACCCACTTTCTGCCCTATATAATGTTCCCTTAACAAAGGCAATTGTGGGTTCACGGCTTGCCAAATACTAATTATTTCCTTTGCAATCAATTTGGAAATCTCAATTTTTTTCAAATGGGGATAGGTATTTTTAAGGAAATAACTAAACTGGATAACTTATCGTAAAGTTGGGGGTTCGGTTTTATCCAAAGGACAAGGTGCTCCAGAAATTTTTTCGAACTGCTATTGCGGGTTAAAACTGAATGTCTTTTTACCGACATTTTTATCTGAAAATAGAAATAGAAATAAATAAAAAATTATAAATCAAACTGTTTTAGGCTATCTTCCAATTTCATATAAAAATTCCCAACAATTATGGTAAGGAGTTAGCTTTGATTTGAGTTAGGGTTAAGCTGGGGCTAAAATTTTGTCATGAAAAGACAGGACCCCCTCTCCCAAATAGCCACTAATTTATGGTAAATTTAAAAATCAAAATGATTTCAAAATAATCCAAAAATTATAAGAAAATCTTTCTTTTTTTTTTCTTATCATATGAGTTGTGTAAAAACATACTAGGTATATCCAATTTGTATAAAAACACCCCCCCCCCCTTCAAAGAAATTCAAGAAAATCAGAGAATTAGCCGATTTTAATGAAATTTTCAGTGTTGATTTATCAATATATGAATTTTATAATGCATTAGTTATTTGGTAATTTTTTTTCAAATTTTTTTAATTTATTTTGTAAACACGGATTTTACAACAGCAAATTGACTGAAAAATGTTTTAAATATATTAAGAATAAATTACATGCATAATATTATTTTACTTTACTTTTTTCTTTTTTTTTTTTTTTTTTTTTTTTTTTTAATTTTTTTTACTGATGCTCATTATGTTACTGCTTTTCAATTTAGACAAAAATTTGACCTCAAATAATCAATTTAATTAATTTTAATTAGTTTTTAAAATTAAAAGCAGACACACGCACACACTTAGATAGCTTAAGGTTTTCGAGTATAAAATAGTATCAGCTACATTTTATACTATGAAACTGGAACATAACCGTATTTTAATAATTTCAAAGAGAAAATTTAATTTGAAACAAAATAAATAGAAAGAAAGAAACGGTATTACTTATCAAAATTCAAATTCACTGCAGAAAGACAAAACTCTTTTTTTGTTTTGTTTGAATTAAAGTCACTTTAAATACAAAATGATGTAGATTAAACAACCTTTTTTTCCTTTCTTTTTCAAATAATCAAGTATCTTGCATAAAAATTTTAAAAATACTAATTATTTTTACAATTTAAAACAAACAGTAGACGAATAACAGCATCTGCGTAAATTTTAATGATATGATATTTAAAGAAAGTCCAAGGACACTAATTATAAACAAACTATATCTATTTTATTCTATGACTAAAACGAAAAAACAAATCTCAGTTTTATGGCATTTTATTTATAATTAAATTATTCTATTTTTTTCCATTGAAAAATAAAATCCTGAATGTTAGAAAAAAAAAAAAAGGAAGCGATTTTTTTTTTTGTTCACTGTTTAATGATGAATGATTTCTCAAAACAATTTAATCTCCATTTTGTCTCTACAAGTAAATATCTTTTTATTATTTATAATGCTTATTTTTTTATATAAATTATTGATATCAAAGAAAAGTTTCAATTGAAAAAGATAAATTTTAAATGATATTTAAACATTTTTTTCCTTCGCAGTAATCTTTTGACTGCAGTAAATCTTCCCTACATCACGGAAGCCACATTCCAGAGCCTTAATTTTCAGCCTTTAAAATCGTTTCCTCAAAAATTGGTAATGATTTGGGAAAAAATATTTTGTGTCGTTATTTATCATGTTAAACCCCAAATATCACTATCAGAGCTGTACCCCAGTTCCAAAATCGACCTTCCCTAATGTGCATGGATAAACTCCTGGCTGAAACACATGTCAGTAAAATAAAAATAAAATCTATTTTATCTGTTCAGCATTTTCTTTCCTTTATTTTTCATTTCAACATACCATCGGATTCGCTTCCATTTTCAAATTACATATATATATATATATATATATATATATAAAAATATAATCCAAAAGTCCAGAGAAGAAATCTTCCTTACGACATAGGTTTTTTTTAAAAACAACTTGTCGCAGTTTGAGAGCTCAATGTGTGCTCTTATTGTTAGAGTCACAGAGCAAATTTATATTTAAATAAATAACAAAAGACTTATAGATCTTGCATTATAGACTATTTCAGGGAGCTTAGACAAAAATGTCTAATTCTCCCGACTCATCAGATGCGAATGATGAATTCTTTATTTTTAAGGCATTTGAAAACAGATTTTTTTTTTTTTTTTTTTTTTTTTAAATTGTCCTGTCCTGCTCAGCTGTAGAGTAATAAAAATCAAGAACTCAAACAACGACCCGGTGGTTAAATGGAGAATTGTCAGAACTTCAAACTCAGCTACTAACTTCAAAGACAAATGCCCGCTTTGTATAGCAGAAAAAATAGAAATAATATTGTTTAAGGACTCTAGAAAACTGCTGAACAAACGGAATGAACTGATAGCCAAGTGCAGACATAAGGCAAAATTCAAAATATAATGTTAGTATATTCCAGATATAATGTCAGTATATCCCTTATAGACTAGTGCAACCCATAGTTACTTTTACTATTGCTACTAATATCAGAAAGGGTGTATACATATATATGTATAGGAGTATGGATATATGTATGGGCGAATGTAGATATGTATGTACGTGTGTATGTGAATGTATATATATATATATATATGTGTGTGTGTGTGTGTGTGTGTGTGTGTGTGTGTGTACATGTAGGTATGGGTTATTTTTGTCTTAGCTTTACTAATTGACAATTTCATATTCTGATACTTTTTGTTACTTGATTATTTCATTTGTTTCTCTATTATCAATTTTTATATGTTTTACTATTTTTTTATTATTTATTTTTTATTATTTATTTTTTAGTTGTATTGGTTATATTTTTATTTTTATTATTCTTTTAGTATATTATTTTATGATTTTACTCATTATTTTTAAAAGCTTAATATTTTGTAGTTTTAATTCTATTTTTATTTATTTATTTTTGAATTTACTTACTTATTTATTATCAGTACTACTACTATTATTATTATTATTATTATTATTATTATTAATATTATTATTATTACTATTATTATTATTATTACTACTTCCCTGGTGCAGGTGCATGTGTATGCATGTGTATGGGTATATATTCGGCTATGTGCGTATATGTATGTGTATGTATGTATGTGCGTATATTCGGGTATACGTATATGCGTATATTCGGGTATACGTACATGTGTATGTATGTGTATGTATATGTGTGTGTGTATATATATGTGTGTATATGGGTATAGGTGTGTATATATGTATATATGTGTGTGTGGATATGCATATGTGTAGTTGGGGATGCGGATATGTATATGCATGGATGGAGTGCCCAAAAAAAGTCTGAGTGGTATAATGACTAATAATATTTAAATTTTCAGGATATATTTGTTTACATGTATATATGCGTAATTATGTGTGGATCTATGTATGCATGTATATGAGTATGTATGTATATATGCGTGTTCAAATTTAACATAATGCAATATAACTTTTGCAGGTCCACCCTCCAAATAAGGAGGAAATAACACATAATTTGTACTAGCTAAATGATAATTTACAGAAAACAGGCTAACTCCATAGATGTATGTGTATATGTGTATTTGTATATAGGTATGTATATGTGGGTGTGTGTATGTGTGTATAGGTGTATGTATATATGTGTGTATATGTATATATGTATGTAGATATATATGTGTATATGTGTATATATATATGTATATATGTGTGTATGTGTGTATATATATGTATATATGTGTATATATAGATGTATGTGTGTGTATGTATGTGTGTGTATGCATATGTATGTATATGTATAAGTTTGTATAGATATGTAGGGGTGGGTATAGTTGAAGCGATATGGAAAGAAAGGAAAATAAATTAAGTCAAACAAAAACTACTAAATAAATGAACAGGGTGTCCCTGAACTCTGAATTAATTGAATTAACAGTAACTCCTAACAAATTACTGACAAGCGGTCAGATGTCTTTGGTTTTATTATTGTTTACTATTATTTGTATGTTTATTCCTATTTTTATTACTCTACAGCTGAGCAGGACAGGACAATTTAAAAAAAAAAAAAAAAAAAAAAAAAAAAAAAAAAATCTGTTTTCAAATGCCTTAAAAATAAAGAATTCATCATTCGCATCTGATGAGTCGGGAGAATTAGACATTTTTGTCTAAGCTCCCTGAAATAGTCTATAATGCAAGATCTATAAGTCTTTTGTTATTTATTTAAATATATATATATATATATATATATATATATGCCATGTAAAAGCTAAATTAATTTTCTGATACCAACACAATTTTTAAAAAAAGCTAGCTTTCTAGAATTTGGCATCAAAAAAGCCATTCTGGTAACTCTAATTTTTAACAAATGTTGTATACTACCTTATTCAATAGTATATTTCTGAGTATGCCCATAGTTGTATGCCAATACTTATCCTAATCTTTATCTTTAGCAGTCTTGTATTGTAGTCGATGTATGTTGCCTTACTTCTTTTGTTGTGTTGAGTAGCTATCTTACTTGGTTGTCTATTTCATCTGGCTAATGATCGATCCTCTCTTAACTTTATGGTTGGCTCCTTCTAAGATGCTCTGCGTTGTTGGTTCACTTTTGATTGACAATACAAAGCATTTCTTCTGTGAATTCAAATTTTATTAATCTTCTTAATCACTGGATCTTAACTAACCACATCTTTATCAACTGGTGGTTTAGCTAGAACTGATTAGAACTAAAACTCCTTCTCACAGCTGCACGCAAACCAGAAGAGAAAGGGTCAAACTAAGGTTATGATTGTCAATCAAATCTCCAACTAGTATTATTAGCGTTATTTGGACTATTGTCTCCATCTTCATTGTTATTTGTACAACGTTTCGGCCGATATACCCTCCGGCCTTCTTCAGGTATTTCTTGTCGGACTCGGGAACCTTCTTTTCGAACTCGGGAACTTGCTTGTCGTATTCGGGAGCCATCACAGAACTTTGAACCTAACCCTTTATTTATTCCACGGGGGTATCCTATTCTCATTCCGCTAACCATAGCTGGGGTAGGAGTTGTGTTAATTAATTATTTTTCTAACTGCTTTCACTCAGGATTGAACTCGGGAACCAGAGATAACTGTCACTTAGAACTGTCTTTTAACCTAACTGCCTAATCCACTCGGCCATGAGTCATTGGACAATTGAGTGTGAATTTTGGGAACTTATAAACCTAATGTCTTGATTTGGCTAGAATATCTACCTATTTTACTTATGTATGATTTTTTACCTAGACTCATATTGTTTTTTTTTTTTTGTTTTTTTTTTGTTTTTTTTCCTCCTCAATCTGATCTGGCCTTCTTAATTATGGGTTCCCATATTGTATTCATTTCTGAAGAAGGCCGGAGGGTATATCGGCCGAAATGTTGTACAAATAACAATGAAGATGGGGACAATAGTCCGAATAACGCTAATAATACTAATCTTCAAGCCTCATCTGAAACATTCAAAGAAATCTCCAACTGTTCAGGCCTGATTTAAAATAATGTGCATAATTAACAGGGCACTCATCAATTATGCAACAGTAACTCTAATTTTTAATAAGTTTTAGGGGACAAATAAAACTTTCTTTTATTGTTAATGGAAATTTCTATAACATTCATTTAGCCTCTGCTTTTATTATTAGACTTTCCAGATAAATTAAATTTTAGGATTATTTTTTATTTTTCAAAGTGACTGCTTTTACTTAGTCTTTTTTTTATCATCGGATAATCTAAGATTGAAGTATCTGAATTATTGGAAAATTCAATCCTTAGCTTCTTAGATGTCTCTAAGTCATGAAAGCTGGCCAACAAATTTCATTTAAAAAGTTCAGATTTATTTTACTTTTACTTTGAGAATTGCATTTGTGGAACACAAAAATGTCAGCTGTGTTCTCTTAGAAACGATAGGGCCTTTTGTCTTTCCTTCTTATGTATAAATCAATCAGAAAATTAATAAGTTGGTATAAATAAATAAGGCAGATAATTCTGGTGCATAGTCTCTGTCCAACTGACCACTTATGGTCTTTTTTTTTTTTTTATATATAGCTGTATCCTATTCGCTGCTCTCTGCCTAACCCTGCCCATTCCACCAGGCTAAAAGAACCTCAAGCCATAAAGTCCATATCAACTTAGATAATAGCAAATCTTTGCAGATCAGACCAGGCAGTTTTACAGTTGTCCACTGCTGTCAGACCATTGTAGTTATTGTTGCTACCCATCCTCTACATTGGGTTGGATTTATCAGTTTGTTTGAACACAATTCACACTCGTATATGATGACTGACCAGAGTAAGACTGTTATGTGACTACTGGCCATTTATTTTGACATACTCTCTATAGTAGGCATAAAGCACCATCCACCTGTCAGGTGAGAGCCTTCACATACTTGAAATCAATACTGTTCACTTGTCAAGTCATATTGCTGTGGCCAAAATAGAAAGCCCATATGTACACATGTATATCTGTATATGGCTGTCATACACATTCAAGCATGCACATACATCTCCAGATGTATGTATTCATACTTCTGTATATACTAATATAAGTGTGCATTATTGAGATCCATGTTCTACATTCATGGATGTTTCTTTATTGCAATATAATTATCAGATGTTCTTGGTTTAGACTACAGCAAAATCTGACTTTTTTCTCCTCCATTTTTGTTTTCTCTTTGCTTTCATTGTAGGAACTTAAGAGCTTCTTTGAATTTTTTGGAGAAATATAATCAGCCTTTTTATAATATTCTATATAAGAATAAATTTAGTTATCAGTGCATTTTAATAAAAATAACTATGCAGATTTAAACCAGATTCTCTTACATCTTCATAATTATAAAATTGAGGACCAGTATTATCTTAAACTAAATAGTTGTAAATTTATGTAGCAAAGATTTCTGCAATTCATGAATCAGTCTGGCAAAAAAATGTATACTGAGTAGATATATTAACTCTCAAATTTTTCTTGATCAAGGTGCAGATCAAATGGAACAAAAATACTGCAGTGCACTGCAGTCTAAGTCTAAATTCAAAATTGTATTTAAAAAGTTATTTATACAAAAAAAATTAAACTGTGGAACAATAATAATATTTTTTATTTTTTATTTTTTTTTACTTTGTAAACTAAGAATAGTTATCAATGGGCCTGATGAGACATTTACTAGGACATACATGACAAATTCTCTTTTCCTCTTCAATGCACTAAAATCTTCTTTTTTTTCTTCTTTTTTTCATGTTAGTTATAAAAAAAATCCCAATTCCTAGAAATATAAAAAGGAAAATTAGAACAAAATGGCTAATGCATTTTTAGCAACTTAGAGAAATGCTTCTCTAATAGAAATTAAAAATATATCAATACATAACTCTTCATTCTTGATTTCAAATTCTCAATCACTAAATATAAAAGCCAATTCTTCTTCATATTTCAAATGAATATCAGATGAATATTTTATGAAAGAGCTTTTAAACTAATTATAATTTTCATTGTTTAATGATAGAAAATAAAAGTTGAATTCCTGTTCCAATTTTGTCAAAGGCTCTATTTCAATATAAATAATTCTTTTTATGCTGGTTCTGTGTACACTTTCTTGTATCATACATAGCATGCAATTAATATTGAACTATGAAATATGACATTGGAACGGTAGTATTCTGTAATATATCAGAGTATATAACATATATTATATTGAGTCTCAAAATATCATGATATTCCCACATCATCTATTATTCTTACATTTTAAATCCTAAATTCATTTTCTTAATAGTGCAATGTTGATGATAACTTTGTCTCTTAACTAAAATCATCACTATACACACAATGAAAATTTTTATTCAGTCAAACTTCCAACTGTCCTACACTTTCATCACCATTAGCTACACATTGATACACACATACACTCTTGAGACAACCTCAAATCTGCCATGCAGTTGCACATTTGCACATGTAACAACATACACCCCCCCCACCACTAATAATCACATATAAGCCCACATACACCAATATGCTTATATAAACGACACAAAAAAAACATTTGTGCACATAAGTGTGTGTGTGAGTGCAGCACCGCATGCATACATGTGTGCACATATACATGCATTAGCCGTATCTGCAAGTAGAAAATAAGTCCAAGGAGTGGAAATACACTGCGTCTCTGGTAAAGAAAAAGTTCAAGGTGTAGCGTCTAGTAAAGAATGTTATTTTTTTGTGAAATCACTGTAGATTTCCTTGCAAAACAGGCAACTGTAAACCATTTCCTATTGGGTCAAATCATCTAGAAAAAAGTAAAATTGTCACCCACCCTCTTCAATTTTTCTAAAATTTTATACAGGTATGGACTATGTTAAAGTTAAACAATACACAAAATTTGAGCTTCTAATTTCAAAAATTGGTGGAGTTATGTTGAATTTTAGCTCTCCAAATTGCCAAACCAATTATATAACTAGAGTAAATATTTGGAATTAATTTTTATCATTAATTACACTCATGTTATATGAATAGTCATGTAATTAGAATCATTGTCAGTTTAATGTTATTTTTTTTTTAACTCATGAATTTAATATATAAAGTAATAATTGCCTTAAGAGCTTGAAATAAAGTTACCAACATAGTCTAGCAGATCCATTACTACTGAAGAATGAGTTCTATCCTCGCAGGATCCCACATAAATATTCTCACGTAAAAAAGATCTTGTGTTAATGTGGTTACAGTAGCATTACAAGCATTTAGCTGAAAAACGCTGACATTTTCAAATTTGCGACCTTTATCATTTCAATTTGCAATTTCTCAAGTATTTCTTAACCAATCTTAAAAAGATTTATATGGTTGGAAAGAGAATAGAGTAATCTTTCTAAATATGTAACTTTTATCAGTTTTCATCAATTGAATTATTTTTTACAGCGAGTTAAAACCGTATTTTCGGTCGAACAGCTGAAAACAAAAATATGACCGTTTTTTTTTTTTTTTAGGATAAATTTTACACGTTGTTTTGTTTTTCAAAATCAAAGTAGGTAATCTTTATCAATATTCTTGAAATTTTGCACTCAAATAGAAGACACCTGGAAGTACAAATGGAGTTTTTTTTTTGTTTCTAGGATCCGTGGAAACGAAAATATGGGAGGGCTAATTTAAAGGTTATTTGTTTAAAAAATATGAAAGACGCAAGAAAGACGCACATGGTCTGTAATTTTAGAGACTTTCAAAATTATTTTCGTATAAAATTTGTGAAATTTAAAGATTGCGAAATGCTTCAGGATTTGATCCGAAAGTTTTGATTTTGAAGAAAAACCTCGAATTTACGTTACTTTAGAATGTAAAAAGACCCTGTCAATTGACGTCATAAATAGGACATTATTGATTTAAAATCACAATTTCTCGTATATTTATTGTTCAATCTTAAAAATATTCATATGGTTGAAAATAAAATAAAACAATCTCTCTAAATATGTAATTTGTATGTGTTTTTATTAATTGAATATTTTTTTACAGCGAGTTAAAAAAAAAACGAAAATGCATGATAGGAATTTTTTTCCGAGAATACATTTTACACTCTACATTTCTTTGGAAAATCTAAGTGGCTAATCTTTATCATTATTCTTGAATATTTGTTCAAAATGAGTATAATTTGCGAAAAAGACGCACTTTGTATGTAACATTCAAAACTTTCAGAATTATTTTGATATAAAATTTGTAAAATTTGAAGAATATTAAGTTCTTCGGCTTTTTATTTAAAAATTTGTATTTTGAAAAAAAATCTCAAATTTATTTGTTCGACAGGCTATAAGCGTGTAACGTTTACGTTAAACAGCGAGGCATTGTTTATGTTATGCACACAATAAAGTTTAAATTCATCGCTTATTTCTATCGCCAATTTTTAAAATATTTATACCTTTAAAAATAAAATAAGAATCTTTCTAAATATTTAACTTTTATGTGTTTTTAACAATTTAATAATTTTTTACGTTCGTTTCAATTTTGGAGAAAAAAAACTTGAAATTACGAGAAATGTAAACAAAAGCAAAATTTGTAAACGTACAATGTACAATCGTACATTTCAAAACAAACTATGACCCAGGAAAAACAGAACCCACTAATTTTGTAATAAAACTATTAATTTTAACTAGGGGGGTTTAGGGTTAGTTTAATGGGATAAATAATTTGGGTTCTGTTTTTTTTTTTTTTTTTTTTTTTTTTTTTTCTGTGTCACCCTGTAATATCATGGGATTTTGAGTATGATTTTACCCAATATTTATTTAACATTAATTTTTGGCATGAGAATTTTAAGATTCACACGTAAAAAAAGTTTGATAATTATTGTATTTTATGGAAATTTTCGCAACAACGAAATTACTTTTTTTTTTTTTTTTTTTTTTCTGAACTTTTTTTTAGCTATGTTTTAAAGTCAGTAATCCTTAACTCTTTCCTTGTAAATTCCTATCATAAAATAAACTGAACCCTCATTTTATGTCTGTGTTTTTGCAATAAATGTTTTATTTTTCTTCAAAGTGATGTTATTTATTTGACTTAATACTATACATGTATATACATGCAGTATTATAATGAAAATGTTGAATAATTGGGTGTTAAACTTTTAAAAAAAATCAAAATCGCTGCTATCTGTATCTCTTATTCTCTAAATAATGGGTTAAAGCATAGAGATACATACAATTTGAGTGCATAATCAGAAAGAACATACAATTTTACATAAGAATACCAAATTCTATCAAAATTGCTCCAAAAATAAAGAAACGGTGAAGAAATCACTGAATTTATTTTTTTTTAATGGTCCGTGATTTGATGTATTTTTGAAACAAAATCATATCCACATTTGTACCCCCAATTTCGGGGCTTTAAATTCTCATAACTTTTGAACCACTGGGGATATTTGCATAATTCAAACGGTTCTGAACTCCATTTACACAGCTCTATATAACTAATGTGATTAAACAACAATAACCTCAAATAAAAAAAATCAACTGGGAATGCTAGTTAAAGGGAATTTTTTTTTTTCAATGTAGAAGAAATGACCACATATAACGATAATTATTAATAGTTTTTTAAATTTGTTAAATAAAAACCATGCAAAAAATATTAAATAAATAATGTAATTGAATTGAAGTAAAATGACTGTATTTAATATTAAAATAATTTCTGTTTTAAAAATTATTCTATATGGTCTTTAGGATTTGATCTTTAGAAATGTAAAAATTAGGGACCGGAAATTTTTTTCTTCGACTGCATTCTCAATTGATTAAAAAAAACTTTTTTGTTCAAGTTTTTTAATAGAATAAGCTGTTTATTATAAAATTAATGAATGAAGTGGTGAAAATTTGATTATAATTGGACAATTCCGCTATTTTTGGTAATAGTTTAATAGAAAATATCTAAAAAAAATTATTACCTCCCCTTATGCATATTATAGCTACTATAATTAGAATTGCATTTTATGTATAAATTGCATCAGATTACACAAATTTCCAAAGTATCCTAACCCAAGTGAGTGTGTCTCAAAGGTTTATGGAATTTCCGTGAAATGTAATGCATTTTATATGTAATCTAATGATATCATCTCTTGTGCGCTAAAAATAAAAATGAATAAAAAGAAAAAATTGATTGTTTTGTCATTTCATATGGGGGTTTGTTTGCTGATTGAAAATGTAAACTAACTTTGTTTAGATTTTCGAATGGTAGACGGCAAACATTTTTAAGTAGAATTTATTCAATTAATATGATATTTCAAAGTGAAAAAAACGTTCAGTATATATATATATATATATATATATATATATATATATATAGTAACTGAATTAACATTTTTAAAAATAAAAAAAATTATTTTATTATGGAGAATTTTGAATTTGTTTAAAAGGTAAATAAAAAACAACTACTTATTTTATGTATGGATGCTTAAAAGTGAAGCTAAGTGACAAATTTAATTCTTAAACAGTCCATAAATAACTGTATATCAATGAAAAAAATGTCAGATTGAATAAACAATTTTTCAATTAAATATTTACTACAACTTTGAATCAGTAAAAACGCAGAATTAATTAAAACTTAAATATTGAAATTTTATCATTTAATTTATTTCCTGCGTTATTTTACAATACAAAAAATTAACAAACCAATATAATTTTTCTAAAGATGTAATAATTGTATATTTAATGTTTGAAAACCAATAATTAAAAAAAAATTAATGCAATTGTTCTAAAATCTGTTTTATGAGTTCCTCATATTTTCTCACCACAACTCATAGGTTTTCTTTTAACCTGTGCAGCTTAGAAACACTCAAAATTTTGAAATAAATATCATCATTTAGCTTTTAATTTGTATGTATGTAACATATAAATGAGAGTTAAAAAAAAAAAAAGAATCAAGACTGAAGCTCCATTTATCAAAACAGAAACGAACAATGAATAAAACATTAATTTTCTTCAAACTATTCCTATTGGCATTCGACATACATATTCCAGACATATGGAAATCTGATCTCTCTGATAAAATAAAATGGGAATTCTTCCGAGCTGTAGCTATGTCAGTACAATTGTATGTCTGCACCACCTGAACTTTAATGAAACACTTGGATAAAAAGCTTGATGAGAATAACACAAGGTTGCTGCATGTTGTTTTGAACAAATCCTGGAAACAAGCACCCCACAAAACAGCCACGATATGGCTACTTATCTCCCATCTCACAAATTATCCAAATAAGACAAAAAAGACATTCTTGAGAATCAGAACAAACTCATAATCAACATTTTCCTGTGGTTTCCCACACATGGACCTACCAGTCTTGGCCAACAAGCAAAAACTTCTATTCATCAGATCTGTATGGACACTAAATGCCGTCTAGAGGATCTGCCAAGAGCACTGGCTGATAGGGATGGATGGCAAGAGAGAGTAAAGGGAATCCATGCTATCAGCACAATATAATGATTATGGTTATTGGTTTGTTATGACTAACAATCTAGACAACAACATTTTTCACTAATTAATCATAAACATTTACTATGTAGCTGACCAGCTCACAAGTATGAGTCTTACTTTGTCTGATTAAAAAAAACAAACATTTTTGTTCTATTTCATATCAAACTCATTGTATCTCATTCCAATTTGGTCAGATATAGTTTACTCTGTCCATGGAGATTAGAATACACCAACTTGCAAAGAGATAAGACCCAACATCCCAAAATGAGGATGTTCTAAACTGCATCTGGTGGTGAGGCTCCAATTCTGGATCTTTGGGTACTGTGGAGTACCCCTTTATTGTCATTACTCTCAGGTACACTCTCACCTAGAGTGGTAGTACCTGTTCAGGTCCTATCTATGAGTTAACTAGATCTGTTTGAAAATGATCAATATTGAATAGGAATACTGGATACCCTATAGCTATGCAAACAAATGATTAGTATTGTTAAATAAAAATAGTTACTTGAAGCTACATAACTGTGTATGAATTATTTGATAAGAATATGTGACACCATATAAAAAATTATTTGCATGACATAAAGATATTTGACACTATAACTGTGCAAACAAATGATTATTATAGAAATAAAAAAAAGTGCAATTTATAAAAAATATGATAGCAATGGAATGTTGAAAATATAAATATTTGTGATTATAATCAAATATTTACAAATGAATCAAAGTTTGGCATATAAACTCTTTATGGGAACCTTGGCTTTATAAGGACACATGATCTTTATTTGTCAAAGTGTTTTACAATATAAATCTAGTAAACCTTTTGCTAGCATAGATTTTTTAAATTTTAAGGTAAGTTAAATTTTAACTCCATAATAATTCTCAAAATCTCTCCAATTTTGAATTATGCGGAACATCGATCATTTAGCAGAATTCAGAAATTTTCTATCTATACATGTAATGTGCATTTTATGTATCTATGTGTTTAATATATATATATATATATACACACACACACACCATCTAATTACAAAACATACAGAAAAATTCACATCCTCCGACATATGGAAAATTCTCACCGAAAATACCAAAATTCTATATAAAATTAATTTTTTAAAATACCTACAAATTCTTGAGGCGATTTGCATAAAAAATGATAAACCTATGTAAAATAGCATTTAACACAGGCAATAATATATTAAACATCTTTAGTAACTAACACACTAATCCTAGCAACCCATCAAAAATAAAATGAACTCTTCTAATTGAATGAACAATGAATAAATTCAAATGAATAAAACCATACACACTATAAACACCACCAACAATAACAGAACCAACAATCCCATGATGATGACTGGCGTAATGCTCGAAAGCACTTAAGTAGAAAATATGGGACAATTTCTCCACCATTTGGATCCCGATTTACAGAAAATTACAAGATGACTTGAATGACAAAAGCTGAAGATAATAAAGAAGAAATATTCCGTGTTTTTTAACAAAATATATATTACATACACACTGTATTTATATAACTCATATTTAATTACACTGGTGTGCTGGTTTTTAGATAGTCATGCACCAAAAGATTCAAGTGTTCAGCTCAGGAAATCTTAATGAGTTGCAAGTAGTCAAATGAACCCTCTTGTGAAACATAGAAGGAAAATATTAATGGTGTGTATACATATGTGTGTATGTGTGTGTGTGTGTTGAAGGCAAACTGGTGATTAAAATCCCCTTTTAAAGGCTTTTAAAATTGTTTAAAATCATGGTTGCATAACTCAATTTCATGATGTGTAGATGGTAATTGTTTTATATTGATTAGTTAGCACTGACTGTGACCACTCCTTTCACTCTTGAGAAGGAGGTGGTAATAGTCAAAAATATGAATATTCCTACATTTTTTTTTACCCCTTCCCCTCAGTCAAGAGCTAATTGACTCAGTAAGTACTTGTTATCATGCTTACACTTGCTAATAAGTTCATATTTTTTACTAAGGAGGCAGTCTTGTTCTGAGAAAGTAATGATATTTAATTTTTCCTCCAAACACAATGCACGATTTCCATTCTTTGCAATCCTATATATAATGATAATAAGGTTAAAACTTAGTTATGCTGAAGGTTCATAGCCTTCACGGTAATAGTGCTTGATATACACCAATAGAGCTGCTTGTAAAGTAAAAACATTAAAACACAAACAGTAACTGTTACTCTAGAGAAGTAATTCTGGTACACACATACACACATTGCATAGTCTGGCACTAGCTTGCAAGTTTAGTAAATCCAATGAAGATTAAACTTACTACAATAGTAAGAGTCAGCCAGTCTTTCTCTCATATATATATATATATATATATATATATATATATATATATACACACACATACATACATACATATTGATGGGCTATAACATGCCCAGCAACATGTGGTTAAATACAATTTTTTTAAATTACATACATACATACATACATATATATATATATATATATATAGATGCTCTTCAATTTTCAATTTAGATTTTTTAATTTTATTTTTTTAATATATTTAGAATTCAACTAGCACATATACTACACTGATTCTAAGTAGCAATTCTGATATTTATACAAATAATCTTATTCTTTATAGGAATTATACCTATATATATATATATATATATATATATATATATATATATATATGTATATATGTATATATATAATGTAGTGTGTGTAAAAACTATTGACCTTAATCTACATCATTTTCATTTTAAACTTTATATTACAAGAAACAATAATAAAAAAAAACAACCACTTGTTTCAAAACCGTTATTGGTTATATCATTTCCTGTTTTAAATTTTGATAACACAGCAATATGTATATGGAGTGAGTTAGTAAATCTAGGAGTTTAGTTCCCTTAATGTGTCACTTTTCAACATTCTATTCAATCCAGCAATGGCCAGGTCCCAAATTTGCCAGATTAGCTAAGTACAATCTGTACATTTTATTTTCAGTTTAGTTATGTGGATGCACAAGAAAAAAGAATAGGATTCTAATTTTTTTTTTATATTCATTTATTATTCATTTATTTATTTTCCTCATCCCCTTCCCTCAAAGTACTTCTCTGTCATGAGGCACCATTAATTGAGATTGCTTACTGAAAGTTTACAGTTAATAGGTTTTTATTTGGTGCAGTTATAAATTCTATACTTTCCAAATATGACAGTCTTGTAAAATTTTGAATTGATTTTTATTATTTGTTATTATTTTGCTCCTCCTAAACTAATAAATTGTTTTCTATTCCCTAAGTAGACAAAGTGTAGTGAGTAAATTCTTTTCTTTCTTTGTATAGAATAAGTGTTTATTACTTTGTGGCTATCATTTTTGTATTAGTAATGGGTGATAGATTCTGTAAGTGCTGATTATCTTTTTCTTCTTCATATCTTGTCAATATATATTTTAAAGCACCCATGCTGTCAACTTCTTGGGAGATACTATCAAGTGAATGTAATCCCAGAACCACTTGGCTCATTGTCAAGAGAACAAACAATTTCACTTTCAAATCAGAATGAAAGAAAAAAAAGAGTAAAGTCAAAATATATGTGATAGATGAAAGAAAAAAAAAATAAAGGATTAGTTTTTTTAATAGACAAAATAATTTTAATAAAAATATTCAAAACAAAATAGATATTTAGACAAAAGAAAATATGAATAGTATGCTATGATTCAAATGAAACTAAAAATGTTAAAATAAAAAATATTAAAAGATAAAGATATCTTTAAAAAATATTTTGAAATAATGAAAGTGCTGTTAGATTTTAAAGAATACTTTACAATTTAAAATTTTTAAAAAGTGAAATAAAATTGAATAAATTGGATAAATTTCAGATAAAAATCTGTATGAAACTAGAATAATTTAAAAAAATTTAAAATGACTTGATAAAAAAATGATTTTAGAATAGGTAATTTTTATTTTCTTTAAAAAGTGGAAAATAAATTTGAAAATTTTTTAAACATCACTGTTTACTGAAATGATCCTTTTTTTTCTTTTTAATTTTAGTTTATTCACTTCATCGTTGTTTATAATTGTACACCCTGTGTATTTTATTATTTGTTTTTTGCTAGAAACTTTTGCTTTCTTTGGTGTTTCAACTCATTATACTCACTTGATTTACTCAGATCTACTTGACATCTTGTGGAAATTTCAAATAATCATTTTCCATGATGTGCTATCTTCATCCCTTGTTAGGTCATATCAATATCTTTTGTATGGATTTGACCCTGTGTACACCCTGTCAGCTGAGGCTGTAGAATATATCAGCTGCACTTCTGCAGAGGGGTAAGAACCCACCTCCTAATGGGGTGACCTGTTGGTTACCCATCATGCCTGAAGGTAGGATCCTGGTGGCTGAGCAGTAGGTGAATTAAGTATTGTCGTCACGTGACCTGCAACTCCACTTCAGCCCTTGGAGTAGATGGGTTGTCAGTGGCCTGATCCAATTAATCAGTTGGTCATATCAAGCCCTAGCACCAATATGATTGTCTCAACCCTATTGTTCTAATGGTAAATAAACAGCCAACCCTTTTTGTCTTAAAGGTGCTAGAAGGCAGTGGCTAATAGTCAAACACCAGTTTATTAATACATTTGAAGTTATTTTTTCTAATTTATTGATACACATGAAGTTAATGAAACTTATTTCTACCAGTTTACTCAGGAAGTAGGCTACGTGAGAATTGCATACTTATCCTAGAAAATCCACAACCCAATGAGAATAAACTTCCCTTTTGGAAAATAAATAAAGCAACCTGGGAAGAATTTAAAATCCAGTCCACCCAAAAACTGATAGAAAACTCAAAGAACAAAGACCTAACAAATCACTTCACTGAAACCCTAATTTCAATAGCAAAATAAACTATACTAAAAACCTCACCATCAAACAGACACAACGTAAGCCTGATTTACTGATGATTGCAAAATACTAATACACCTACATCACTAATTTAATCTTTTTCAAATTATTCAGAGCAATGGCACATAAAATCATATAAAGAAGAGAAGTTGGCAAAACTATTAACAAACTTAACTCCTTCACCAAAACAAACACAATTTGGATAATGACCAGGAAAACCTCTGGAAAACCCAGTCAACCCTTTTCAAACATCTTTGTAGAAGCAACCAATAAAAAAGATATAGCAAATTTACAAGCTGAGATCTTCTCAACAAATTCCTTCTACAAGAATGTCAACTGACAATTCCTAAATTATAAGCATAATGCAGAAAAACACAAACTGAGCTTCAAATCAGACGTCTCTGAAACTTACAACAAACACTTAACATAATAGAAGCATTCCAAAGAAGCCACTACACTACAGTTGGACCAGATGAAATCCATTATGAATTCATTAAAGAACTAATTAAAAAAATCACTATCTTCTAACCATCATCACTGATATTTGGATAAGTAGTTAATATCCAAAATGATGGAGACAATCAACTATAATCCCCATATCTAAACCAGGGAAAAATAGCTCCAATACAAAAAAAAAAAGAAAACCTACTGGCCAATTGCACTAAGTTGTTTGTTTGCAAGACTATGAAGCATATGGTCAACAAAAGGTTAGTATTCCAATAGTCTTCATCTGACACACATCAAATGCTACATCAGGTTGTATCTGAGTGGATACCCACATCATTTGACCTGGCAGTCTTTTTAATTCTGTCTTCTCCTCTTGGCACAGTTCATCATTTTTTCTCAAAGACCTTCCTTTTTACATGTCTATTGGGAATATAGATAAGACATACAGATTTTGGTCTATAATAATCCTATCTTTTGTTTACCCAACACCTAATCCTTTCAAGCGTTTCAACTATGAATATATTTTTCAATTCTGAGATCACATTTTTCTAAAATGTATCAGTTCCATAGAAAATGAATTATCTACCTGCATTGCCAGAATACCCGTCAAGTTACCAGTTACATCATGCCAAAGAAACAGTGCATTGTCATATGCACTCACTATTCCTTTTAGGTTAGTTAACTCATGATTAACTCTTTTTGTACAATGAATGTAGTGCATCATTTAATCCATAAATGCATTTTTTTAACTTCCATACCTGTGACTCTGGACACATGTCAGATGGTAGTCTAAGAAATATTTATCTTTCCAGCTTATCACCCCATAGAAATGCTGAGGTGAAATCAAGACTTTCCACCCGCCATTTTATAATAGAAACCGTTAACATTACAATATGCATAACATCATAGCTGCATGTTGGAGAGTCAGTTTTCAGGTTATGTGAATCCTCTTCATGTGCAACAAGGAGAGCCTTCATTATGATTTTTTTTATCTTTGAATTTCTCTGTTATAACCTATGTTGTTGATTGTTGTGGGCTAGCCTAATGTACCTATTGTAGAGAGTGAATGCACTGGTCCAGGACTATTTATACATGCTGTCTGAGAACATTGGAGTGATTATTGAGACAGCAAAGGTTATGCAAACCGTCTACCTCAAGGTTTTAGCACTCTGTTGTGAGTTACTATATGTCTGGTGCACATGTAGTTTGAATGTACTAGTATACTGAATACTGTATGATCCAGTATACAACAAGTGACTTACTATATGTCTGGTGCACATGTAGTTTGAATGTACTAGTATACTGAATACTGTATGATCCAGTATACAACAAGTGACTTACTATATGTCTGGTGCACATGTAGTTTGAATGTACTAGTATACTGAATACTGTATGATCCAGTATACAACAAGTGGCAACATAGGATTCAAAAACTTACATGGATGTTTTTCTTTGCCATTTCGAGTTGTTAATTCTGCAAAATAATGATTGTAGGAAACGCATTTGGAAAAAAAAAAAAAATTTTTGTAGTTGCTACAAAGTAACAAAAGGTGTTCTAATTGGCTTTTTTTTTTTTTTTTTTTTTTTTTTTTGTGACAAGAATTCTGGAAGGAAAAAAAAATATGGAGGAGTTGCAATCTACCATTGCAATCTACCATTGCAATGATATTAAGGTCCCAAGCAGAGCAACAGAAAAAGAATGATGAAAAATTACAATAATTGATGGAATTACTTATCTTAAAAATGCAAGAGACAAAACATGAGGGATTTTCCCCTGATTGATATACATTTCTGAACAATGTAAGGCACACATTCATATACTCCATGAATTTCCATATTTTCTATTCCTCTTTTCTTTGCATCAATCAATCACTTCTTATGCTTGTTCTTGCTCAGATGTGAGCAAAACTACATGTTCTTGATCACTAACCCCCTCTGTAACTTGAGGTAGTTCTCTCCACTGATCAACATGATCCAAAATTGATTCAGACTGGATTTTTATTTTCTGGTTTTATATTCAGCCAATGACTATATTTTCCAGTCGATTTAGGCTGTGCACTCATAATCTTTCCTGTTTTCATCACTTCCCTTCATTTTATATTCTACAATTTGGTCTCTACTTGATTTTTTACTTTTGTCTTTCAATTCCTTCCTGTTGACATGAAGGCTTTTAATATGTTGTCCTTCATCTTCTCCCAAGACTTCATTTATTTCATTTTGGGCAGTTTTATTTCCTTTATTCTTTGTTTGTATTCATTAAGTGACATGGATGCATCCTGTTAAATGCTCAGCCATGTCTGATCAGTACACACTGACCTTCCATACCCAATCCCTTAGCAGGGCCACACCAACCCTTACAGTTTTGACAATGACATCTATCACAAATCCTTCATCTGCATAAGTCATTACATTAGATCTATTTGCTCTCCAAATCTTCACTGTATATAAGGCATTTAAATTTATTCTTACCATCTCACTGGTTTTTGTAGCTTCCAATGCAAGTAATTGATCAATCAAAACTGGGGATGTGTTATATTAAAGCTAAACAAAAACTCATTTGGACTATGCCCAAAATGATTCGGGAAGAGCATTTTTGACACTAACAGCCCATGCCAGTGCCATTTTCTGGCTCACATTTTCCCTATTTTAATGTCTTTTCCATTGCTTCAGCCACTATCAGATTGTAGCACAGTAATGAATGGACTTTCCACAGCTGTAGTGCATGTTTCAATATTTAGTTTTTCATTCATCTGTCAGTAGCCTTCATTGTTAAATTTCCCCATTGTCACTCAAATTGCTTAGGGGGCCCAAAATATGATATCCACATTAAAAATATGTTGTGGATAATTTGTTCATTCTTTTGGGTTTTAATCAACCTGGCAGCATGTGAATGTGTCAATCAGGTGTAGAATCCAGTATTGGTTATGTCCATATTCCTTTAAATCATAAACATCTTGGATCAAATCCAGAAACTCTTAATCATTAATGGCCTTACTGCCTCTAACCAAGGATATCAGTCTTTTTGATGCATGAGCAAACTGCCTTTGAAATTTCTCAGCCTTCCTTTTCTCTACTCTCAAGCATTTTTTTTAAAGCCTTGCAATATAGCAAAATATAGTTGGTGGTTTTTCAATCTACAAAACCATATTAGTCAATGGAAGACTATAATGTCTACAAGTCATACTTAGTAATTTTATATATCTGCCTAAAATCCGACAGCTTTCATTTTTAAAATCCAGTAGTATTCCAGCAATTTTCATTGATTTATGACTCGATAACAGAGGAAAATTATTTTTTACTTAGTCAGCCTCAATATACACTCTAACGCCTTTTACACCTTCTATAGTTACGGGAAATTTAATAATTTAATAGCTTTCACTTCTACTCCATCACTAAAACAGAATATCCTGTTAGACTTAGCAGTTTTTACTAATTGTTTATCTTTGTCATTTAATGTGTCAAAGAAAATATCAAACCACAGTCTTCCAGCTATTGTCTGAGAACAGGCTGAATCCAACGTAGCCACACTGAGTGTCTCTTTCACAAGCTTGGACATCTTTATATTAGTCCCTTATAACGGTTTTGATAACAGACATCAACATTAAACCAAGTAATATGTACCTGGCCTAAATCCATGACAGTGTTGATATCATTTCTCAAACCAGTACAGTCACGGGCAAAATGATTAGCTGAATTGCATTTAAAACAGTGCATCATTTTACTTTGCCAGTGAGATTTGTTTTATGATTTTTTCACTCCCTAGTAATTCTGTAATGATTAAAATTTGTTTCCACTTCCTCTTTAATAGCAGGAACATTTTTGTGTTCCAGTGACAATATGTCAGAAAACACTTTTTTTAATGTCTCTTTCATTATTGAATACTTGAAACTTTTGCACGTAGTCCTCAATAATCTTTTATTTTTCTTAGACAAATTTGCTGCATTTAGTAGTAAAAAAGGTTTGTATGCCTTATGGCAGGGCCATTACAAATTTTTGTAATTTCTGATAGAAAAATTCTTAATGCACCAGAAAGTCATTTATATTTACTCCCACCACTTGTTTGTAGGAATAGAATTCCTTAAATGCGATATAGGCCCTAGTATTCTCATCTCATAAATATATTTCATCCAATTTGTGATTATTTTTAATCCTTCTGCTCAGATCCTATATCTGTTATCAGCAAATATCTAACACTTACGCATATGTTTTGTGATAATTACAAAAATACAGTTGAACTCTGGGTTTTTTTTTTTGGTAAATCCGTGAAAATTGTCTACATGTTGAGGTCTTGCCTCCATTCCATATATAAGTCTTCATTTTGCAGTATTGGAGGCTGTTTCATCAATGAAGCCATTCTTCTTTCAAATGTGCTTCAACATAAGTTGAACAATAATTATTTCTGTTGCACAAAAGAAGCTATTGCTACCAATGTTCTTTATCACAACTCAGTATTAACTCAGTATTAACACACTGATGTTTATTACTTCTGAAAGACAGAAACAAGGGACATAACTATGTATACAGAAACAAGGGACATAACTATGTATTTACCACTATTAGGTTAAATAACTCTCAAACATCAGCAGTGTGGTTCTACATTAGTCATGACTTAGTTCCGTGACTACCACATGTCTCCGGCTAGTTGCTCTGTTAATGGTTTTGTGCTCATGTTGTGTTTTAAAAAGATCCACAGAACTTGGAATGAATGCAACTTCATCAGAGCTTTTCTGTTGGAGTGGTTGGCAACTCAATAGACAAGAAAAACTTTTTGTAGATAACAAAAAAATATTTATTGAAACACAATTGATCAACAATAATACACATAACAAAATATATTGCCTTTGTTTTGAACACAGAAGACAGTTGTGATTTTCCTGGTGCATCACTTGTGGTGATGGTTGGGTTCAAGAACTACATGGGACCTGAGGACATTGTCATGGAGTCAACCTCCTTCACCCTAACTTTGTATTGATTGATCACATTGGTGAGCACAGTGGAGGGTGATACATCATCTTTAGGTGTAGCATTGTACCAATAGACTACCTCCTGGCTGGGACAATGTATCCTGCGATGACATCTTTCTGCTATGACATTCCCAGTTAGGGCATATGCACACCAGAATCGCAGGTTAATTCTCCACTCATGTGTGAAAGCCTCGAACTCTTTGCTGCAGAAGACTGTTTGTTGTCTGTAAGGAGCTCACGCACACTCAAAGAACACCACCTCCAGCTGGCGAATCATGCTTGCCGAGTCTTCTCTTGCTAATTGCCTCCAAATTGAGAAACATGACGGGCTACAATCTGTGAGCAGAAATGGTAGGCACCATAATAAGTGATGTCCATCCTTAACCATTGCTAGCTTCTGCTCCCCTCCAGCTTTCTCTTTTCCCAGTGGATAGGGGCTGAGTTTATTGACTCGCATTCTGCACACATCCTTATGGCTGACTAAATGGCTACTGTTGTTGTCACTAGGCAAACTCTCTTAAAAAAGTAGGTGGTGTGCTGCACTCCCAGGTGTCCATTGCTTCTGTGGATAGATATGATTTGACTCGTGTCCAGCTGATCCATATGGACAACATCGATCAGTGGCCCAAGCCTATTATTCTTCTTCATCATGGTAAACCACCACTGTGGTACCCTCGTCAGTCAGCTATGTTCTGAGTCAACTCATACTCCTTTATGAGCTCCTTGAGTATACTTAGCCACCTCCTGATGAGCATCTTGTTTGCTGCCCTGGTATGCACTTGCACTTTCCAATTCAGTGGTGTCGAAAACCAGGAAATAGCTTAATATTTGTAAACTGATCTCGTAATCATTTTCTGACGACAAGGTGATATTCATAAACTGATCCCTTAATTGATAATACAGGAGTCTCCAAGATAAACTCAATAGCATGCTCCGGATCGTCTTGCCTCTTTCCCTTTCGACTGGTGTTATATGCACAGCTTTATCTTGAAAAATTTGCATACACGCCAATCCTCCTGGTTTCCGAGATCACATTTCCTCAAATTACAGTGCTAAGGCAGTGATACTTTCTTTTCTTTCGAGCCCTTCACTCACTTGCACACAAGACATGTTCATGTTCTGCTTTGAGCTCTGAGGTATGTCATTTCTTTTGCTACAGTTACTAGTTTTAATACCAAACAAAATTCCTACCCATTTGATCTTCAGTTGGTTTGGACTGAAATTTATCTGAGCTCAGTTTCTTTTTAACCAGTCTTTGCTCAATATTATGACTTTAATTCCTCCCACCTGTGGACCATACCGCTTAGTTCTATTTTTTATCTGTTAGCTTGGGTCACTTTTAGATCTGAATCTTTCAATTTTCTGGCATCAGTCTTTAATTCCTCAAAAACTGTTGTTTTTAGAAGTGAGCCTTCTGATCCAGAATCTATCGGCACTTCTATATGTTTAACAATAATCTCTACCTTACACCCATGTCTAAGTCTTGGGTAAGCAATTCATATTCTTCTGCTCCTTTTCTTTAGATGTTAACTCATTTTTATTACTCCCTAGTTTTTCATCTAAGTTTTCTAACCTGACCACATGATCCATTGTAGATCTTTTGGGACAGGGTGAGGTATTTGCTAGTACTAATAATTCATTAGTAGAATGGTCCTTTTTTTAAATCAGGAAAATACTTTCACCATTCAATTCAAAATGTCAGGATGACTGTAGGTGTTGTTAAAATCAGATTACAAAAATTGTTTTTATAGAGGTTATCAAAATCAACTAACAAAAATTATAACTTACTCTTGCCAAAGAACAATTCCATAATGTTATTGGAGGCATTGTTAGTGGCAAGAGAGAGGCTCTTTGAACGACTACGAGGAGGTTGGGAAAAAGAATAGGCAAATTTTGAACATAGGGTTCCGAGCAATGCATATTGGCAGCAGGGACAGGTGGACTCTATATTATGTTAAGAGTACCCAAAATGGAAGATTTTAGTGAAGAGTTGTCTGGACAGTTATAGTAGGGGAAACAAAAAGAAAGAACTATAGCAGACAAATATAATAAAAGTGAATAAAGATCAAGTGAAAGCCAGCAAAAATGGTGAAACTGTGGCAAGGTAGTACACATAGAAAGAGATTGTCCATGGCCAACAGAGGATAAAAGTGATTGACTCAGTAAAAAAAAATCTAGAGGGTCCCCAAAATTGAAGCCACAAACTTGAGCAAGAACCTAAAATGATACAAAAGAGATGCAACAATGTCAAACTAATACAAATTCCTCCTCATAATTTTTGATTAAAAAAACTAAAAGAATCTTGATATCCCTACTTCTTATTCCCCAAATAATGGGTTCTAGCATAGAAATACATAAAATTTAAGTGCAGAATTAGAAAGAAGATACAATTTTACATAAGAATGCAAAGTTTTATCAAAATTGTTCCAAAAATAAAGAAATGGTGAAGGAATTACTAAATTTCTTGTTTTGAAATGGTTCGTAATTTGATATATTTTTTTAACAAAATCATGTCCACTTTTGTACCCCCAATTTCGGGGCTTTAAATTCTCATAACTTTTGAACCACTGGGGATATTTGCATAATTCAAACAGTTCTGAACTCCATTTACAAAGCTCTATATAACTAATGTGATTAAACAACAATAACCTCAAATAAAAAAAATCAACTGGGAATGCTAGTATAATAGCCCATACAGACTGTGGTGCAGACCAGCAAACCCTATTAAAATTGTACAGAACCCTACTCTGCTTGAAAATTGACTGTGGCTGCTACATATATGGATCAGCCATGAAATCTTTTCAGAAATCACTTAACACAATCCACTAAGAAAGATTAAGACTTATCCTCAAGGCCTTCAGAACATCCCCAGTAAGAGAGCTTATACACCAAAACTAATGAACCACCCCTACGACTCAGATTTGAAAAACTAGCCCTGCAATACTACATTAAACAAATTTCAACCAATTAATCCAGCTTATGACTGTATTTTCAACCCAAAACACCAACCTAATTAACAAAAAAATGCAATAAAAACATTTGGTCTCAGTATGGAACCCATACTCAAAGAAGCATCCATGATACCATGCAGCTAAGCCCCACCCCTATTGGTTTCTTAAACAACTAGTGGTAATGCCAGACCTAAAAGCACTCATTTGATAAGACATTCTCAGTTTGTTTGTTTGCTGTTGTGGGTTTTTTTGGGTTTTTTGTAAATCTTTAATAAATCTTTTCTAGGATATTATTTAGCTCTGTTTGTGGAATCAGACAGATCCACAAGTCCAAACTTTTGATTAAACTGTTAAGATGTGAATTCCTTGAAGCTGTAAAGTTGAACTACTGAAAAGACAAATGATGTACAGTTTGACTATTAATAATTAAGTCATATGTAATCTATGTTCACTATTAATCCAAACATTCTTTTAGTTAGTAGAATTTTGTACCAATCAGCAGCTGCTATTTTGGTGGCATTGCAAATAACAGCTGTTGATGCAAATTCAATGTAGTGAGAGAAGTGACTTACCTCGTGCAAAATGGGCAAGGACTTGCTTTGCGTGCAAGTCCACCAGAACTGAACAGTGAAAGAGGGGTGGGTGTAGGCAGGCATGCAACGTCAAAAAGTTAGAGAGGAGAAGGAGAAGCCTCTTTATAGAAGCGCCTGAGGCATTGTGGGTAGAAGTTAGAAATAAAACATCTGTTTCTCTGAGAGGGAGAGGTGAACATGGATTCAGTCGATAGACTAGAGCGAGCAAAGAGTGTTAGAGACATTCAAAAACACAGACAAGTCATTCCTATTTATTTATTTTTCTGAATTTACTATAGTAACCTTTTTTTTTTTTTAGCTCCAGTCATTATTTTACTGATTAAAGGAAACAATTTCCTTATTATAAAGAGCTTTTCAATACAATTTCTTTCAACTGTACTTGATTAAACATTTCATTTACTTTTCATTTAACATTCTTTTATTATCAAATTGACTTACTGATAAGAATCAGTGGTTAGTTATTGAAGTGTTCATCTGGTATTTGGTGAATCACTAATCCTGCATCTCACATATTCTAATGATACCAGATGGTTATCTATAAAAGTGTATGGGGGAGTGTATGAGGCTTGAAACAAATGGATTTTAACTGATGCACTTTTTTCTTTTTGATTTCTCTGCAAAACAATTGAAGAACAAGAAATAAAAGTTCTTTATTTTTAATCATGTGTAATTTCATTAATAGGATGATTTGTTGAGAAAAATAATAAAATAACTTTTCAAAATTTATTTCAAATACATTCTATTTAGAAATGTAGAAAATAGTATTGCTTGAAAAGGAAATGGAAAGTGTTTTATTTATTCTTCTTAGATCTGTGCATTGCAGACACTTCAAATGTTATCAATTTCATGATTAGAAAAATCCTTCCACTAAATTCATTTTTGGTGACCAAATGTGGACATTTTTGTTTCATGTTTATCAATAAGTTCTTAAGATTGGTTAAAAAGAACCTAAAACTATATTTTATAAAAGATCTACTATTCTCAGAAGCACTGAAAATTATACAAAGTTATCATGAATTATTAAATATTCAAAATGGCTGCCACACAACTGACTGAAAAACAGAATTTCCAAATTTAGAACTGACTCTGTTAAATAAATTTTTCTGGATTTGGAAACATACATTGTAAAAATTAAAAATATTTTCTTTTCATTTTGAAAAGAAATGTTTTGCAAAAGCCAGTGAAACTAACAGAAGACTACTCTTGGTCTGATTTATACAAAATTCATAATAGAAAATCCTTTTAATGTATTTGTAATATTCTTTTCTAAAATTCACTTTAGGTTTTAATGAAGGTAGTTATAAGTATTTTCATCTATCAGTCAAGGTAGATACTGCATTGTAGTGCATATTCATGGCTAAGAAATTAATTCTTAATTTTGTTAACATTTTTTTTTTCTGCAAATGAAATTGGAGTAATCTTTTATTTTACTCTGTAACACAAAAATAAAATGTTCTAAAGGCATGCTCTTAGTTTTTTATCTTGAAAATTTACCATAAAGAAATGCATGTGGCTTATGTATTGAACCTACTCCATAGCTTGAAATTTATTGCATAACAGAATATCAGTAATGACCCTGAATGAATAAATTAGTAAATTTAAATATAATCTGAAAGCAAAGTAGGTTGTTTACATACTCTAGCATATTTATCGAAACACTGCATAATGTGTATGTCATAGAAAATGTAAATTTGCGATTTGGTTGTAATTAATCTGTATGCTATAAGTATATCAGTGAATTATTTTATTTGACTTGATGAAACTTGTGACATCTGGACCAGGTAGTATGTATGTAACAGATCAAATATGGCTGGATAAAGCTTGATGAGATACCACATTCACTTATATTATTATTATTATTATTATTAAAAACAAAAGAAAAACACTGCTTGATACTATATTTAAAATACAATTTCCAAAAGCACAATCTGTGATTTCCTTAGTTCCACAATTCTAAGGGAAGGGATGTTACAAACAGTATTCACACAAAAAAGAAATGACTTGCGGATGGCTTTTTACTCAGACGAAACTACTGGTTCAGGATATATATGAGTAGATATGGTAAATAATATTACTTGTATTCGAAGAAAATTGCACACATTGTTCTTTTCTGAATTAATTACTTTTTACTTCTATCATATTGCAATATACAATATCCTGCTCTGAGACTTGTATTTGTGTGAAAATCTACTAAAATACTCTCAAATAATGTTGGCTAATATTTTCAATGTTTCTCTTGTTTCTAATAACACCAGCTGTACATAACATTATGCAGTACAACACCATCTGTGTACAGATGATGTTGTACACTATTAACATTTCCTTCATGTTCATTTTTTGATAGGATATAGTCTTCCATAGTATTTCTCTCGCTAAAATGTTGAAGTTGATTCAGTGGGTATTATGTTTTTCTTTATCAACCAAGAACAGAATGCAAAACAAGTCTTTACACAGACACACACACACACACACACATAAAATGATACACGATTTATATTAATGACTATGTACCAAAAAGGAATTATAAACATATCTTACTTGTGCATTTTTGTACAAATTGTTTCATTTTAAAAGTTGAATTGGGTTTTGAGCAAAATAAATTTTGAAGTTGATTATTGTGGATTTTTACCTTTTTTACTTTACTTTTAAAATTTTAGTTGCTATTCATTGAAACTTGGGTTATTTCTCTGACAGTAAAAAACAGCACATGTCAGAGATTATAATGATAAAGGATAGTCACTTGAACTCACATCCCATGTTACTTCAGGGAAACCTGGTTATCCCTACCAGCTGCTTTACTGAGGAGAAATAATTTTTTTTTTTTTTATACATTTAGATATATTTCTGAAAATAAAATTCTAGCAAATAGTTTGAAAATGGATTAGAACACCTTATTGATGTAAGTTCAATATGTTTTGAATTTAAAAAAAAATCTTGCAAGTGGCTTTTAGCATGATCAGAATAATCAGATTATGGTTTCCATAATTTTAGATGGGTAAGAAAGAGTTGTGATTCTATTTAGAATTAAGGCTTTAATCAAGCTCCATTTTTTTCTTTCTTTTTTTTTCTTTCTCTATTATGCTTGTTTAGAGGAAATATTAGAATTTCCTGGACTTAGACTGTACATATCTAACATGTGCTGGAATATATTTGTCTGTACATGCAATATACACACTTGTGTGTGTGTGTGTGGTGTGTGTGTGTGTGTGTGTGTGTGTGTGTGTGAATACATTTAGATTTTTAATAATATATTTTTTGTGCTTAGATGTCTCTGTGTTTGGGTTTATTTAAAACTTTTTGTTTTTGCTATTTGCTATCTGATCTCAGTTTGTTCATGTGAGACTCGTTTGGATATTTTTTAATGTATGAGGTGCATTCAAAAAGTATAAAAGCTGAAGCTGTATTTAGCAAGATGGAAATGAACAATGAATGAACTATTAATTTTCTTTAAAATACCCCCCTTGATATTCAACACACTTATTCCAGTTGGTTGGAGTACCACTGAAGAAACTGTTTTGATGTGGACCAGCACTGTGGTAATTATTCAAATCTTACCCTTCAGTTTAGGAAACAAGAAAACAATGTTAGGTGTTTGGTGGTTATTCATGTATTTATTTATCTTTTTAAGCACAAACCCAGAAAGAAAAATCTTTTTTAAATTTTTATTCATTTGTGAAATAGTCCAAACCTAATCATCCTGTGAAACATGACATTGAAAAGCAAAAAAGGAATTCTGTTGAAATTTTAGTTGATAGAATGTCAAGAGTTGAGCAGATTAGTCAGATTCAAAGAAAGGTGATGTGGTGAGAAGCAATGACAGCTTCAAGAACAACTGAAAAGGAGGAGGATATAGTGACATTTAGGGGAAGGGAAATACTTCCCTTCAGATCTGGAATATGTCAGGCCTAAAGAAAAAATGACCTTGATTATAAGTGTGTGTGTGTGTGGGGGGGCAAGAAGGAAATTAGTTTGAAAGTACCAATATACAATATGATAAACCTGTTCCTTCTTTTTCTTGTTCCTTTTTATTTTCTTGCCATTCTCTTGCATTAGTTGTTCCTCTATCTGTTACAATTTATGGAGTCATAAGTAGAGTTAAATTTTGGTCTGTCATGTTAGAGTTAAGGAAGCCAGTGAGAATTTACCACTGACTGTTAATAACCCTTGACCCCTAGAGGCGCGAATCTCACTTGCCATGAGTTAGTGATTAGATTCGACCTAAATGATCAAAATCAGCCCAAAAGGAGGCAAGCCTTTAGTTAGAAAAATTAAGAAGAAGAAACAATTAGATGAATCAACACATAACCAGCGAAATGAAGATCACCAACATCATCTCTAAAGTAAGTCTAATATTAGTATTATTTGGACTATTTCCCTCATCTTCATTGTTATGGGGAGGGGGGGGGATCATTATTATAATAAATGACTTCAGAGATCAACATATTCCAAAAATGAATGATCAAGTCTGACATTACAATAATAGAACTATTTTTCATTGTTTCTCTATTGAATGTATCTTTATTGAAGTTAATTATTGGACATTTCATATTTCCTTTTGTCAACACTTGATTGCTTGTAACTGTTGGTAAATACTCAAATGTTAAGTAACTGAAGGATTAATCACTGTGATTATAAAACGCCTTCCCCCCCCCAGTTCAATACTTTTCATGTCCATCCATTAAGATTTTTAAAAAATGATTGCAAAAGATGTTTTAACATTAACATTTATTACACTTGTAGGAGGACCACTGTAGTAAATTAATATTTTGTTTGGTTTAGCCTATTGAAAGAGAGGAAGGAGGAACATTAAAAATGAATTACTATCTCCTGTTTTGGTCAGTTAAGGAGTGGCCATATTACTTATGAAGGATATCCCAAGCTTGGGTGTATGCATCCTCATTTGCTTGGTAGAACATCTCTTCCAGTGCCGAAAATGTTTTACCACCTCAGAAAAGCTTATATGCTGAGTTTGTATAGCCCATTTCTATTAGAGCCTTGAAGGTGGTGCTCGACTCAATAAATTTGAGTGGGCCTCCTCCTGTGAAGACAAATGGTTGCAGTCTAGGGAGTTTAGATATTAATAGGGATTCCTTTATTTTTTTTCTATTAGACGCAATGAAGAGAAAGTTGACAAATAGATTTGACTTTCATTTCTATTAGACGCAATGAAGACCAACAATCAGTTTACAGACTAAAAGTTGACAAATAGATTTTGACTAAAGCTTCTTCTTTCTCTATCAGACGCAATCCCTTCTTGACTAAAGCTTCTTCTTTCTATTAGACCCAATGAAGACCAACAATCAGTTTACAGACTAAAAGTTGACAAATAGATTTTGACTAAAGCTTCTTCTTTCTCTATCAGACGCAATGAAGACCAACAATCAGTTTACAGACTAAAAGTTGACAAATAGATTTTGACTAAAGCTTCTTCATTTTCTATTAGACCCAATGAAGACCAACAATCAGTTTACAGACTAAAAGTTGACAAATAGATTTTGACTAAAGCTTCTTCTTTCTCTATCAGACCAATGAAGACCAACAATCAGTTTACAGACTAAAAGTTGACAAATAGATTTTGACTAAAGCTTCTTCATTTTCTATTAGACCCAATGAAGACCAACAATCAGTTTACAGACTAAAAGTTGACAAATAGATTTTGACTAAAGCTTCTTCATTTTCTATTAGACCAATGAAGACCAACAATCAGTTTACAGACTAAAAGTTGACAAATAGATTTTGACTAAAGCTTCTTCTTTCTCTATCAGACGCAATGAAGACCAACAATCAGTTTACAGACTAAAAGTTGACAAATAGATTTTGACTAAAGCTTCTTCATTTTCTATTAGACCCAATGAAGACCAACAATCAGTTTACAGACTAAAAGTTGACAAATAGATTTTGACTAAAGCTTCTTCTTTCTCTATCAGACGCAATGAAGACCAACAATCAGTTTACAGACTAAAAGTTGACAAATAGATTTTGACTAAAGCTTCTTCTTTCTCTATCAGACGCAATGAAGACCAACAATCAGTTTACAGACTAAAAGTTGACAAATAGATTTTGACTAAAGCTTCTTCTTTCTCTATCAGACGCAATGAAGACCAACAATCAGTTTACAGACTAAAAGTTGACAAATAGATTTTGACTAAAGCTTCTTCTTTTCTATAGCAATGAAGACCAACAATCAGTTTACAGACTAAAAGTTGACAAATAGATTTTGACTAAAGCTTCTTCTTTCTCTATCAGACGCAATGAAGACCAACAATCAGTTTACAGACTAAAAGTTGACAAATAGATTTTGACTAAAGCTTCTTTTCTCTATCAGACGCAATGAAGACCAACAATCAGTTTACAGACTAAAAGTTGACAAATAGATTTTGACTAAAGCTTCTTCTTTCTCTATCAGACGCAATGAAGACCAACAATCAGTTTACAGACTAAAAGTTGACAAATAGATTTTGACTAAAGCTTCTTCTTTCTCTATCAGACGCAATGAAGACCAACAATCAGTTTACAGACTAAAAGTTGACAAATAGATTTTGACTAAAGCTTCTTCTTTCTCTATCAGACGCAATGAAGACCAACAATCAGTTTACAGACTAAAAGTTGACAAATAGATTTTGACTAAAGCTTCTTCTTTCTCTATCAGACGCAATGAAGACCAACAATCAGTTTACAGACTAAAAGTTGACAAATAGATTTTGACTAAAGCTTCTTCTTTTTCTAAGACGCAATGAAGACCAACAATCAGTTTACAGACTAAAAGTTGACAAATAGATTTTGACTAAAGCTTCTTCTTTCTCTATCAGACGCAATGAAGACCAACAATCAGTTTACAGACTAAAAGTTGACAAATAGATTTTGACTAAAGCTTCTTCTTTTTCTATTAGACGCAATGAAGACCAACAATCAGTTTACAGACTAAAAGTTGACAAATAGATTTTGACTAAAGCTTTTTTTTTTTTTCTCTATCAGACGCAATGAAGACCAACAATCAGTTTACAGACTAAAAGTTGACAAATAGATTTTGACTCACTTTATTTAAAAAAAAAATAATTTTTTTTGGTGTTAATTTAGTTTTGATTTACTTCTCAGTAGTTTTCTTAACAGTAAACATTCAGAGGGGTGTTTTGTTGCCTTTTTTATTTAAAAAAATATGTTTTTCTATCTCGCAGCAGCTCCTTGATGCTTCTTCTGGTATAAAATTAAAACACAAGACTCAACTGATATTTGACTGAACAGTGATTTTATTGTACGTCCCAAACACCACGAAATACAGTGTGCTGTAACCAGTGTCAAGGGACTACTAAGACAAATAGTATGTGTAAAAGGCTGTGATCAAAAGTATCTGAAATGAAGAAAGAAAAAAAAAAGAAGAAAACTGTTAACTTAAATATCTGCATCTTGAAATTTGTATTTGTTGCCTATTGGGGTTTAGGAATTTGGATTCCCATTTATATTACTGATTGGATTGAATGAAGTACAAAGTTTTTTTGAAGCACTTCTTCTTTTTTTTCTTTTTTTGTGCTTTTGTTTTTTTGGAGGTGGTGGAGAAAGGTAAAAAGTTAACATTTATACCAGGTAACTACAAAAAGAGTTTTAAAAATTTATCAAAAACACTTTAAAATATTAACACTCCTGATAAATAGTTTTGAAGAGAAACACTTGAATTTTTTTTTTTACTGCAACTTAAGTCAACTCCTTGCTGAAAATTAGATACTTCTTAAACCTAATTTCATCTCCACAATACACCAGCATTTATGCACAGAAATCATAATGTGTGGTTCACTTAGAGTTTGCTATAATTTTCAACCATTTCCACAAAATATTTCAGTCTGGAAATGTAACTTCTAAGCTGGCTTCCTTGTGAATTTCTGTGGGCTATGTATGTAAATAGTACAAACATGCTAGTTTATCAAAAGTTTTTTTTATCTCCTTTATATAAATATTCTGTTGTTTCAAATTTCTTGTACCAATTGTAGTTGAATTGTCTAGTCAGTGGTGATTTCTTGAAATGTGTTCAAAAATGCCATTGCACAAAAGTAGCAGAACATGTTTGGCTTAATTCAAGCACATAAAATACCTTATTAACAGGTATAGTATTTGACATTCAGTTTGACAATGTAACACCTGTTGCATGTGAAAGACTTCAAATGTGTGTACAAAACTGTGTATTGCGTGTGTAAATGTTTTAAATGTTCTTTTACTAAATTTTTGAAACTATTTGTTTTGTAGACACCCTATAGTACAATACGTACTTATATGCATTCATGTTTATTAGTTGGTTCCCATCATATCTTATGTATATACATGCAAATGATATACATGAGTGCATGAAAAAATTGTATGGCCGTGATTAATCTTAAACATTACAAGAAAGGAAAAGAAATCAGTTTAGTGTTATGACCTAACACTTTTGATTAGTGGGAGCAAAATTTTACTTGTTGCCCATTATACTTCCAAATATCCACATGAACACACATCTCAGCATACATGTGAACTGGGAAATTATTATTGAATATAAATATCTTCCCTTGTTATTCCTTCTCAACTTGCTGATATAATAATCAACTGACAAAAATAAGTCTATTTTAGACAGATGCTTTCTCTCTTCCCCTTCTCCAATGTCTCTATGCAGGCACGGAACAATCTTGTGAAAAATAGTTTAACATTAATAAAACAACTGCTGGCATGAGACAAGCCTGATTGTTGGTCTTTAATTAAAGTAATTAAAAATTAATAGTTTATTTCTGACGTAAAATTTTCATCAGAAATGCGGCTTGGGTTCTAATATTAGCATATTGCCCAAGTACGACGTGTGGTGTTTTAAAAATGAATCTTGGTTGGAAAGTAATTTGCCTTCAGAGTTGGTTGATTGATCTGAAAATAAGAGTTAAGGTTATTTTAATAATTAGTAGCATTTATGAAGGTGATGTAATTAAGAATGATTGCTTGTTTTGTGATTTTTATTTATTGATTTTATGGTTGGCTGTGTGTTAAACTTTGGACTAAATTCAGTTAGTTGAAGTTGTTATTGATAGGTAGAGGTATTAGTTTATTTTCCAAGACTTATTAGGTATATACAAAAAGTTTTCAACATTTTAATTTTTTTCAAAATTTATTTTTTAAGGTTACTAGAAACTTTGCAAACACCTAATAAAAGAAAAAAAATAGAAAAAAATTTTGAAGTGAAAATTGAATAATTTTCTAATAATGTACAGAATGATAGATAATAAATTTAGAACAATACCATCTTAGTACATCAGGAATGGCTGATTATGATGCAGTGATCATCTGGTGGTCAGTAGAAGCAAATCAACTATATATGTGTGTGTGTGTAGTTATGTTAATTAGGACTCTCAGTATCTATCTTATTAAAGATCATTGGAAAGTTGGAATGTGATAGTCACAAGTCACCAACAGTATTAAAGCATAAGTATTGTGTATTCATTCTTTTTTTATTTTCTACTCTCTAATCTCTTTTCCAACAAAGGTCTGACATGTTTACTCCTTCAGGAGTCTGACTTCCCAACTGAGTCCCTGGTCTGTCTCTTGTGGCTCTCCTTTACACCAAATTTGCAGACACACACACACACACACACACACACACACACACACACATATGTGTGTGTGTGTGTGTGTGTGTGAAGAGAAAAATGGAAGTGAATCTGACGGTATGTAATATAGTGAAAAAATTTGAAAAAAACACAGGTTCAAATATATATATATATATATATATATATATATATATATATATATATACTTGTTGACTCGAGTTCACATGCTGGATGAGGCTGTTTGCATTTCACATAGTGCTAATACCCTTGGGAAAGGTATGAATCCAACTATTCTCCCTATGGGTAAATAGTAGGGCAGACTGGGCTCTTTATCTCCTGAGTCCAGTATCATTTATATTATTAATTTGAACAGAATGGGTAAGTCAACTTTATTTTTTAAGTATTAGTCTATTGGAATTGTGGCCTGGTTAGGGGCCAGAATAAAGACACAAAGACTGGAAATGAGTTAAACAAATATATTAACAAAGAACAGTAGTACAACATATACTAATGAGTCGGTTACATGCAGGGCTGTCTTATCAGCTGTCTGCTGAAATACTAACTCTCGCTGTTATTTATGGTTAGATGAGTTCATGCGTGCGTTGTAAATTACCATAACAGGAACACTCACATTCACCATTCATGTTTTAAAAAAAAAAAAAAAAAAAAAAAAGAAAACAGTATTTTTTTTATAACCCAGACAACTATATATATATATATATATATATATATATATATATATATACAAACCCAGAATGTGGTTAATCGAAGCCAAAAGATATCAGAAGATCTGAAACACGTGTTGCTAATGTAGAATAAGAAAAATATTTTAAAAAACATAATCCATTTTGCGGGCCTTCTTTTATTCATATATATATATATACATATATACACACACTGAGAGTCCTAATTAATAAATGGTGACTGTTGCTTCTCCTGACCACCAAATAATAATCAGCCATCACTGATCTCAAAAGATAGTATTGTTCTAAATTTATCATTTATCACTCTGTAAATTGTTTAAAAAAATATTCTATTTTTACTTAAAAGTTTTTTTCTCTTTCAGATTTAAAAAAGTCTTCTTGAGATGTATCTTTCTGAGACTATCTATCTATCTCTCTCTCTCTCTCTCTCTCTATATATATATATATATATATATATATATATATATATATATATATATATATATAATATTTCTTCTTTCTCTTCTTTGGGGGGGGGGATGTATGGTAGAAGTGGTTAAGTGAGAGTCATATTTTTATTACTCCTTTGATCTGCTAATTTCAGACTGATGTTTCCTCTCCCTTTGATAGCAGTATACTATTGTGTATACACATCTGTGCATTTTTTTTTTACTTTAATGTCAAATGTTTGTATTTTATAATTTATTGGGATCATGTGTGTTGTGTTGTTTTCCTTTTCTTTTTTTTTTCTTTTTTTTGTGTGTGTGTGTGTGTGTGTGTGTGTTTCTGTATAGTTATGTTGTTTTTATGTTGGTTGGTTGGTGTGTATGTGTGTTTGTATAGTTATGTCGTTTTTAGGCTGGTTGCTTTGTGTGTCTGTTTATATATAGTTAGCTGGTTGGTGTGTGTGTGTAGCCAGGCTGCTCTCCTGTCTTGTTGTTTTGTGTGTGTGTGGTTATGTTCTATTTTTTTTTGGGGGGGCGGTTATATTATGAAGTATTTTTCTTTGACTAAAAGTAATGCACACACACACACATATATATATATATAATATATATATATATATATATATAAACAATACTTATGAAAATCATTTTATTCACAGAACTATAGTTTATACATTTTATTGTGTGTGTGTGTGTATAGTTAAGTTCTAATTAGTGGGAGTTTGTATTTACCTATAAAATATTTTTTTTTGACTAGAAGTAGTGTATAATCATCTATTTGATAAAACAATATCACTTTGAAATCACTATTACTGCACTCGTGTAGATGTTTTGACACATGAAGGTTTCTGTTGCTAGCTAGTTAAATGTTGCTTTTTGTGTGCAGTCCTCTTATTTAATGATGCTGTGCACCCAGTATAGATTTGTTTGCAGTTTGTGTATTCTATTACATAAACTACATTTTTGGAGATGCAGTTGAAGTCTCTATTTTTAATATTGTTTAGGTTTTTTTATTGTTTTTTTTTTTTAAGTATAGAATCTCCTTTCTATAATTATGGTGTACACCACATCTTTTGTTTTTGCATCTTGAGACCCCTGTGTTGTGTGTTCCCCAAACATAGACAAGGTTAGTATGTTTGAGATTTTTTGGTTGTCTTTTACTTTTAATTATTTTTGTTTCATTTAGTATGTTCTTAATTGTATAATTGTTCTTGAGTTGGTTTAGTATTTCTTGAACAGTTCAGGGTTGTTGTTTTTTTTTGTTTTTTGTATTTTGAGACATATGCTAGGGGTTGTAATATATATATATATATATATATATATATATATATATATATATACAGTAAGCCTTTCTCTAAAAACATTAAGCTAACTTAGCAATCAATGCAGCTTAAGTATATACAGTCAATGACAAAATTATTTGTAAACCGCTGAATATTCAATATTTTGACCCATTTTTTTAGAATTTAATACTTGTATGATCCCGGACTTTTTATATGTTATCAAGTACCAAAAGAGGAATATAAAACTCAATTTTGAGAGGGATAGGTTAAATTTACTAAATATAAGAAGAAAAATAAACAAAAGAGGGAAAGATAAAAATTATTTGTATAGGATGAAAAACTGAAAAATTTTCCCAATATTGATAGTGAATAGCATGCCCTCTCAACTTTAAAACTTGTTTGCAGTTTTTGATGAGATTTGAACAAGTCTTATCTGGGATTTTCTTCTATTCTTCAAGGGTTACACATTCTAATTCTTGAAGGTTTATGGTAACCAATGATTTATTCAAACTTTCTATTCTTGTGATAGATTTTCAGTAGGATTCATAAGGAATCATTGAAAGCCATGGTAGAACTGTAATTTTCTTTTTCTGAAGCCACACAGTCTGATACACTGATTTAGTCATATGTTTGGGATCATTAGCTACTGCAAATAGTTCAATATGTAAAAAGTATAATAATCTTGATTTAACCCTCTCACTCTTAAAAGAGGAATTGTAAAATATTTACAATGATTTGCCAATTAAAAAAAAAAACAGGGGGGAGGCGTTTAAAATATCTACATTAATTTGCTGACAAAAACGTGACAAAAATACGACTTGTAAAATACCTAAGTTGGGCTGGAAACTCGCCTGAGGCTATCTCGCTAAAACATAGCGTAAATTCAGGACAACTTATGATCAAAATTACCAAAATATATTCCGTAATTCACAATTTCAATATTACAAATAAAACAAAAATGTAATTTTTTTTTTTCCCCAATTCCTTTTAATTTTACGTTGGGCATTTAAGCGATGCAATTAATAAAATGTGACAAATAAAAAGTCTGCAAATAAACAACACCAGATTTACATTTTTGCATTGCATCATGGACGATTTGGATAGGTCTCATTTTTAACCAAGGGGTGTTGCAGGATGATAATGGATGGAAGATTTATGAACAAGTGTATTAATATATAGAAGTTTGTATATGTAATTTTTATACCACCAAGAAAGTCTTGTACTCAATTTGATACTCTAATTTCTGAATCTGATAACATTTTTAGTACTATATTTTCTGATTAGCAATTATTGTATGTATAAAGGCAGTGTTGTTTTTTTTTTATGTAGTCTAAGAATAACTGCATATTAGACATTTCAATTGGTTCATTCAAAATATAACTTCCATGAATTTTAGGCTCTGTTCTACTTTTTGTATTATGTTTACATTTGTTTTGCACTGCAATGGGAAAAGCTAATATTATAATGGATGATCAAATTTTAGCTGTATGGTATAATTTATAAAATAACCTGTTCTTATTTACAAAGAATCATTGTGAATCATACACACATAATCCAAAGACAATCAACATGTTTTGTCAAAATGCTGGTAAGATGAGACAAGAAATGAAGGAAAAGTCAGAGGAGTGATTGTAGTTTGAACAAGTTACAAATGGATTAATATCTCATTTTATTGAATATTAATATGGAGATAATTTCTAAAAGGAACAATTAAACAAGAAAGAAAAAAAAAACAGCATTTTTGTTTTGTTTTGTCTTAGGTCACTGAATTGACTCTAAAATTCTACATCTTGAGATCTTTTTATTGTTTGCAAAATGAGACAAATATGGCAGATGTAGAGAAATATGTAGACAGGTAATCAGATAGTTGATGGGCAGTTGTTTGCTTTTAAATATTAAAGAAAAGAGATAGAAACATTATTTAAAAAAAAGGATAAGAAATGGAATGAATTAATCAGGTTTCCAAAATATATTTTGTTTAATTTTTAAAATTTTATCTTTTGTTCTTTTTACAACAACAATTGTCTGTCTCATTTGTCTGCTCATTACAATTGCTGTAAGCCACACTTCAAAGCATTCATAGCAAAATGGGCAATCATTTTTTCCACATTTTTTGTTTATAAAATTTTCTTTAAATATAGAATTATGTAAAAATAAAAATCATAACTTTTTTCTTAAATTGTTATTAATTTATTTATCTTTTCATTCATTTTTATTCCAGTTTAATTTTTCTAGTCTTAATTTCATCTTAAGTGCTTAAGTGTTGTGCTTGCATGTGAGTGTCTGTAGATCTGCATTGCCATTCTGTTTATTAATAGTGTGTATATGTGTAAGTATATGGTTTATATCCATAAGTTAACTTTGTGCAATATAGAATAGGTGGATTGGTGAATAAAAGGGAAGAAATGCAGAGCAAGTTTAATTAATTGAGAAAACTTTTGATAAAAGAAAATGAATATGTTTCTCATTTATGCAATCACAACCACAGATACTTGGTCCTTAACAAAAGCGATGTATTGATTAAAATGGTAGCATTCTTGAATAAAAATGTGTATATATGAATTTGTTTCAATAAAACCAAGTCTACACGTTTGTTGGTGTGTATCAACATGCATATACCATGGGTTTGTAATTAAATTAAGGCAAAAGGAAAATAGCACTAACATCTCACTTTATCAGATATATTTATTAAAATTATATGAAAATATCTTGAAATACTATAGATTAAATTTATTCAAAGAAATCACCATTGGCTTTAACCATGGCTTCCAGATGACTTGGAATCTTCTACAATCCTTTCTGACACTCCTAGTTTACATTGGTAAATGTGACCATTATCATTGGCTTCAGTTTATAGTTTTGGTGTACCACAGAGTTTTGTTGGTATCTTGCTCAGCTGCACTCCACAAATAATGAAATCTGGAAAGTTAGGCAGCCAGATGTTTGGGGTGATGTGGCTGCAGGAATTTTCTCACTACCAAGACTGGGTTCTTCTGCTTGTGTAGCATGGTGCAGAGTCCTGTTGCTAGAAGTAGGGTCTTCTAGTAGCCACCCTCTTGATATGGGGTAACATTACCTCATTAATTATTGAATAGTCACTGAGCACAATATCAACATTTGAGAGTTCATGGAGCATTAGGATGATTGTCTTTAATTATAATCTTTCACTGAAATCCTGCATGTATATAGGAAAAAACTCTAAATTTTGCAGGTTCATATCTTCTAAAATAGACTTGAACCCCTCACAAAATTCTTTGGTGAACTTAGGCAGGCATAGTAGATGTTAGGAAAAAATATTATGAAAATTGAAGAGGACAAATTTTCGATAGACTGACCATAATCTACATAGGTGAAAAGTTGTTGATTTTGGAGTCGTGCATTTGGGTGAGCAAAATAAAATTTTCTATCAGGTATAGGGTTAGAATAGTTGGATATTTAGATTCTACAATCCTTATTTGCCCTACATACCAAATTTCAGAAATATTGAATGCATGGAAGTATTTTTTAAATTAAAAAAAAAAAACACTGAGATTCTGTGACACCGCACAGCCTTAATTTTGAGGCAAAATAGGAAAATTATACACCCCCCCCCCTCTAAAATAGGAACGATAAAGTTTGACAAAATAATTTGGCACACTTTTCTCAATCATGAAGGGGAACATTTGTGCCAAATTTCAAGTAATTCGGTGTCGGTGGGTGTAACGCCCTGGTAAATTGACATGGAACGACCCATGGGCTGCTTTAAACGGATTGTCAGTGATATGGAAATCTGATCTCGCTGACAAGTTGAAGAGAAAATTCTTCCAAGCCGTAGTTGTATCAGTGCTACTGTACAGCTGCACCACTTGGACCCTAACAAAGCGCCTGCAGAACAAGACGTGGAAACAACACCCCATGAGAAAACAGCTGTGCGGCCACCTGCCTCATATCACACAAACCATTTGGGTGAGGCGAACAAGACACGCTGGGCACTGTTGGAGAAACAAGGATGAACTTATTTGTGATGTTCTTCTGTGGAAGCCAACACATGGCCATGCCAGAGTAGGCTGTCCATCAAAGATGTACATAGACCAACTCTGTGTGGATACTGGATGCTGTGCAGAGGACCTCCCAGGGGCAATGAATAATAGGGATGGTTGGTGAGAGATTGTTATGGATATCCATGCTGCTAGCATCACAGGATGATGATGATATGCAAAAAATATTAAGGTGTGTGTATGTGTGTGTGTATATATATATATATATATATATATATATATATATATATATATATATATATGGGAGTAAGATGAGGAAATTCATGGCTAATCAATGAACGGTAACAAACCCTTTTCTACACATTTTCCAAACTCAACACATTCAAAACATCCATCATCTTTTAACTATAAATCCTTTTTTTCTCCTTGAATAATTTCATTGTCCTGAAGAAGGTTTCCTTTATAAACCAAAATGTTCGAACATCGACTAATAAATTTCCATCCATTGTAACATCTCGTTCTACATTTTCTCCATATATATATATATACATATATATATATATATATATGCTCATACATTGTTTTTATGATAAATAATGTGTTTCTCCAATGATAAATGTCTTTATTTAGTTGTTTTTTTGTTTGTTTGTTGTTGTTGTTTTGTTGTTTTTTTGGGGGGGGGGTGACCCCCCCATTTCTTGGCAACAAGGCTTCTTTGTTACTCTCTAATAATTTAATGATTGGAGTTAAATTCCCAAATCTCGTACCCACTTTTTTTCTGTTTGAAAATGTTGAATTATACGTGAATTTCATGGAACATCTTGTTGATATCCACTTGAGGAAAATAAACAAAAATGTGCAAATATCGTAAATTTATTTGTAAGTTTTTATGCGTATTACTCTGAAAAATAGTTATTCTAATTTCTCTCTTTATTCATGAATAATGGGTAAATACTTACATATCCATGTTTTATATGCATATACTTTCATGTTTCTGTTCATCTGTTTGGAAATATATACATAAGTATATTTGTACAGCAAATGCTCTTTTTAGAGTTATTAGATTCAACAGATAAGGATTGTTTATTCAGTTTCTATTAAAAGTTTTTTCTGCAAGCAAATAAAATGCCACGAATATAGATTGAGACAGTATAAAAACCGTTTGAAGCTTTTTTTTAAAAAGTTTTTAAATTTTTTTTATTATATATTTTTTTCAAGCAACTTACCATTACTGTTTTAAGCCATTATCACATGACAGAAACGTTTTTTGAAAATCTATTTTTCATTTCTTGATTTCAAATGATTTCAACTTGCATTCTTGATAATGACCAACAATAGTTGAAAGAAAAAAGCTTTTGACAATTTTTATACATTTGAGATTTAAATAATATATATCATGTTACCCTTACATACTGACATGTGTTTTTTAATATATTCAATATATATATATATATATATATATATATATATATATATACTTGATGAATAAATGTATATAAAGATGGACACTGATATTTTAGCTAGACTTGACATTTGAACAAAGAAATGGTTTTAGATCCTTCTGTTCATCAGTAAATTGGAACAAGTGACGTTACAAGTGTAGCATTGAGTTAAAGAAAATTAAATTCAAATCATTTCTTTATTATAAATTATATATACATATACACACACTGTATTTAAAAAAATATAAATTGACAACTTAGTCATCTTGCAGTCCTTTCCATATCCAAAATAGAACTAATGTATGGCAAAATAGCTTTAGAAAGAAATTTAGAAATTAATCTTAAAAAGCAAATTTATAGGTTGCAGATGCCAATTTGCTGGGGTTTTTATTTTTTTATTATTATTCCATATTGCCTGATTATGGAGAAGTTGTCGGCATTGTTTGTATTTTAGAATTCATTTTATACTTCTTATTAAGTTGATATGAATATCCCAGACAATCTCTCGCCACCCTTCCCTATCATTTATTGCCCCTGGGAGGTCCTCCGTGCAGCATCCAGTATCCGCACAGAGCTGATCTATGTACATCTTTGCTGGGTGCCCTACCCTGGTGTGCCCATGTGTTGGCTTCCACAGAAGAACATCACTTATGAGTTCATCCTTGCTTCTCCAGCAGTGCCCAGCGTGTCTTGTTAGCCTCACACAGATGGTTTGTGTGATATGGGGCAGGTGGCCATACAGCTGTTTTCTCATGGGGTGTTGTTTCCACGTCTTGTTTAAGATTGCACACATCATTTTCATGCAAGTCCCATCTAGCTTATTCTCCAGGCACTTCAGCTGTACAGTAACACTGATACAACTACGGCTTGGAAAAATTTTCAGTTTAATTTGTCAGCAAGATCGAATTTCCATATCACTGACAATTTGTTTAAAGTAGCCCATGCCTTACTTATGCATGCATTGACGTCGCTTTCTGTTGATGAGATATTACTACCTAGGTACGTGAATTATTTCACCGATTTCAGGAGTTTATCATTGAGTGTGAAAATGTCTCCTTCATTTCTAAAACACATGAATTCAGTTTTATCAGAGTTTACATATAGGCCAATGTTCTGTGCTGCCTATTCAAGGCTGTGTAGCAAAGATTCGACCTGCGCAGGTGTATTTGCGAGAAGTGCCAGATCATCTGCATAGTCCGCATCCGTAATAGTCTGTGCAGTATATCGCCTGCTTCTTGCCTTTTTTAGTATGAGTCCTTTTTCTTTGATGGGATCTAATCATGTTTGAAGTACGTAATCTAGGCATATTATAAATATATATGGCACTAGCGTATCTCCTTGTAGAACTCCAGCGACAATGTCAAAGAAATCTCTGTCACCATCAGGTGAGTCTACTATGGCTTTGGTGTTTTGATAGAGCATCAGTATGGCAGTAGCTGTTTCTTTGTGGAGGCCGTATGCTAGTAGTATTTGCTCCATTTTCCCTCTGTGTATGGAATCAAATGCTTTGGAGAAGTCTACAAATAGTATGGTTGCCTCAAGATTCTTTGCTCAAACCCCTTCTATGATTCAGCAAATAGTCAGGATCTAAGAGGTTGTGGACTGATTTTTCTAAGGATTTTCAAGTCTGATGCAATTAAGGAGAAACGCGTTATATATCTTAGCAGCTATAGCAGTAAGGGTTATGCCTCTGTAGTTCATAGCGATTCCTAGGTCTCCTTTTTTGGGGAATGGTAGGATGCAGCCCTTCGTCCATTTTACTATCGGGTTTTGTCTGTATACTGCATTGCATAGTCTAAGTAGTATATCATCAAATTTCCTTATTTTCCAGACCTCGCTGGGTATTTCATTGAGGCCCACAGCCTTTCTATTTTTTAGTTTTCTTAGTACTTCATTGAGTCTAGTCTAGACTTCTAGTCTAATGTTTAGTTGGTTATTCATTATTTTTTGGGTATTATTTTCTGTGATTTTAGGGGGAGTTCCTAATAGTTTCTAGATGTATTCTTTCTATTTCTGGAGTCTATCTTTTTGGCTGGATGCCTTCAGCTTTGATCTAGGGATACTTTTCCTACCACTGTCTGTCTTCTACTGCATGTCTGATTTTATTTACTTGTTCTTGAATGTATTGTATCTGTTCTCTGTTGTATATTTCTGTTAGTTCTGCTTGGGCTTTTTAAAGGTTTTCTATATTGGTGTTAGTTGGGATGCTTTTTTTAATATCATTTCTTTTTATTCTGATTGTATCTGTCTCCCAGGAGACAGTGTGTTTTGCTCTTTGTTTGGTCGGTATGCATTCTGCTGCTGCCTCTAGATGGGTGTTGACGAAGTTTTCGTATTCCTCATTTGGAGAATACCTTGTTTTCTCCTGGAGGATGTGAAACTTATTTCTTACTGTTACTGAGTAGCGATCACATATATTGCTGTTAGTAAGTGAGGACCAGTCATATCGTGCAGATTTACTGGCTTGCAATTTGTTTCTCCGTATACTTAGGCGTAGTTTGGCTGTGAGTATTCTGTGGTCAGAGGATACTCCTTCGAATAAGGAGTATGCCTCACAGTTGATTGCGCTGTTTATCCATCTTTTATTTATTAGGATGTAGTCTAGTTGCGCTTTTGTGCTATTTGGGTAGATGTAGGTCCATAATTTGCCCTTTCGTTTCTGGTATTTGGTGTTTAAGCAAACAAGCTTGTTCTCAAGGCAGAACTCTGCTAGGAGTTTGCTGTTCCTGTTTGGAGTGTTGTGTAACCTGAATCTATTGTTTTTGTTTCTGCCTGTCTGAGCATTCATGTCTCCCCCAATGATCAGTACATTATGTTTGGGAGTGTGTCTGCATAGAGAGAATAGCTCGTTGTAAAACATTTTGTTTGTCCGTTTCATCGCTGACATTTGTGGGGCTGTAGCAAGAGACTACAGTCATGCAGGGATTGCCATTAAATGTAGTAGTAATGATTCTAAGTTGGACTTTTTCTATGTTGTTAAGTGATTTTAGTGCTTGAGGGCTGAGAAGCATTCCTACACCTCCTATGGTAGCATTAGCAGAGTTTTTCCATGCAGATGCCGTCACAAGTGTCTAGCCATTTCCAGTTTCATGATATTTTATTTCTAAATCGCTATGGTCATATCTGTGTTCTTGCACACATATGATGTGTATATTTTTTTCGGCTGCGGACGCCATTAGTTCTGGCTTATCGTCTTTAGCGTTCTAACGTTAAATGTTACCAGCTTGAGAGATTTTTTACATCTAAGTAGGTTTGTATTGGGTTTAGGTTCTATGTATCTCTTCTTAGATATTGTGGTTAGGGCTATGACTTCAGTAGAGCGTGTCTTGTTTATCAGTGCTAAGAGTGATGTGGTTTAGGTGTGTGCTGTTTTTGGAGCTCCCTAGCTTATTTATTGAACACTGGGCTGGAGCTCGGGCCTCACTAGAAAGCGTGCTTTTTGTGATAGCAAGAAGCACGATGCTACGTTGTTTTTTGGACTGTGTACTGTCATGAAGGGTTTAGGTTGGGTCGGTGATATTGATATCAGTAGCTGTTTAGTTAACTTATCAATAGGCACTAGTCTTAAAGATGAGGAGCAGTAGTTTCCTTACTTAATTGGTTGATCCTAGCAGTTGACCCATTTGGGTTTGTCTGCCCAGCATCTTGTGAGATACGCTGTTGGCTTATGTAGGTTCTTCTACCACGTCTCACATCCACCATGCTGCTACCTATGGTTTCACTTTGCAACTGAATGTGGCATGTAGATTTTAGCCTAGAGTTGTCAAAAAAAGGGGGTGGAAGGGGCAAAACTAAAAATCTAAGTTTTAACTTACTATAAGTCCACGTCTGCCCTCCTTGATTAATATTAAGGGGGTGAAGCATGGAAACAATTTAAGATTGTAAGTAACTGAATTAGGAAGAATATTTAAATACGAAACAAAAAAGTATTATTTTGAATGTTACAAGCTTTAAAATAAATTTAACAAAATATAAAAATTAACCTCTTATTTTGTTCTGAATGTGCTGCTATTTTTAAAAGAATCGCCAATTCTGGCATTTTATAATTAATTAAACATGTCGGTGGGGGGCGCAGTGATAGAGAGGGGGACTGAGAGGGAGAGGCTAAACAAGCGATATCTTCATGATACGACACCGGATAGACAATTTGGGATTATTCTAACATGTTAGCAGAAAAAAATAACTAAATTAGGATGAACATTTAAATACAAAACAAAAAAGTATTATTTTGAATTATACTTAGATTCAATAATTTTGTTGATTTTTAGACTTAGAAATAATCTCTGACTAAAGATGTTATATTTAAGATTTTCAAACCCAAAAAAAGTAATATCAGCTAAGAAGAAAATCAAAATGTGATAATGTTGAAGAGGGCAATGACTTTTTTTCATTTTCATTCACTCTCCCCGATTCCTTCTTAGAAATATATTAGATTTAATTGGGTATAAATATGCTAACACATTAGAATTCAAATGTACTCTGTTATATACAATCTATCTTTGTCTTTTTTTCTTTTTTCTCTTGCAGATAATTCCATTTTTCTTTTTATTATTTGTTTCTTTTTAGCCTTTTGTTGTTTTCTTATACTTAAATGCTCATTGTTATTCAACCTAAATTTTATCCTCACCACAATTGCATTAGACATGCCGCCTTCCCCCCCCCTTCTTCATCCTCTATGAGTTGATTTATATTCATTATCAACCATCTTGTATATTATTATTTTTTTAATTTAATTAGTTTTCTTCATGTAGCAGACTTAGTTAAGAATTTATACATTGGAACACACTCTCTCACCCCTTTCTATTTTACATATCTTTTTTCTATCTGTTTTACCTGTCAATATCATCCCTTTTTTCTTATTGTCTTTCATTCTATAGTCAACCTTTATTGTTTTTGTATTTTTTCTCAGCTCTTTTCTACTCTTCTCTCTGTATTTGTTTTATCAACTTTTTCTTTCTACATCTTTTCTTTTTTTAATTTTTTCATTGTAGTTCTCTTTTTAATGCTCTTGTACTTCAGATATTTTTCTCATTTCTCCTCTCACATTTTCTGTTTTTATTGCCTTTACTTCTCTTTCATTACTTTCTATCATCTTTCTCCTTTTCAACTCTTGTCTATTTCACTTCTCTGACATTCTTTAGCCTCTCATCATGAATCACAAACTAATCTGAAACTTCATTTCAACCCAATTTTTCCACCTTTTGGTGACTTTAAAAGAAAACTTAAGCTTGAATAATGTTGAAATTTTGCTGCTTGTCATTTCTATTTGTTGTGGTGGGGGGGGGGGTATTAAAAGAAGTTCATCTTCTTTTGCCTGAAGATATATTTCTGAAACACATTCTGCAAAAACATTTTCTCTTGGCATGCATTGATTTCAGTTTTTCTTGTTGTCTGCTGCATATTATTAGACATTGGGAATATTCTTCATTTAACCTGACTTGGATACATAAGGATGTGAAGAGGGCTGTCCATTTTATACATAACTTAAATTGTTCATGGATATATAAATTTGTATGAGTGCATGTAGTATACACTTCTCAATATTCACAAATGTAAGATATATATCAAAATGTGTGCAGGAAGTCTTTCTCCTCTTATCACAAATATGTGAATATGTAAATATATATACCTGTGTGTATGTTTAGGTGGCATTTTTTTTTACATGTTCAATACAGCAGACAATGGTATATTAATTTTCATTTCATTTTCTTCTTCTTTCTTTTACATGTATAGGTGGTTTGAGTGAGTGTAAAAAGTGTCTATAATTTTCTGTTTTAGTGTGTTTGACCATTCTTTGGTCAGTATCAAGAATTAGACATTATTATCTCTTGATATTAGACAAGATCAAGAAAAATGATGTTGCTGAATTGTATTTATAGCAGTGTTTCATGTTTGGAATGTTACAATTTTGAATTTACATTAAAACTAAACCTGTTAATGTTTTCATATTGATACTTCACATGAGAATGTCATTTTGAATTTATTAGTTCTTAATGGTGATATGATGTACAAACAATATCATTTTAGGCCAGTGTGTTTCTTATATACCAAAAATGTTTAAAATGCTGAAAGATACACACATACACAGAAAGTTTATCTACATTTTTGGATGTATAAGATTTGTACATGTGTGTGTAATTTTGAGTTTTGATCAAAACATGCATGTGTGTATGTGTGTGCATATTCCTGTCTGAACCCTTAGAATTAATGATGTTTATGGAACTATTTTTCGGCATTTGTATATTTCAAAACATTCTTGTTGCATACCTTGTATATGAAGTAGATTTGTTGTTCAATATTTTCAACCATCACCAACCACAATATATCCTGGCATATGTATACAAAATGCCCTTGAATAAGAAGACAAACATATTAAAGTGTATGCTCGATTTTAATGCTCAATGACATCTCTTTTCTGAGTTATAAGTCAACATGTCCATACCAAAACAGATCTGGCTCCTATATATATATATGCACACACACACACACATACATATATATATATATATATATACATATATATATATATATGAGAGAGAAAAGGCAAATAAAAGAAGAAAAAAGTGAGGTGGGGAACAGGGTGAAAAACTATTAAAATGAATTTTGTTATTTGATAACGTTTTTTGTGGTTACCTACTTAAAATATTTTAAAAGCACCACATATGATTGAATGAATCTGAGAGGAGAAAGGTGGCTCAAATAATAGAACAAATGAGAAGGAAAATGAGAAAAAAAAGGTGCTATGTGGAGGGATAAGAAAAAAAACAATTATTTTAAAGAAATTACAATTGTGTCTTCTTTTTTTCCATGTTTATTTGCTTTCTTTTCATTTTCACTTTCGTCCCTTAATATTATTGTCCCATATTTCCCTCCTTAACACAGCACCTCAAGATCACTATCACTCTCATTTACTTTGTAATGCCTCCACTTCTCTCACTCTTATCTGCTTTGTATGCTTCCACCTTTCTCTCTCTCTCACTCATTTGCTTTGTACACCTCCGCCCCCTCATCTGTTTTTTATGCCTCTGCTTCTCTTTCTCATACTCTTTGTACGCTTCCATCCCCCTCTCTCATTCATCTGTTTTGTATGCCTCCCCCCTTTCTCTCATCTGTTTTGCATGCCTCCATCTCTATCTCTTACTCTCTCTCTCTCTCATCTGCTTTGTATGACTCACTCTTTCCTCTCTCTCTTGTCTCCTTTGTACATCCTCTCTATCTCTCTTCTTTTCCATGCATAAGCACTACTTTATTTTTTTTAATTTTAATGTTTTATCTGTGTGATTATTTTTCTTTAGGAGATACCTTGCTTTATTCTTAAAATGTGTTTCCTTATGATTTGAAAAAAAAAATTAATATTCATTTTATCTGATAAGCTCAGAACTTTGGTTCTCACTTCCTGCTTTCCTTCCCTGACATCCTAATCTTTTTCACCATCACCCACCTGAAAATTTCATAACAAGAATATTGGATGGAACCATATATTGAAATGTCATCAAAGACTGGATTAGGAACTGCACTAACATTGATTGTATTACTTGTTCATTTTTCAACTTATCTGTATTTCCCTTTCATCAACAGAATTTCTAGTCTAATTTTTTCTTTTGTCTATTTTTTTCTTTATTTTATTTTTTTCATCTTCCTCCCTTCTTAGCCTTATTTGAGGTTGTATGATTTTTGGAAGTGGTCCTCGTTTGAATTTTCAGAAAACACTTGGGCATTTTTTTGTTGGGAAGTGTGTTTATTGTTTAGGTTTTATTGTTTTGTCAATGCCTTTTCTTTAAGTTTTTTCAATTAAATTTTGTAATATTGCATATTTTTGGCAAAATGAAATATTGAAAATGTATATGTATGTAATCTTTTTATTATCAAATCAAAATAAAGATTTGTGCCTCAGTCAGTGTGTATAATTATATACATGTGCTTGTCTATCTGTGTGTGTGTCTCCCATATATATATATATATATATATATATATATATTAAATAGTATATACATGTAGATGTCACTTGCTTATAGTTATATATTTTTCTATGTGTATATGATTTAATCATGATGGCTCTGCATGAAAATGCTATCTGCTAATGTATCTAGCTTCTGCCACGTTATCTAATATATTTTTGAATCATTGGTATTGAAGTACAAACATTTTGATTCAAATCAGGATTGGAAAATGTAAAAATGTAATCATTTTTGTTGAATTCTCCCCACCACCACCACCACCACCACCATTGTGAAAAACCTTCAGTTTTTTGTTATTTGTTCTCTCTCTCTCTCTCTCTCTCTCTCTCTCTCTCTCTCTCTCTCAAAAACTATTTCATTGATTCATAAAGAATCTATATTCATGCTTCTTCTGGATTAACATTTTATTCCTTTTATTTTTTTATTTTTTAGGATGAATTTTTGTTAAATGCAAAACAAGGTCATTTTCTGAAAATTTCTCTTATCACTAAAATACTCTTTTTAAGATTGTTGACAAATAACAGAAGAAGTATTTTCATACTGTTATTTTCATTGTCTTTTGTTGTTTTTTTATCCCACAATGTTTTATTTGATGAATTTTCCAATCTTCGTCTGATGAATTGTTTTAATATTTATTTATTAAGTATGCTTACCCAAAAAAATCTAAAAATATCTGACAAAAACCTATAACAGGGTTTCTGTTTGATAGTTTCACAAGTGATTTAGATAAAAGGAATATGAACAATTTAAACTGTCTCAGTTTTTGGAAGCCTTGTAAAATTCAATTTGAAAAGTAAAAATTTAGGTTCATGATATTGAAGAGTAGAGGGCTTAATGCAAAATTTTTGCTCACTCCACTTCTGTATGAAAAATGAATTTTGGATTTGGGCCATAAAATCTGTAAAAAATCAAATCCATAAATAATTGGACACTGGGTTCAATACCAACCATGCAAACTCAGCACATGAGTAGCATAACTTGGATCTGTGTGGTAAAGTGGGGAGCTGATGGTAAGTGTGGCATTTCCCATTCAGATGCAAAAATAATAATCCTAGTCTAGCACTAGTAAAAAGAGGATAGACTTCCTTACTGTCCAGTTAATACTGACCAACTTCTTTTTGTTTTTGTTTTTTTTTTTAATTTAAAAAAAAAAAATTTTAGACCTAAGGTATGGGGATAAGTGTTCAAAGGGTTAATTTGACTGATATGTTAAAAAAAAATTGGGGGGCTAGGATCAGATTGGTTTAAATTTATAATCAAAATTAACTTATTGGATTTTATATTCTATATATCTATCAATATGGATGTTTATATTGAAACTAGCTCTGCCAGTAACTAAAATTGCTCTCTTAAATCATTGAAGTGGAATGCTTAAAAATCCTGAGAAAGATAAGGATACTAGTAAATTGCATAGATATGCTGCCAATTTTCCAGAGGAGGCAAAAGGATATATTCATAGTATAGTAAGTTGGTGTTTTAAGTAAGAGAGATATAGTTTATAAATGTAAAGTATATTGAAGAAACCTGTTGCTCTTATTTTAACATTCATTTTCTTTGTCAATGTACTAGTCTAGTGCTGAATATAGAACCTTAAATGTCATAATGCTGACAGTCCTGTGTTCTAGCCACTAAGCAATCTTTGAGATATATCCTAATGATTGTTCTGTTCTACAGCTTTACTTATTTTAAGTTGCTTTTTTATTTTGTATTTATGTACGTTACACGTAACAATAATAAAGTCTGAAATGTCAAAACTCTTTGATTCTGTCCATGGCAATGGTTGTTCCAAGCACTTGAACCCACTAAGTGTTCTCTTTTTTTAAATTTTAATCACTATTCAAATGTTGATTCAGTCAGATAAAAGGTCACCCATTTCAAGTAATGAAGGGCCTTCGGCAAACTATTATTTTCTTTGTATTCCTTTTATTTTGCCTGAGGAGAATCAAATAATCAATCTGTTCCACTGTTCGTTGCTCACTTTCAATTATAACTGGAAATACAAGAAACAATAATAAGAAAGAAGAACTAAAAAGAAATTTTGATTTCTGTGTTGGCTTAATTGAAACTAAAATGATATATTTTTCAGTATTGAATATTTTCTGAATCGGCTGTGTTGAGATTGGATAAAATTTAATGCAGATTTCAGCATCAGTTGATTGGAAACAGCATCATTTTAATATTTCATTTTTCTTACTCTTTCTTTCACTGTCTTTTATTGAATTGACATTCAGACCTTCTGATTATGTATAAATGATTCTTACATCATATTTAGATAGCATTTTTACATTTAAAAAAGAAACTCTATCAATGTCTATTATTGCTGAGATTTCTTTCTTTCAGTAAATGGCAACTATGTATTTTTGGCCCCTAAACTGGTGAGAAACAGTTTAAGAACAGTATTGTTTCTGCATGTTTGTCTAAGACAAATTCATCTAATATACAATTTTTTTAATTTAAAGTAAAAATTAATGTTATGTTCACATTTAGATTATTCTACTGTTCTCAAATTTTATATATAAAGGGTAAGATATATGTGTGTGTATATATATATTTACAAAGTCTATTAGAGGCTCACAATTGTGGGTCTCTCATTGAAGGTTAAGCTTTCAACACCTGCTCTATGGCAGGTGCCTATTATTTAAATATAAATACATGTATAATAAATATTGGTAAAGCATTTTATTGGGTTAAATATTACTATAAAAAGTATGAAAATGATTGTGATTATGATATATTCAGAAAGTGTTTTTTTCTGGTAAAAGCACTTACAGTAGCTTTTCTGCTACTTTACATGATGTAAAGGTGTTATTTACTAAGCACAACCTAAACTAAATGGCAGCAATTTAAAAAAAATAAAACTATTGCAAGGAAAACTATTAATAAATAAGTGTATCTATTTACTTGCAATTACAGATGGCAAGTGTCTCATCACTGGACTTGGCATGGTACGAATTTGATATCTTGTTAGGCTGATAAAAAGGAGGAGGCTGTAAAGAGCCATGATTACCTATATCCTTTCAAGAGATGGCATTTTCTATTCCTGCTTTATATGTATTTGGTCAATTTATTTCAGTTGAATTTCATATATGAATTCCTCTCTTTCATTCAACAATATTTTTTTTCTTACATTTCATGTTTCTTTCTCAGACTATTTAAGTGACATCTTATTTTATTTTTCAGTGCTTTCTCAGGATCAGTTGTCTCCGACAGTTTGGACATTGGGTCACTCGACTGCCTGGAATTGACCTTTCCTATCGGCAGAAGGAGGCCATGTTCTTTGGACCTACCAATGCAGGAGAAACTTCAGAAAATGAGAAGGTTGCTCAGGAAAGAATGGTCAGTTAGCAGTCAGTTTTTCATTATTTATAAATTGCTGGTGCTTTCCTCTTATCATCCACTCATTTTTGTTTGCACTTTTTCCTTATTTTACTACTAAGTATAAGGAAAGAAGAAAACCAAAAGAAATCAACTACTACTTACAGCATAAACCCTCTTTTATAGTTAAAAGAAATGTTTTAAACAAATTTGACTGACACAACAAAACACCATTATTATAAAAGACAAATTTTATGAATCAACAGAATTTGCTAATTTTGACCAGAATTTTGTGAAAACACCCAAAAAGAAATAACACAAGCAAAACCAAATTCATATCTTTAAAATGTTCAAATTGAATTTTCACTCTCAACTTTAAATTCATATTTTAATTCTTTAGACATTTCTTTAGATATTGAAAGCATTATAATCATAAAGCATTCAGAAATCAGAAATCAGAAATCACAAGAGGATTTTACTGTTAATCTTTTTTCTTTCTTTTTAGTCCAATTTTATATTTTTACAACACACCTCACTTATCCTCTTCATTACCATTTTATATTTTACCAGCTTCATTTCTGTACACAAGAATCAAAGATTACCCTTATTGTTTCACATCCAACATTGTCCATTGTTACCAAAACTTCAAAATTGAAATAAAAAAAAAAAGATGGAGATGACATCATTTATATATTATGAAAAAACAAAAATGTTTCCTTGGTGTTTTTCTTTTAATCAATTTTTTTGTGTATTATATGCATTCAATGATTCAAACGAGTCCCACACTCTTTGACAATATTATCCATTTTCAGATATAAAATAGTTTATATTTAAATTTCATCTGCACAAAGATATTCTACATGACCCAATTCCCTCCACCTCATTGCTAGGCATGCCACTAGAGATGAAATATGCAAATGATGTGGACTTCACAGATGAGGACAAGAAAGCACTTAAAAGATTGCTAACCATAGTCACAGAAACACTATAAGACATGAACCTATTCATAAAACAGAGTTCACCTATGTATATCACTGGGACATACACAACCTAGATGAAAACAAGACACTCCATAGGGGAGATGAAGATTGGAGGAAGAGAAAGATTCTTAGATCAACACTTTGCAACTCCTTTGACATAGCGGCATGTGTAATGAGTAACATTGCTTTCCAGTGTTTCTGGAAGATATGAAATTAAAGATCAAAAATTCCTCTAACAAGAAGACTGTGTCTATATGATGCAACATGTGTGTCTTTAATGATGTACAACTAAAATAGCTGGGCAGTTCCAAAAGCTAAAGTATAAAGTTGTTGCTTACCATAGCAAACATTAGAGAATTAGGGATTATCACTAGGCTCCAATGACCAAACAGCCAAAACTCCAACAAGGCTCTATACAAGATGTGCAACACCTTTCCACTATCAATAAGGGTGGCACAATTATGGTGGTCCATGTTTGGTCATGTACTACAGATGCCTGAAGAAGCACCTGTACAAAATCTCTGGAATTTGCTGTAATAGTGCCAAACAACTACCGGACATGAACAGGCTGCCACTGCAGAAACTTGCTTGGTAAGCTGTGGGCAAACCTCCAAAATGCAGGTGTGGGGCCCTAAGATTTGACAAGCAACTGAGGGAGTCAAGGACTCTTGCAAGGGAATTAACAAAGTGACTTCAAATGAGAAAGGACTGAATGCCACTGTAGGATGTTCCAAACTACTACAGCACCAGAATACAATAAATAATCATAATGATCATATTTAAATTTGACAATAATTGAAACATTTCATTATCAAATTTTGGATTTGGATTTTAAGTTAAGGGGTAGGTGGGTTTGTCATCAATGGTATTTTGCTATTTGATGCAACCCATATTCTTTTCAGGTAGGTTTTCTTCTTCCAGGTGTGTAATTTAAGGATTATATAATCATGGCCTTCTATTTTTGGTCACTACTAATGATCTATCGTGTATATTTTTCTTTTTATTTACTTATTATTTTTGGTATGCTGCATGAAAGATCTGGCAATTGTGGGATGGGTAGAATTGGGAATAGATTAAAAGACATATAAAGAATAATAAAATGCTTTTGTTATTGACTGGACTCAGTTCAAAGGTGCAACAATCTAATTTTTTATATTTAGTGAGTCCCTATAGATATTAGTTTTATTAAATGACTATGAATATCTCTTATATATGAATCGGATTTTAAAAATTACATGTGATTTAAAATTACACCATATTGTAAATAGCATTTTTTTAAAATTTACAATAAAAGAAAATAAGAATAAGATTTATTCAAAAAGATTTAGAAATTAAAATCCCTTTTTTCCATAAATTCATCACTTTTTTATTTGCATAAAGTTTGTTGTTTTTAGCTTTATGATTTAGATGAAAATGAGTAAAAAAATCTGAACAAAAACAACAAAAAGCATAAAAACAATTTCAAGTACAAGTTTGAAGGACTTTGAATATAAACATAGAGTTCTAAAAATATTCACTTTTTTCAAAAAATTATTTCATTTCATTTTATTTTACTTTTACACAATAATTCTTCTGACTGTTCCTTTCTAAAATCTCCAATAAATAAACCCTATCAAAAATAAACACAAAGGGTAACTTATATAACCTTTGTAATTGAATAAGATAAAATACAGTTTTAAATTATCAAGTTTGCTGTTTCTGTAATTGACTTATATTTTTCTTTTCTTTGAATAAAGAAAAATATATGTAGTGAATAAATATTTGTTGGTGTTCAAATTTCTTATATTTGTACATGATTTTAATTCTTATAGATTTTTGTATTTGTTGAATTCAATTGTAAAGAAAGCAATGAACATAACTGGCAACATCAATAACAAAACATTTTAGTTTGGATAATAATCCCAATGGGTTGGGTTTTTTTTTTGTTAATGTTATAAGCCAGGAAATTGTTTCAACAGGCAAAAAAAAACAAAACTTTCATACATTTTCTAAATTTTAGGGAGGGCTCAATATATCCCCCATCTCATGAAAATAAGATAAGACTTTTCAAATATATGTTAGCAATTAAATTTATAAGGAGAAAGTCAAATAAAATGAAATGATTTTTTGAAAAAAAGTGAATATTTTTAAGATGCAATGTTTATTTTTGAAATCCTCAGAACTTTTTTTTATGTTTTTTGCTAATTTTTAACTAAATCATAAAGATAAAAACAATAAATTTTAAGCAAATAAAAAAATTAGTGATGAATTTATAGAAAAAAAATTATTTTAATTTCTAAATTCTTCTTGAATAAATTTAATTTTTTGTTATTTTTAATTGTAAATAAACAAATATTTACAACAAAAACAGTATAATTCTAGAATAATTCAAAATATTTGAAAAAATCCGATTCTTATATAAAAGTTATTTTTCTTTGAATTCAGCTTGTTGATTTTTTTTGGAAACAACCCTTTGATGAAGTGAGTATTTTTGCATAATGATGTTCCGTAAAGACTGTTTTCCTGCAAGCAACATTAGGTATTATGATTGCTTCCCATAATATCTATATACAGATCAAATTTTATCTGTCTGAATTTTTTTAGATAATTTGTATTATTTAAATTTTTCAGGCTGTTATCCTCATCTTTATTGTTATTCCGTGAAGGCTCCTGAGTTCAACAAGAAACACCTAAAGAAAGCTAGGGGGCACATTGGCCAAAACATTTTGTATATATCAATAAAGATTAGGATAACAGTAAAAAAACAACTAAATAATACTCTGCAATTTTTTTTTTTTTTTTTTTACTATTGCTATTTTTCATCTGATTAAGTAATTTGTTCCAAAAATATATTACTCTATTAACAAAAAAATACAATTTTTGAAACCTGCATTGACATTAAGTTTTTAGTTCAGGGAGAAATATTAAAAATGTCTACCATAATTAGTAATTCCATTCATTATTTTGAAAGTTTCAATTAGATGAAATCTCATTCTTCTTTTTAGTAAAGTAGTTAATCCTGATTTCCCTCATCTCTCCCAGTAACCATTTTACTATTTTTGTCACTCACCTTTTCATGTCATTCAATCTCAATATTACACTCCAAATTCCATGTCAAGACACTGGAGCCCAGGCCTGAGTACAATATTCTATATGAGGTCTCATTAGGGTTTTGTATATTTTTAAAACAACTTTGTCTCCCTTGAAACAATATCTTTAACCATCCAGCCAATCATTCAATTTGCACTCGATATAATAGACAAAATATGATTGTTAGCTTTAAAAGTAACATCAAAACCAACTCTAATATCAAATTCTTCATTTACTTTTTTGATTTCCCTATTGTTTAATTTATATTCAACTTTAATGTTTATGGATCCATTTTACATTTTTCTATGTTAAATTTTAATTTCCAAATATCTTTCCCATATAACAATTTATATCCATTGTGTTATTCCATTTGATAATGGTCTAACAATTTATTTAGATCCATTTGTGTTATTCCATTTGATAATGGTCTAACAATTTATTTAGATCCATTTGTGTTATTCCATTTGATAATGGTCTAACAATTTATTTAGATCCATTTGTGTTATTCCATTTGATAATGGTCTAACAAGTAGCTCAACATCATCAGCAAATAGTTCTGTTTCTGATTTTATATCATTAAGCAAATGATTTATGAATATGAATAACAACAAATGTCCCAGTACTGATTTTTTGAGAAACACCAGTCTGTTCAGAATGGCCTCCTGCCGATAATTTTTTGGAGAACAAGTGTTTAATTGGAGTCGCACCCAATTTATTAATTATAATAATGAATTAGGCGGGATATATATATATATAGTGTTTCAGAATAATTTTTGCCAAGTTTTACTTTCATAGTTCTGTCAAAAAATATCTTACAATATTTACTTGGATTTATCTTTTTTCTTTAATTTTTTTAATATTTTTTTTTAGAAATGCTTAATTTTTTTTTCATTTTCATAATGATAATAAGATACTGTATCAAATACTTTACTGAAATCCAAATATGTAATCTCCGCATTATCCCCTTTCATCAAATATTAATTAGTTTTATTAACATCCAACATGAATAATAATAGTTTTGTGTCTTTCGCTCTTATTTTTGTTCATCAAGATTTTTTGGGGTACCTTCTTCATGAACAACTTTCCTGTAACTTTCCCTCCAAAGAATGGGCACATTGAAAAAGTTTTACTAGGACACCTGTTGTTTCAACTGGTGTGTCCATTAATTCACCTACCTTATGAATACTTACTGTACTAACGTTTTTGTGAATTTGAGTTTTTGATTTTACATATTTGAATAATGGTTTACAATTGTATTTGATATTTTTAACAATTTTATTTTCAAGTTCCAACTTTTCATTTATTTCCATTTTTTCATCATTTTGCTTACTTAAAACATTTTGATAATTTTCAATACTAGGTATAATTTCAAATTCTTTCCAAGTTTTTCCTTTTCTTTTATGAGATAACCAATTACTGTTGCAAGGTAATCTTTCTAGTTGATTTCCTTGTTTAGTAAATTTTATAACTTTCAATATTTTTCATGACTGATTTTATCTCTCCATTTAATTTTTCCCTCCTTTCATTAACATTTAGTGTATTAAAACTCTATGTTCAATTAATATTATCTCCCTTTTCTGATATTAACTCTTCGGTAAGCTTGGACAAGTTTTTTGTTTATATATTCAAAATTCGGTTTCACTTTAATGTCTATTTCAATACATGCATGATCTGACTTAACCAATGGAGATATTAGACTTTCGTCTATTAAACATTTATTATTTGAAAAAAAAACCCTGATCCAATATAGCTTTCTCTAATCTATTTCTCACTAGTTCACATTTAGTATATTCTTCTATGAACCAATACAATCCTTTGTAAAATATTTTGATCTGTTTATACAGATCAAAATATTTGTTTTGTAATCTAAAATGTTGACTAATTAAATTTACAAGAGACATTAGTAACTCATTTATCCAGTCTGATCTCTTTAATAAGATAAAGCAAGAATTGTTCTGAGCTGTAGCTGTGTCAGTGCAACTCTATGGCTGCACCACTTGAACCCTAACAAAACACTTAAAGAAAATGCTAGATGAGAACTGCACAAGAATGCTGTGTGCTGCCTTGAACAAATCTTGGAAGCAGCACCCCACAAAAAAAAACAAAAAAACAAACAACTACAGCCACTTACCTCCTATCACACAAACTGCCCAGATAAGATGAATAATAAATGCTAAAAAAGTGAGGACAAACGGATAAGTGACATTCTCCTGTGCACACCTGCACATGGGGGGCCCACTAGTGTAGGATGACCAGCAAAACTCTACATCAATTAACTCTGTGTGGAATTTGGATTCAATGCAGAAAAACCTGCCAGGGATGGGTTTGTAAGAGAGAGTCATGAGAATCCGTGCTGTCAGCACAACCTGATGATGATCATCATATCAGGTAAATTGAAATGATATTTTCAGATTTATCTGGTGTAAAAGGCTCTAGCAATTTATAATCATCTTCTTTATATTACTTCACATAATCCATAGAAAACAGGATAAATTTGTAAATGCAAAAATTTGTGGCTATCTAATGTTTTTGTTCTTAACTTTGTACAGCCTGGAAAAAAAAAAGATAATCTTGAAAATATTATAGAAGATGAATCCATCACAATTACTAACATGTCAAACTGATATAAATGAGGCTAATAATTGCCTGCTGTTAATAATATACTAGAATATCTGTGCCATGAAAAATGACAGCCTTTATAAAATTTATATTTTAATGTTAGTCTTGGAATATATTTTCCCAATTATAGGAATCCTATGAATCTATATTATTATATAATTTAGTTATGAAAATTAATGACAAAAGTATAAGGTACCCAGTGAGAACAAACTCATAATTATAGTAATTGTTAGTTGAGCTAACATTTTAATCACTTCTCTACAGTGACTTTACTTGTATTTATTTTTGTTAATGGTATATTCAAGGGAATCAACTCTGCATATGTACATTCTTTGAAACCTTAATTGAGTTGGGGTATTACAGACAAAAATCAATGTGCACTTACATATTTTATTATAGTAGATTTATATCTTTAGAAAATTATTCATGTATACTAAAGATATTTTGTTGGATATAGCAATGAAGAGAATAATGAAGCTGATAAAATACTATAAGCATATACCTGTAGTGTTGTGAAAAGAATCTTCATTACAAGCTTTTTCTTCCAGTCACCTCTTATCTCTTCTGTTCATAATTTCCTTTCTAATCTCCAGAGTCAATTTAATTAACAATTACGCCTGTCCATTTTACTTGTTTTAAAGAGCCTTTTTATAGGATGATATTCTTTTCCTAATGATTTAGTAGCTGGTAATCACATGAGAATTTGAACCAAGCCTTTTATTCACTCTACATGTGTATATTGTTTTCATTCCTCTGTCTATGATCTGAGAATATTTTGTATCAGTTAATTTTTCTTAGTGATGTCACTTGTCCGCCTTTTTACTGAACTAGATTAATTATTGCACTACCCAGAATAGGAATTGAACTCCTAACTACTAGGTGATTAGATACACTTCAACCAACTACAACAGATACTTGAAGAAGACTGGAGAATGTAATGGTTAAAACATGACAAATTGTATAAAAAGGTGATAGGCCAGAATTGAAATAAGTTTTTAATCAAAAGAATAACTTGTATAATGATAAAAAATACCTTTTCAGTTTGGTTTTTTTTTTTTTGTTTTGAAAATGTTGGAAAGACAGAAATTCTACTGGGTAGACGTTAACAGAAATTCTGCCCCTTTGGTAAAATATGAATAAATACATTAAAAGCTGATTTTTTAGCAAAAGAGTGAATACTTTACACATCTAAAGAAAAGAAAAATATTGTTTTTTTAAAATAAAGATTATTGATATAAATCACATGCAATTGTAAGACTTGGAAATTGAAAATGTTTTTATACATATAGGGTCCTTTAACTATTTTAGAGAGATTAATATTTGTGATAAGTGATTTAAGTATTGTGCATTTAAAATTGTTTTTTCTTTTTTTTTTCTCTCATTTTTAATTCATAAACAGTACAGATCCCACAGCTTTCTCTATATCTTTTGGCAAAATGTTCCATTTCTTGACAATAAGTTAGCAAAAAGAAACTAGATATATTAATCCTTCACCAAAACAAAAAATAGTACAAATGGGTGACTAGATATTACCTTATCTGCTATTCTGTCAATAAAATCTTACTCCAAGTATACAACCATAATTTGGATTATCATAAGGACTGACATTTAAAAAAAAAATATTTTCTTGTCATTCTAAAAGATATCAATATGCACACAGGTTCTTTTTCCTAATAATTCCAATTTCTCCAGAAACTCGAGTAATTTGCCTTTTAACTGTGTGTTTTTTCAAAAACATTTTACAGAATAAAAATAATTATAAACACACACACTCTGAAGCAGGGGTCTACACAATAATTGCTTAAATTGCAACAAAAAATATGTAGGAGAGACTAAACGGGTCTTTGAACATAGATATCATATTAAACGAGGTTTTCTAAACAACGCCCTAGCTAAACATTATAGACACTAACCATACCTTTGATTTTAAAGGTGCCAAAATTTTAACTCACATACACAATAGAACACTATGTAGAATTATGGAATCTTGCATTATTCTCACACATCAAACCATCCCCCAAAGACAAGGCTTTTTTAATATATCTCCATATTTAGTGACACTTGTAGTCAGAAATCATAAAATACCCTTCACATAACCATTTCCGTCATATACTTCCCAACAAATTTAAATTTCACATTATTCCAATACACCCTTACACCATTCATATTTTACATAAAAAGTAATTTTTTTAAATAATTAAATAAAAACATTTCTTTTCTGAAAAAAATCCGTTACTAACCGACCATGAACGGGTTAAAACTCTTTTTTTGAAAAAGAGAAATTTTCTTTTTTTGAATTTGAAGTATTTCTTTTCCTTTCAAAAACTTACTGTAGCATAATGGACCTAGGAACACCATATTTGTGGCCTTGTGCCAGACACGGAGAAACCTTAATAGGATGTAGCATGATTCTCAGACCTTACGGGAGTGGGCGAGCAAGAACAATATGAAATTCTAATTATCACCTTTGAGTCTATTCGGAGCCATTAAGTCTGGGATTATGCTAGTAAAATTTAGTTTAATCGGTTTGTCAGAAGAAGGGATGGTTGACCCGTCGACCTCTTAAGTGACACGTGTAATTTGGTAAAACAGTTAGAACGTTCGAAAGGCTCGAGAAGATTCTAGAACCCTCGACTTCGATTTCTATTTAATGAGGGAACCTTAGATTTTGAATCAGTTGAGTTCTGGGGGACCGAGAGGGTGAGTTAAGTCCTGGAGACCGAGAGAGTAAGGTCAGTTGAGTTTGGTTTGACCGAGCTGGTGAGAATGTAGATATGATGTCGCTGTGTGAAACCTGAGATGTAATATTGTACACTGCACGAAGTAAAAACATACCTAAGCCTGATAATTGGTACTGACCGTTGGAACGAAGTTAAGAGCATCATTAGAAACATATGTAAGGAAGCTGACTATCTCTCTCCCTCAATAACTTTCATTAAGGAAATAAATTCATGAAAAACAAGAGGTACTGTTTATCACCTTTATTTACTACATGCCAAAGAAATCATAATGGGATTCATGAATGAAAGCCATTAAACAAACAAACGGGAACAGATACTTGACTGGAGATATATACTTGTCAACAAGTCAAATTGGCCGTAACGAGGAGCACGGGCCTGTGTAAGTTGATACTCACCCGCTTGATACTGACCAAAGAACTACTAGATTCTGCGAGTGTGTGGAGTTGTAAACAACCCCAAGAAGTTCCACACCTTATGAGAAAGACGACGGCCACATAACTTATATGCAATTTGGTAACGTGAAAGAAACGAACAACCCCGCAACGTTACATATTACGAATTGGTGCCATAACGTTACATTACACTGAAGAAACACGATGTAATGAAAGTACATGACATTAGCGAAACGCAGCGAATGAACAAAGACGAAGCGATCGCATGGCTTACATGCTTTTTTGGAAAAACAATGCTTCCAGTTTGAATTTAAATTATTTTCTGCTTCTCTCTCGATGAGAGTCCGGATTAAAAACATTTACATCTAAAAATGGACCTAACTATCATTATGCTCTGATGATGATTTTTTAATAAATCGAAATATTGTCAATATTAGCAATGATAGTGATATAAAAATATATTCATTTTAACAACATTGTGTGTTTTCATACCCTTTTATCTATAGATACATACATACATATATATATATATATATATATATATATATATATATATACACTGGCACAAACACACACACAAAGTGTGTTTAAAAATGATAAAGACTGATGCTGTATTTAGCAAAACAATGAATGAAATGCTAATTTTGTTTTACAATCTTTCCTATTGTTGAAAGTATGTGTGAACCATTTCATTTGATAAAGTACGAAGCTGTGACATTGCATTTCATTGAAGAAAGGTTAAATGGAGCTGATCGAGTAAAGCGTGCTGTGTTTTGCCAAAAACATTTCATTCAAGAAGGTTTGAAAAAGAATTATGAAATTCTTTTTCAAAATGACACTAACTTGTTTTGATAAGTTGTTCAATTTCAACATTTAAAAAAAACTTGAGTATTTGATTGATTTACTGGCATGTCAACCCATCTAGGGTTACCTTATGCCTAGAGGCTAGAGAATCATATCCATTGTATGTTCATATTTATATTTTTTGCATAGTTATATAGAAATAAGAAAAAACATTCCAAAACGATAAATTTATTTTAGATGTTGAAGTTGACGTTTCATTGTTTTTTTAAACCTTCATCAGGACAATACAATGAATAAAGTGTTGTCTAAATAATGATGAAAATCTCTTTAAAATGAAACCAGAAATTAGAAATTCCTGATGAAGGTTTTAAAAAACAATGTTTGAACATCGACTTCGACATCTAAAATAAATTTTATCTTTTTTAAATACTTTGTTTTTTTTGGGTTTTTTTTAAATTTCTACATACCATCAGATTTATTTCCATATTTTACCACCCATAGTTAGTTATTTAAGATTTGTGTGTTTAATTTTTAAACAGTTCTATTTGACCAATATGTGGGACCCTAAGAGGTACTATTACTCCAAGTCAGAGTGGACATGTGAGTAATAGCAATGAATTGGTACTTCATAATCCCCAAATCCCCAGAACTGGAGTCTTGCCATCAGATTTCAGTCATTGTATGTGTATATATATTATTAGCTGTAACCCAATATAAATGTCATATCATAGCAAGAATCTTATTGGCATTCCCAGTTGATTTTTTTTTATTTGAGGTTATTGTTGTTTAATCACATTAGTATATAGAGCTGTGTAAATGGAGTTCAGAACCGTTTGAATTATGCAAATATCCCCAGTGGTTCAAAAGTTATGAGGATTTAAAGCCCCAAAATTGGGGGTACAAATGTGGACATGATTTTGTTTCAAAAGTATGTCAAAACAGAAATTCAGTGATCTCTTGACCGTTTCTTTATTTTTGGAGCAATTTTGATAGAATTTGGTATTCTTATGTAAAATTGTATGTTCTTTCTGATTATGCACTCAAATTGTATGAATCTCTATGCTTTAACCCATTATTAAGATATATATGAGAAAATCTAGCATCAAATCGGAAAGAATGGCGTAAGAAAGTTTTATCTGTCAGTGTGGCTTTGTAGCTCGCAGCAAAGCTGGGCTGGTATCACACTCAAGAAAACACAAAATGTCTTCTTGATAGCATGCACAATGTGGAAGGAAACAAATCACTTACTGCTGACTCTTATCTATCATTTACGATTGGAGAGTCCACATATATATATATATGGTCCACCATATATATATATATATATATATATATATATATATATTTCGGAGAATATGTGCTTAATTGAAGTCGTACCTAATTTTGAAAATTAATTAATTAATAATTAATTAATTAGGCGGGAAAATTAATTGATTAGGTATGATTAATATCATACCTAATCAATTAATTTTCAAAATTAGGTACGACTTCAATTAAGCACATATTCTCCCAAAAATTGTCGGCTAAAAAAACCATATCAAAACACATCGTTTGTTCATTTACTTCTCATATATATATATATATATATATATATATATATATTGTAGGAACTGTTCTGAAAAATTAAACCATTATTTTGTATTGATTACTTAGTTACAATATTTTTTTAACCTAATGGTTAGAGAATTTTATCAGGATAGATTATTTTTTAAATGTAGTAAGAAAAAATATTTAAAACTACAAAGATCTACATTGTCAAAAGTTGAAAAAGAAACCAAAATCTTTTACAGTTCTCATGTTATCTCCTTAATGAGAAAAAGAAGTATTTCTAACTTCTTAACTAATTTTTCTCCAGCTTATTCTACTCACCTTTTTGCATTTTCTCACTTCTCATCTTATTACAGTTTGTTTCTCCTCTCTTTCCCTTATTGGTTTACTGGGAATATATCAAGGAAAAAAAAATGTCTGTAGCACAGGGAACAACAATAATAAAAAAAAAATTAAAAAAAGAAAGAAAGAATAATAAAAAATGTGAAATAGAAAATAAAGCAGACAGTTAATCATACAAATAAGCATTTTGTATGCAAATGTCAGCATAAAGTAAATATTGTTTCAATGAAAGCTGTTACAGAATTATGATATTTATCAAATAATGCAAAAGCGCTACATGCATTATTATGAAGAGGGTGATGGAATAGTTGATTATATTAGACTAGTTTTCTAACCAAAATATTTGAAGTTATATGCCTGTTTAGTGTGTTTGTTTGTTGTTGTTTTTTTGTTTTTTGTTTATTTTGTTTGTTTTCTTATAATGGAATATTTCTGTTGGTTTTAAGTAGCTTAATGAAAATATCCAAGATCTACAAAAGCGTTTATAAAATTAAAATTTATCCCATTAACCTACTAGCCATCATTGATATTATTAGCTGCAAACCTGCTTTACAAACTGTGTTTTAAGCTAATAATACTGAACTATGATCATTGCTTGTACTAAAAAGTTTTTCATTGAGTAGAACATTTTTTTAATAATTATAATGAAAATCGATATAATTGGTAAATCTCTTTTCTGTTATGCGAATGTTTATCTTCTGTACTTTGATTACTGTTCATTATGAGTTTTTAATTGACAAGAAAGATTTTAAAATAATCAGCTTTGATCCAAGTATAGATGGTATCCATATTACTTATTAGCTGAAGTATCATCAACTAATAATTAATATTCATTAGTAGTAATGAATTAGAATGTATTGGGTACTCTGCTTTAATCCATTAACTTTTATTATTGTAAATAAGTGTGTATTCTTTTTCTACTGAAACAATTTGAAAAAGCCATTTGAAAAGAATAATAAAAATTGAGCTAGAATTTATCTATGTACTTACCAAAGAAATATGAAGACTTTTTTGATGGTCATCTTAATCTGCACAAAAAAACTTGTAAACATTGAAAATGCACTTTTCTAATTTCAAGAATATGAATTTACATTTGTTTTCTTTTCCATTAAAAATATATAGAATTTTCTTTTTTTTAAATCAATGTTGAATTCTTTCCATCATGTTACTAATATTTGACAGCTTAGTGCTCGCATATTGAATGCTGACAGCCGTATTGAACGGACATCTTTTTTGTTGCTCTAAGAACGCAGTATTTATTTACCATTGTAAAAATAAATAAGCGAAGTGATGATTTTTTAAAAATCTATTTATTCATTACTTGAATCATATTCTTTATTAATCTAGCAAATCTTATGTTCAAATTACATACGTTTGAATTATGTACAAATTTATGTTTACTGTTTATTTATTTATGATTTTCTGTTTTAACTATTTAGTTTGAAATGTAAGTTTCTTCATAAGATAAGTTATATAAATACATTGTAACTTTAACCTATGTCTAGATTTTGGCACAAAAGCAGAGATTTTTTTAATTCTGTTATTATCCATTTATTCAATTTATATATATATATATATATATGTATGTATGTATGTATATATATATATATATATATATATATATATATATATATATATAAGCAAACATTTTATATCACTACATACATTTTTCCTTTTCAAATTTGCACAGAGGTAATTTCATAAAAGTTACAGTACATGTATTTTACATTTAAAGGTTACTAAAAATAGTTAAGATAAATAAATTATGGGCAACTATATGTATGTTCTTATCTAGATGTTTCTTTATACAAATTTAATGTTTTAATTCATTTCTATTTGTGGCATCTTGAATTTTAATGTCTATTTCCACTGTTTATACATTAGAGCTGTTTATCTTATCTTTATCATTTAAACAGTTTAAAATAATATTAATAGCACAATTTAATAATAATGATAACAACAATAATGATAATAATAATAATAGTCTACTTCCACTTTGTATAATAGACTTTGATCCATTTACTTCGACTTTCAACATTCAGAAATACATATATATATGCATGTATATATGTGTATATATATATATATATATATATATATATACACATTTCATGTAAGGTCTCACAAAGCACTATGTTTATTATGTAACCTCATACTCCCAGTTTTATAGTCAAATTATCAGCAACTAAACTGGTACCCCCACCAAGCTTGCCTAGTGAGGAGGGTAATTTGACACCCAGCTGAATGAAAATCAAAACCTGTCAAAGGGTGGAGGAAGCTTTTCGTTCAACGGCCATCTAGCACATTAATGCAGGGACGTAGAAATACCTGTGTTGGGCTGAGTGTAACAACACCACCTGAGGAATACATATTGATCAATATCAATCTTGCACTTAGGCTAACTGTAGAGGATGTCAGAACAACAGTGGGCTCCATAGGTGTGGCATGCATCTCCATTGGTGTAAGAACACACCCTGGTGTCTGCCAATCACTGTCCGACCTATGGGTTTAATAGTCTAAATAGTACCCTGCTGCCTGCCTTGTGGGTATCCTCTGGAGAAGAAAAGGCTAAGGGAGAAAACCCTGACAGAAATCACGGCTTGGACTCTGTTAGGTAGTTCAGAGTGTAAAACACCTCCTGCAGCCGAACTGACACAGAATGTATTGGTTCAGCATTCCTTCAGATGCTGTTGCTTGGGTCTCCATACATCTAGCTCATATGCCTTGGAGGGGAAAATCCTGCTAAACTGTGCAGTTACTGCTTATAAACCCTTTATCTTTTGGCATAGAGGTAGGCGCCAAGGGACAGCCCTCAGCCAATTAGGTGCTGTCTCTACATAGACTAGTATTAGCATTACAAGCCGTTAGCTGATATGGGCGGACATTTTTAAATTTGCGACCTTAATCAGTTAAATTTGCAATTTCTGATCCAATCTTAAAAATATTTCTATGGTTGGAAAGAAAATGAAATAATCTTTCTAAATATGTAATTTTTATGGTTCGTAATTTGATATATTTTTTTATCAAAATCATGTCCACTTTTTTACCCCAATTTCGGGTCTTTAAATTCTCATAACTTTTGATCCATTGGGGATATTTGCATAATTCAAACAGTTCTGAACTCCATTTACAGAGCTCTATATAACTAATGGGATTAAATAACAATAACCTCAAATAAAAAATTCAACTGGGAATGCTACGAGTATTATGCCTCGGATGCTGGAATGTTAGGACCATTATGCCCAGACAAACTGACAACCTTCTGGGCATAAGAGATGCCCGTAAAAACCACAATTATTAACAACAAACTCTAGAAAAGACAAATTGACATTTCTACCCTTAAAGAAACCCGACTTCTCTCATCAGGCTCACTGAATGAAAGAGATTACACCTTTTTCTGGCAAGTGGAAGCCTCCTGATGAAACCAGGGAACATAGAGTTGGCTTTGCAGTCAAGAATTCTCTACTGGGAGTAATAGTACCATCCACAGGTGGCTCAGAGAGAATCTTAACCCTCCACCTTAACTCTACCATGAGACCTGTTGCAACAACACTTAGCCTCACCCCAATGAGCTTGAGTTGATTTTAAAAAATCATCCCCAAACAAGATCAGCTTTACCTGCTTAGTGACTTTAAAGCAAAAGTTGGCGCAGACCCCGACTCCTGGCCATCTTGCTTGGCATTGGTTGAATGAATGAGAATTGGCAACGTCTCTTTGTGTTCTGCCCATACCACAACCTATGCATCACCAACTCATATTTTCAGTCTAAATCCCCTCACAAAGTCTCCTGAAGATACCCACGATCTGGACATTGGTACCAGTTGGACCTCATCATCATCATTATCCTGACCTCAGAAGCATCCTCCAAACCCGTAGCTTTCACAGCGCAGACTGCAACTCAGACCACTCCCTCATCTGCTGTAGAGTCAAACTCCAGATGAAAAATATCCACAGAATCAAATCAAATGGACCCCTTTGTGTGGATAGTGCCAAAGCAACTGACACAACCAAAACTTCTGTCTTCCTCTGTGCCCTAGAGGAGTCCCTCCTCCACTTACTACAGTGTTGCTCTGTTGGGATGGTTTAAGGACCACCATCTACAACACAGCCCTGACAGTTTTTGGCAGAAGAATGTGTAGGTCCAATAACTGGTTTGAAGTCAATGCCTCTGTAATGACACCAATCTTGGAAGAAAAAAATATCACCTGTACTAATTTCAGATGTATGCCAAATGACAAGACCCTACATGCCCTTAGAGCATCAAGGAAGAAACTCTAGCAAACTACATGTTGCTGTGCCAACAGCTACTGGCTACAGCTTTACAACAGCATTCAATCATTTGCTGAATCCGGTAATATTAAAAGTATGTACGACGGCATAAAAAGGTGCTTGGAATTTCCCATTGCAAAATCACTCCACTGAAATCGGTCTCAAGTGAAATCATAACTGACTGATCTAAAGATCTAATGATTGCACATTACTCCAAATTCTATGCCATCGACCACACTGTCTCCGATGCAGCCCTCTGCCATGTAGAGTGTCAACGTGTAGTGGAAGAGATTGACACAGAACCGACACCTGAGGAACTAAGCAAAGCACTTGACAGCCTAACCTGTGGCAAATCACCTGGCAGTGATGGAATCCCTATTGGAATTCTAAAGTGCGGGAAGCCTGTTCTCCTCGACAAACTCCACAAGCTCTTCTCTCAGTGCTGGAGTGAAGGGGTTATCCAACAAGACATGAGGAATTCCACCATCATAACCCTGAATAAGAACAAGGGAGACAAGAGTGATTGTACTAACTACCATGGTATCTCTGTACTCAGCATTACAGAGTTGTATTAAATAGATTCCAGATTCTTGCGGAAAAGACTTACCCAGAATCACAGGCAGGTTCGGAACAGGAAGGTCTACCACTGACATTATCTTCTCTCTTAGACAGTTTTAGGAGAAATATAGAGAGCAAAAAAGGCCACACTACATAGCATTCATTGACCCCAAGAAAGCTTTCAACCTTTCAACCTTGTGAACAAGTGGCCTCTTCCAGTTGGTTGAGTGGATAGGCTAGCCCCCCCTCCAAATCCTTCAGTCCTTTCACAGCAACATGCAAGGCAACAACCAGTTTGGTGGGTTCACCTCAAACCCCTTCAGCATTTGTTATGGTGTCAAGCAGGGGTGTATTTTGGCACCCACTCTGTTTGGGATCTTCTTTTCCCTCCTTCTGCGCCAAGCTTTTGGTAAAGCAACAGAAGGAGTCTACCTTCACACAAGGACAGATGATAACTTGTTCAATTTTAGCTGTCTAAAAGCCCAAACAAAATTTAGGCTTTTTATCATCTGGAACATGCTATTCGCTGATGACATAGCAGTGTAAGCACACTCTCAGAAGCACTTGAAAACACTCGACCAGTTCATCCAAGCCTGTCAGGACTTCAGCCATCATTAATATAAACAAAACTGAAACAATGTGACAGGGAACTGATACCCCTCACCTCCACCACCATAAAAAACTACACCCTGGAAGCCATAAAAACCCTTTACCTACCTAGGGTCCACCATCACCAACAACCTGTCACATAATGCTGAACTCAGTTGCTGGATCAGAAAAGCTGCCTCAACTTTTAGACGCTCACAGCAAGAGTGTGGGACAACAACAGCCTCACAAAGGTACGTGTGTTATCCATGTGTTACCAGCACCCTATTGTATGGAAGTGAAACCTGGACCCTGTACTACCACCAAGAGTGGTGGCTAAATAGATTCTACCTTCACTGCCTTAGATGTATACTGGGCATCACCTGGAGGGACAGGATCACTAACCCAGCAGTTCTGGAGAGAGCTCAATTTCCATTGACTGGGCCATATCTGCTAGATGGATGATGAACGAATCCCAAAGGACATCCTCTATGCAGAACTTTCATCTGGCAAGACACAGATTGGTCATCCCCAGCTGCAATTTAAGTATGTCTACAAGTATGGTCTCAGGTGCTTTAACATCACCCTTTCCAGCTGGGAAAATTTGGCTCAAGACCACCCTCGGTGCCAGCAGGCTCTCTGTAGTGGGTTATTCATGTCTGAAGTCACCCTGGTGCAACACCATGAAGCCAAGAAGTCCAGAAGAAAGTGACGGCAACAGTACCGGCACACCAATATCTTCAGGGACAGCCTTCACATGCAACATCTGTGATCGTGGCTGATCATTGGCCTTCACAGTCACAGAAGTTAGTGTAACTTTAGGGGTCCGAGAAATATATAGTCTTCTAAGACTGCAATGCCGATGATGAGTGCTTGAAACTCTAAAAAAGCTAAATGGGCACTTAATGTGTACATGTCCGTCTTTGAGAATATTTATGCACTCAGAATATCTTTTGTTAGCATTTTCTTGAGAGACCAGCAACCAATTTCTTTTTTTTCTTTTTTTTTTACTTTCAAAATATATCCTTGTGTAGACATTACTATTACATGGTATCTTTATGCTTACACATGTGCACACACACACACACACACACACCTCCATATTTACTACCACCAGATATAACCAAAATAGGCCTCTTTCACTTATATGCTCTCTCTCTCAATGCTGTTAATTTCTTCTATGATTTCTCTATTGGTAACACCCACCACAAGTTCCCTCTCCTTTCTATCCTACTCTTCTCAATTGGTAATACCTTTAAACTTTTCACATCTTTCTTTTTGTCTCTTTTCATGAATACTAATAGCCCAAATTATCCTTTGAGCCTTATAGTAAAGTTGGTAGAGTGGCTTATTGTCAGTATCTGCTTGACAATGAGGGAGTCTATCCCCTTTTCACTAGTGCTAGACCAGGAGATTGTTTTTGCATCTGAGGTAGAGTGCCACACTTACCATCAACTCCCCACTTTACTGTACAGATTCAATCTATGTTGCTCATGCGCTGTATTGGCGAGGGCCAATATTGAACCCAGAAACTTGTTCCTAGGCAGATGCTCCTTACTTTATTACCAATACTGATCTAACCATTTACCTCAGTTTCACCTCAGTTATTCTGCATGTTTTCATCAATGAAAACAACTTCCACTTTTTATCATAAGCATCCAAACGACACTTAACAATACATCTCCCTATGAAACTTCACTATATATTCTTAGTATCACAACAAAGTACAATAGAGAAATGGACAAAAGACTACATTCTCCATTTCTCAAAGAAAATCAACCTCAAAATCATTAAGAACTACAGAGGTATAAAACACTTTCTGCCATAGCTGCTAAGGTTTCTAATGCCCTTCTTCTTAATCGCACGCAACCTAAAATAGAGAAAAAGCTAAATGGATTTTGGAGATATTGATCCACAAATTCTCAGATTCTGACATTTCATCAATTTGTAAGGAGTATGAGCAAAAATTCTTGAGGCTAATTTTTCCTAGGCATTAAAGTCCATATACAGAGGAAAGATGGAACAAATATTTCTAGTATATGATTTCCCCCCCCCCAAAAAAAAACTGTTACTGCTATAATGCTTTACAAAGACACAAAAGCAATGGTTTGTTCACCTAGTGATAAAACAGATTTTGCTGGTATCCTACAAGGAGATACATTAGCACTGTTTCTATTTATAATATGGCTATATGTCATTAGATCTAATGAAGGAAAAAGATTTCACTCTAAAAAAGGCAAGAAGCAGATAATATCCATCAAAAACTATTACTGATTCAGACTAAGTAGATAATCTAGCACTTCTCACAAATACACCTGCACAAGCTAAATTACTCCTGCATAGCCTAGATAAGGCAGCATGAGGCATTGGCTTCTATGTGAACTCAGATAAAACAGATTTCATTTGTTTTAAACAAGATGAAGACTTCTCCATACTGGATGGCAAGCCTCTGAAATTAGTAGACCAATTCACATACCTTTATTAGAAACCTTAGCAGCTATGGCAGAAAGTGTTTTATACCTCTGTAGTTCTTAATGATTTTGAGGTTGATTTTCTTTGAGAAATGGAGAATTTACTTTCTGTAAATGAGATATTGCTACTACGTAGCAATATCTCATTTACAGAAAGTGATATCAATATATGCACAGGAAAGGCATTCACTGATATAGACAGATAATTGATTGTATGGAAATCTGCTCTCTGATAAGATGAAGCAAGAAATCTTCCAACCTGTAACCATGTTAGCCATGTCTGGCTGCTTCACTTGGACTTTGATGAAACCCTTTGAGAAAAAATAGATGAGAACTACAGGAGGATGTAGCGAGCTGTCTTGAACAAATCCTGGAAGCAGCACCCCACAAAAAAGTAGCCATATGGCCACTTACCTCCTATCTCACAAACTATTCAAGTAAGACAAATTAGGCATGCTGGAATTTGCTGAAGTAAGACTGAACTCATACATGACGTTCTATAGACACCTACACATGGAGACACCCGTGTTGACCAACATGTAAAAGCTTACATTGATCAGCTCTGTGCAGATACTGAATGCCATGTTGAGGACTTGTCAGGAGCAATGACTGATAGGGATTTGTGTTGGGGAGAGAATCATAGGAATACATGCTATCAGCATGACTTGATGATGATGATGATGATATATCACTCCATCTTCATTAAACTTTCACTATTCCTTTTCAACTCTATCACCTGTACAATACCACTCCTACTATTATCAAAACCATCAGTTTCGACCATCACAACTATCTATAACCAGTAAGGCAAGTTAATTTGTCACTTTAAAAAAAAATTCAATATAACTTTTGTGGCGAAAGCTGGGGTTTGGTGTAAGAACTGAGATCAAAAATTAGATTCCTAACTTTAAAACTCATTTGAGCATTTAATTTTAATGATTGTCAGCAAAAATATACACAAATACCTCATTTCCGCAGGATTTTGCTGACAAATTGACTTCAAAATTTCAATAATAAATCCAGATCAAATTTATATTTTTCCTTAGATACAATGAATGGAAAATATATTCAATGTTTTAAATTTGCATTGTTCATTAACAATACAAATTTAAAACATTGAATATATTTTCCATTCATTGTATCTAAGGAAAAATATAAATTTTATCTGGATTTATTATTGAAATAATGAAATTTTTAAGTCAATTTGTCAGTAAAATACAAGGTATTTGTGTATATTTTTGCATTAAAACCTCCTGCACTATATAAGATTATGTAACAATAAAATTAAATTGTTCAGTGTATTTTCCTTTCGATGAAAATATAGGTATTATTTGGTGGCACTATGATTTGGTTATAATGTGCTTGTGCCTTGCTTCCTGTCCATACACAATCTATGAAACTTCCATTGTTAATTTAACAGCTCTTTCCACACTTTGTGAGTTGGCGGGTAAATTTGGAAATTTCAATTCTGTTCCATTCCATAAACATTCATTCATTCATTCATTCATTGAAAAACCTGTAAATGTAGTTTCCCAAGCCCCAGTTTGTGAGAGGTCAGTCAAAGTTGACCAATGTGTGGCTTTAAAATTGATTGAAGTAATTTTTTAAAATCTTTTCATTGGTGGTTTGCTACTTCTGAAAAAAAATATTGAAAAATTTGTTTTGACATTTGCCAGTCAGTTAAAATTCAAAATTATGTAGATTAAACAAGCTTTTTCCTTTCTTTTTTTTTCAAATAATTAAGTCTCTTGCTTGAAAATACAAAATTACAAGTTATTTTTGCAATTATAAACGGATTTTATACAGTAAATAAACCAGCATTTTAAAGCAGTATTAACTGGAATGATATTCCTCAAAGAAAATTCTGGGCATGATATTCATAAACAAACTATATTTGTTTTATTTTATCATCAAAATTAAGAAATTTCTTGGTTTTATGGGTTTTATTGATAATCAAAATTAGTCTATATTTTTTCTGAAAAATAAAAAATCCTGAATTCCATAGGAGACAAAAAATGGAGGCAATTTTTTTATCACTGTCTACCAAAATAACAATATATTCAATCTCCATTTAATCTCTACAAGGGGATATTTTTTCATTTTCTATAATCCTTTATTTTAATTTGAATTATTGAGATCAATTAAGATGTTTCAATTGAAAAAAGAATTATTAAATGACATTTAAATATTTTTCTTTCCTCAACATTACGGAATCTTTTTACTGCAGTAAATCTTTTACTTATCACCGACATTCCATTGCTCTCATTTTCAACCTTTAAACTAATTTCCTTAAAAAACTGTAACGATTTGGGAAAAAATATTTTGTGTCGTTATTTATCATGTCAAACCCCAACTATCACTAAGAGTTCAAAAATCGACCTTCCCTAATAACCTGTATAGACTGTATCTATATCTACTATCAACCCAATCATCTCTCTTCTTTTTGCATTATCCTCTTCTCGTTCTTTTCTTTTGATTACTGCATTCCCAACCCTCTACCATCATATACTTTGCATTTACATGATCCATTCCATCAGGTTACCTCAGCATCATTTCTGCTGACACCAACGCTTCCTCCTTAAAATGGAATATAGTATTTTCCACTATCACAACCACTTGACCTTGCTGATGGTTCCAGTTTGTTCTACCGACAGAGAACCACTTGTTATTTTGAAATTGTTTCTTCCAGTACATTTAGTCAGAATAATACCCTGAGGCCAGAGGTCAAGCAAATTGCTTATTTCCCTACTCTTTACTTGATTTTTTTATAAAATCATTTTCACCATACTCATTTCTTGCTACACTCTTTCTCATGTTCATCGTCTCTCTCTCTCTCTTTTCCATTATTCCCCCACCATCACTATACTCTTATTTATTCTCTTCCTATTTTTCTCTTTTAAGATATGTTAACTTGCACCGGTGTAAGTATTTATATGCGCACTGGCACACAGACATACAATTTTCCACAGATTCTGTCTAAAGATATTTTAAAGATGCATCAAGCTCCTTGATCTGCATGCAACCATATACATACAAAGATATAAATACACATCTTCCTCTGTTAAATTTTCTTCTAACTTTCAGGTTGATGTGTATGTATGTATGTTTGTAAATCACATACACACATTGGAGATACAGAGAATAAAAACTAGTAGCAAATTGATGTTTGCATTCATGTTGTACTAATGCTCTCTCTTTCTCCCCCCCCCCTCTCTCTCTCTCTGTATAAATAGGGTAAATTGGGCTCTTTAGCCATGGTGATAAACAACAGGAGGACAGTTCTGAATTAAAACTATGGAGTAGACAATGGGAAACCATTCCACTCTCTTTCTCAAGAACAATCATGGTATTTTTTTGTTTACTATAAAGAGCTGTGATCACCTACCTAAGTCCTGAAAAAATATTGAACTAATATATATCTACACTGACACCCTGAAGTAATGCTAAAAAGCTTGACCTACTTCTCAGAATCTGACCACTGTCGGCCAGAGCTGTAGAATACATCGACTGCACTTCTACAGAGGGGTAAAATGCCCCCAGTAGGGCTGTGGGTGGCAATCCATGATGCTTATGGACAGAATCTTGGTGGATGAGCTGTTCATGATATGCAGTAAATATACATCACTAGACAACCCATGAATCCATTGGATCATTGATTCATGATACTTTTATTTAGGAATGAGTGAAATATTCTAATTATTTCCATTATATCAAGAATTCAGTTGATTAAAATAAATGTTCAGCATCAATGATGACACCACAAAATTAGACTGGAAATTGCATCACTCTTTAGATTTAAGTGTGACATATAGCAGATGAACCTAATACGTCAACAACCAGGATCAAACAGTTCAGTTAGGCAACTACTGCTACTCATCTTTAAGCCTAGCGAACTATTGATGAGTCAACAAAACAGCCACTGAAAGGTTTTCATGACCTCAGACCAACCCAAAATATCTTATGTCAGTACAACAATCCTGAAAATAATGCTGCACCGCCCGTCAAATGGTCACACAAGAGGTGCATTCTACTGAGGTTAGAGTTTGGGCCCAGTGTTCAAAAATTCAGCTACAGAACCCCAACAACATCACACCCTCTAACTGCATCACCCTAAACCAGTCCCAAAATACATACCACATCGCCCTTCCCATGGTCAAACAAAGGGCATGTACCACTGAGTTTAGAGCTCTGGTCTAGGGTTCAAAAAATCAGCTACAAAGCTCCAACAACACCCACAAACCACATCATAAGGTACACCCACTACTGAGGATATAGCTTTGGTCTCAGTATCTAAAAAATCGACTACAGAGCCTGAAAATAAAACAAACCTACTTAGATGCAAAAAAGCTCTGTCAATGCCACTTTAGGTGGAGTAAGAATGCTCGTAAGACCTCATGCTCTAAAATTGTTAAATAGAGAAAATCCAACTGAGAATCATGAGTACTACATTTAATGGCAACATGCACGTGACTATAGTCTTGTATTACAACCCCACAAATTACAGCAATGAAAAAGACATCGCCATGTTTTACAGGGACCTATCCTCCCTATGCAGACACATGCCTAAACACAATGTATTGATCATAGGCAAAAATGAAAACAATAGATTCTACTTACACAACACTCCAAATAGATTCTAAATGAGTTCTCTCTTGAGAACAGACTTGTATGCTTGAACCCTAAATTTCAAAAATGAAAGGGCAAACTATAGACATACACCTACCAAATAATATAAAAGCACAATTAAACTACATCCTAATAAACGCAAAATGGATAAACAGTTATGAACTGCAAAGCATACTCCTCTTTCAAAGGGGTATCCTCCAATCCCAGAATCGTCTCAGCAAAACTACACTGGAGTCTATGCAGAAATAAAAAGTGAACCAGTAAATCTATACATTACAATTGGTCCTCACTTGGATATATGTGATCACTATTCAGTAACAGTAAGAAATAAGTTTGACATTCTTCAAGAGACCTCAGTAAATCATACTCCAAATGAGGAATGTGAAAAATTCATTAGTGCCCTACTAAAAGCTGCAGCTGAGTGCATATCAACCAAACTAAGAGCCAAACACACTCCTGGGAAACAGAAGTAATTAGTGCAAACAGACTACAAACAGGTATTGGTGGAATCCATGAGGAAGAATCTCTAACTATATAGACTGACTAGCAAGGATCCAGAGAGGTTGCAGAACACAGCCAGAGTGCTTAGACTAGAGGTCTGAGGAGGGCGTGGTCAACTGCAATGGTGATAGGGAAGTAGTGTGGTGAACGGTCTTAAGACCATGACATGAAGAGGTGTCTTCTCCATATGGAGCCAACTAGTGGGATACTTTCCAGGGTGTGGATGGCTGCAAGTGGCGACAGGCTTTATCAAACATTGAGCCACTGCTGTCATGCAAGACTGGGATGACAAAATCTACGATTCTTCTCTGGAATGTATGATAATGGACACCATTGGCTTGGTCCCACCTAGGGAGAGTTGTATGTGAATGCAAAGGAGGTGGGTGGACACAAGTTCATTGGTTGTGGGATTGGCACTTGATGCTAAGGGAGCCATTATCACAGATGTATGCTGGCCTTAAATCTTACACAAGATGCTCATAAGAGAGCAACTGGAAACACTGTAAGATCCAACCAGAACTGGGCTGACTTGCTTGCTTTGAGTTCCATAGAGGTTGCTCAATGATGTGCAAAAGGAGATCAAATCTAAACAGCCAGTGTGAGCTTTTACCGTAGGAAACCTGAACCCTGCACAGCTGAGGTTCATCGACGCAGTGGGCACCCTGTCATTAAGCAGACATTATATTATGCGTGTAGATTCAACTTGTCCATGTCAAAAGCAACGGTGAGGTCAGTTGGTCATTTGGAGTTGTGAGAAGTGTCAGTCTATAGACCCAGATCCAGTGCAGGAAGGTGTGCTCAGTGTGCCTGAAACTTGGAATCAGCTAGGCATGGACATCATGCACTACAATGGTCTCCACCTTTTGACCCTGATTGATTGCAGACCTACATGATTTTCAATTTGGCAAGTGCTGAACTGGCAAGACAATGCACACATAATTTAGCAATTGGAGTCAGTGTTCATTGAATGTGGCTCCTCTGCCAGTCGAGCTCCTGGCCGATAATGATTCTGCCTTCTGCACAGTCAGCAATTCAAACGGATTGGGGAGGAATGGGGTGTCTAAATGAACAGTAAAATGAATTGCTGTGTGGAAGAGCTGCCTATTATGGAGGTCAAATATTGGTTTAACATCACACCCAAGGATGATGTATCTGCCTCGTCTGCACCCACCAATCTGCTGCATTTGTATCAAGTTTGAGTGGAATTCATCTTGTGCCTCTGCCTGACCACTAAGTGATGTCAGCCCGGGACAAAGAGGGGGATACAGTTTGGGTGGAAAATCCACATCGACAATGCATGTCGAATTTCATAACGGCTTGCATCACCAGTCCACAGTCAGTCGTAATCAATGCCACACCTTGGCACATAGGAGATGTGTCTCTGGTTGAATTTGTAGCCACCAGTGGACCACAGTGGTGACGTATTGTCAGAGAGTGATGAATGGTGTGCCAGCAGCAGTGGCATTCCATCTGAGAGCGAGGGAGCGGTGGGACTGAACTTTATCGAGCCCTTTTATTCCATGGACTGTTTTGGTCTCCAACACGTTTGAGGATTCAGCCAGGGAAGAAGACGTGACTGTCCCATTGCAAAAGAGTGCAAGAGTGAAATGACCAGCCCTTCATTCACCTGTGAAGATACAGTCAGGGGTGAGTGTGACGATAGACATTTGTACTCACCAGATTCAAAGTGTCTGTGGTGTATGGCCTGCGAGAGATCCGGAATGTATTCACGGCATTGAGGTTTTGTAGATAGTGGTTGGTCTGCATGTGGTGTGGAGGGCTAGAATGTTGGAAGAGTGCAAATTCAGGCACTTTGATGAAGGACGTTTGTCCACCTTAAAAAACATTTTTATGGTATGCCACGGTTAGGAAAGAGAAAATTCAGAGGTTGTGAGAGAATTTGCCATTCTTCGACAGGCAAGAGACTGGACAATTCTTTGACACACATCCTTCTTCAATTACTGATGATGTCATATTGCTTTATGCATGTTATTAAAAGTAGATAAAGAAAGCATCTGTACAGTCAGTTCTCCTTTAACATCATCATTTCTATGGGTGGGAAAAGAAATGTAATCTGCATTTTTAGATAAAAACTCAAAATATTCAATTTCCTCTTGTAGATCCTCTTTTGTATGCATAATTGGTTGTTCAGACATTTATGTTACTGTTGGGAAAATCATTGGTGCCTCTTTTAGTATGATAGAAATTTTGACTTCTGCATCAAGAACATACTTTCTGAGTACTGCAGAAACAAGGTGGAATCTATTAGCTTGGAGTTTCTACACTGACATTCTGTCAGTTTTTCATCATCAGACTATTCTATATTGATAATGACTGGTAGATATTTACTAATCTTACTTTTGGATAGTGAGACGCCCAGTGAGGATTATATTCATTACATTAATAATGGTCTGTAACTATGTTACAATACAATGGAAGACATGTTTCAAGCAAACTAAGAAAGAATCAAATTAAATTGAACATACATGTACGTGTAACATGAATTAGAATTAACAATAGGTTAAACTACAAATTAAGGTAAGTTAAGCATTGGGGTATAGTATCAATATGTGAAATTTCCTGTCTAAGTAAATGCATATGTATACATACATACACACACACACACATATCTTTGTACATATAGACAAACACACAAGCCTACACACATACTCACAAACATCCATACACATATACCCATATGTACACATGCATACCCACACATATATATATGAATAAAATATAAAAATATGCATTCATATATATATGTAGATACATATACACACATACATATAGATCTATATAAAAACCTCATTTAGTATTTATTTCAGTTCTCTAAGTTTTCTAATCATATTAAAAAATATTGTACATATGTAGACTCATTCAAATTCATTATTCTCATTCTATGACAATGCAATTGTGTGAAGAAATAAGCAACATTAATCTGAAGAATTAACATGACATAAATCCAACTTTACTTACATTCTACTTTAATCATTAAATTTAAACATGTACAATTACAGATTCATGCATGTTTTTCAGATATCCTTTGTATGTATGATGAGTCACACATATATACACACATTCATACACATATATTTATACATACACATGCATACATATGTACCTATATATATGTATAAATATATATAAACATGTAAACACACACACACACACACACACACACATATATATATATATATATATATATATATATATATGTGTGTATATATATATATATATATATATATAAAATAAAATTTTGAATGGATAAAAATGGTTTAATGAAGTGCCAACATTTGTTTCGGCCAAGAGTTTGTCCTTGTACATATAATGTATTCTATTTATTTGTATTTGATGTAATGATTAATAGATAACTATTATAACTATAATAATATTTGATGACTATAAATATCACATATCTTGCCCTGATGACAGCTGTTTCTTGTGAAGGCAATTCAGATGGAATCTCTCAAGTGTCCTGAGATGTTGTCTGTAAACAACCCATGTCACACAGGCGTAAAAAAGGGCAGTGAGCTCACAGACTCGGTATACACTCAGCTTGGTGGGGATCTTAATGCCACGTTGGCTCCAAGCCCTTTTCTCAAGCAAACCAAAGGATCTTGTTGATTTCTGCAACCTGAGGGAAATTTCTCTAACCAAAGAGTTGTCCTGAGATAGTGTGCTCCCAAGATAGACAAAGTGATTGACAACTTTGAGGTGCTCGCCATACACAAAGATAGTGGGATCCACAAAGCATTTGTTCGGGCAAGCTGGTGCATGACAACAGTCTTTTATACATTTATGGTTAATCCAAAGGCTGTACAGGCTCTGGAGAAACAATCCATGAGGTTCTGCATCTCATGTTTGTTTGTTACCAAGTCAGTCATTTGCATATAGCAACTCCCACACTATGGCTGTGGATACTTTTGAACATGCCTTATCTTATATTGAATATGTTATCAGATGATTTGTAACGAATGTAAATACCATTGATATTAGTTTTTAAAGCAATGCGACCGCAAAGAAGATTCCAAATAGTTGTGGTGCGAGAACGCAGCCCTCTTTCACACCATTCATAACTGAGACAGGCTCTGCAAGGGTACCATTATATGTGACCAAAGTGTTCATATCATCATGAAGAGACCAAATAAGGGCTATAAAATGGGGAGGACAACCTAACTTCCCAAGAAACCTCCAGAGCGCTTTGTGGTTGACCATGTCATAAACCTTCACAAGATCAATGAAACTTTGGTAGAGGTCAAGATTCTGCTCAATGCACTTTTCTTGCAGTTGGCAAGCCGAGAAGATCATATCAGTTGTGCCATGTCCAGAGCAGAAACCACATTGGGATTCTGGAAGAATAGTTGGTGATATATGTTCTTCCAAGCGATTTAGAAGAATTCTCCCCAAAACCTTTCCAAACGATGGAGAGCAAAGCAATTTCTCGATAGTTGTCACATTGGCTTCTAGAACCCTTTTTGAACAAAGGAATGAAAGCACATCCTTCCAATCCTGAGGCACGAAATCAGTAATAATTTAAAACTGGTTAACTTTCAGACTTTTTTGATAGCATTTTTGGATTCCTTGGGCAAAAATACTTTTATAAACCAATTTTTTTGGAGTAGGGAAGCTCTAGAACTTATTTTACTGACAAAGATAGATTACAAAAAGTTGCCATCTTTAGCGACTGACCACCCAAATTTGGAAAGTTAAAAATCAACATGACTCCACCAATTTTTGGAATTGGAAGCTCAAATTTTGTGGATTGTCTCACTTGTACAAAATTTCAGAAAAATTGATATGGATGGGTGACATGGCCCGGATTATTTGACATGGAATTACCCATATATATATATATATATATATATATCCTGTCTTAATTGAATGTTCAACCTGAAAGTAAGCAGGCAAATAACATAATCCACTGTGCCAGTGTTCTCAATTGTTAAGTAAAGCAAAGCTGACATACAATACTGATCAAAGACAAATAGGTAGAGAATGATACTTTAATGTATAATACTTTAATACTATGCATACAAATACATACTATATACCAACTTGGCATCAACAATAAAAACTTGAGCTTTCATTCTATTTCATAATTGAGCCTTATTCATAAGTGTTAGACTGATGCTTTACAGGACAAATGTGAGATAAGATTGTTGATTGATATATTGATAACAGATTAGGTTTATTGATTTTGTGACCTAAGATTTGTTTCAGTTAAACAATTAAAAAATAATTAAAAAAAAACCTTGAGTGTGTTGATAAGAGTGGTCTGTCAGATAAATGAGATAGATTCAATAGACTAAATATTTTTGATAATTGAGTAGATGGCTAGATAAACAAAATCTGAGAAATTACCAGGTCTAGAAGATAGACATGGCAGTTAGGAGAGGCTGAAGCAGACAAAGTACTGGAATCAATAATTGGAATGACATCAAATGGCTATTGATTGGTTAATAAGTTTAAATGGTTATTGAAATGGTCATATCCTGACTGAGTGCTGATCAATTCACCATGGTTCATTAATACATGCAGAATCAACAGATAATTACATAGTAATTAGTCTTCTCATTGTAGATAATGACTTTTGTCTATTCATATCTATTGAAAATGGGGTTGGAGCTTAGGATCTTTATAAGATTTGAAAAATGAACAATGGTCTAGATGGTCTAGTTACTTAACAGATTGTCACATAGTTTGATTAAGTGATCTGATTGGTTGAAAACATTGTTCACTACAATTCATTAGGGATTATACTCTTTTTTTAAAATAATCTTTACTACAAGTTTGTCCATTTATAGTATAGTTACCTACTTGTACACATTGTGTGTTTGATCTTATTGGAAGGTTTTCTCCATTGAAAATCTCAAGCTTTTAATCCACTCTCAGGAAACACATTTCAGTTGATTTCTGAAATTATCACGTGGCAAAATTTACCATTCCTGGCTAAACAGGCTGCATTTTCTTATGAAATACAAGAAATGTTTTTTGATTATATAAATTGTAGAATAAACAAGGTCAGATCCATGGTTTTTACATGGCCACGTATATGCTGGATGTTCACAAGGAAATAGTGAAAAAGTACTGTACATATTTACAAAAGATAGAAAAACAAAAAAAATTTTTGTTAAAGAAGCGCTGAAAAACTAATCAGAAGTTTTCTTTGTTTAAAACTTTTATTGTGTATTAGTCAAGTTCATATTTCTGTACCCATAGAATATATAATGGAATTAATTCATTATATATTTTTTCATATTTTCCTAAGCATTGCCAGATAACTCTTTCCTCCCCACATCCTAAGCATTGCCAGATAACTCTTTCCACCCCACATCCTAAGCATTGCCAGATAACTCTTTCCACCCCACATCCTAAGCATTGCCAGATAACTCTTTCCACCCCACATCTAATATTGCCAGATAACTCTTTCCACCCCACATCCTAAGCCAGATAACTCTTTCCACCCACATCCTAAGTATTGCCAGTAACTCTTTCCACCCCACATCCATTGCCAGATAACTCTTTTCCTAAGCATTGCCAGATAACTCTTTCCTCCCCACATCCTAAGCATTGCCAGATAACTCTTTCCTCATCCTAAGTATCCTTAACTCTTTCCCCCCACATCCTAAGCATTGCCAGATAACTCTTTCCTCCCCACATCCTAAGCATTGCCAGATAACTCTTTCCTCCCCACATCCTAAGCATTGCCAGATAACTCTTTCCTCCCCACATCCTTTGCCAGATAACTCTTTCCTCCCCACATCCTAAGCATTGCCAGATAACTCTTTCCCCCACATCCTAAGCTTGCCAGATAACTCTTTCCACCCCACATCCTAAGCATTGCCAGTGCCAGCCTTTGCCAGATAACTCTTTCCACATCCCCCACATCCTAAGTATTGCCAGATAACTCTTTCCACCCCACATCCTAAGCATTGCCAGATAACTCTTTCCTCCCACATCCTAAGCATTGCCAGATAACTCTTTCCTCCCCACATCCTAAGCATTGCCAGATAACTCTTTCCACCCCACATCCTAAGCATTCTTTCCACCCCACATCCTATTTGCCAGATAACTCTTTCCTCCCCACATCCTAAGCATTGCCAGATAACATCCTAAGCATTGCCAGATAACTCTTTCCTCCCACATCCTAAGCATTGCCAGCATCCTAAGCATTGCCAGATAACTCTTTCCTCCCCACATCCTAAGCATTGCCAGATAACTCTTTCCTCCCCACATCCTAAGCATTGCCAGATAACTCTTTCCTATCCTAAGCATCCAGCATTGCATGCCAGATAACTCTTTTTCCCACATCCTAAGCATTGCCAGATAACTCTTTCCCTCCCCACATCCTAAGCATTGCCAGATAACTCTTTCCTCCCCACATCCTAAGCATTGCCAGCATTGCCAGATAACTCTTTCCTCCCCACATCCTAAGCATTGCAGATAAACTAAGCATTGCCAGATAACTCTTTCCACCCCACATCCTAAGCATTTCCTATTACATCCTAAGCATTGCCAGCCTAAGCCCAGATAATCCTAAGCATTGCCAGATAACTCTTTTCCTCCCCACATCCTAAGCATTTCCTAAGCATCCTAAGCCAGATAACTCTTTCCTCCCCACATCCTAAGCATTGCCAGATAACTCTTTCCTCCCCAAGCATTGCCAGATAACTCTTTCCTCCCACATCCTAAGCATTGCCATCCTTTCATCCTAAGCATTGCCAGATAACTCTTTCCTCCCCACATCCTAAGCATTGCCAGATAACTCTTTCCTCCCCACATCCTAAGCATTGCCAGATCCTTCATTGCCAGATAACTCTTTCCTCCCCACATCCTAAGCATGCCAGATAACTCTTTCCTCCCCACATCCTAAGCATTGCCAGATAACTCTTTCCTCCCACATCCTAAGCATTGCCAGATAACTCTTTCCTCCCCACATCCTAAGCATTGCCAGATAACTCTTTCCTCCCCACATCCTAAGCATTGCCAGATAACTCTTTCCTCCCACATCCTAAGCATTGCCAGATAACTCTTTCCTCCCCACATCCTAAGCATTGCCAGATAACTCTTTCCTCCCACATCCTAAGCATTGCCAGATAACTCTTTCCTCTAAGCATTGCCAGATAACATCCTAAGCATTGCCAGATAACTCTTTCCCTAAGCATTGCCAGATAACTCTTTCCTCCCCACATCCTACTCTTTCCTCCCCTCATCCTAGCATTGCCAGATAACTCTTTCCTCCCCACATCCTAGCATTGCCAGATAACTCTTTCCTCCCCACATCCTAAGCATTGCCAGATAACTCTTCCTCCCCACATCCTAAGCATTGCCAGATAACTCTTTCCTCCCACATCCTAAGCATTGCAGCATAACTCTTTCCTCCCCACATCCTAAGCATTGCCAGATAACTCTTTCCTCATCCTAAGCATGCCAGATAACTCTTTCCTCCCCACATCCTAAGCATTGCCAGATAACTCTTTCCTCCCCACATCTAAGCATTGCCAGCACATCCTAAGCATTGCCAGATAACTCTTTCCTCCCCACATCTAAGCATTGCCAGATAACTCTTTCCTCCCACATCCTAAGCATTGCCAGAAACTCTTTCCTCCCACATCCTAAGCATTGCCAGATAACTCTTTCCTCCCCACATCCTAAGCATTGCCAGATAACTCTTTTCCACCCCACATCCTAAGCATTGCCAGATAACTCTTTCCACCCCACATCCTAAGCATTGCCAGATAACTCCCACATCCTAAGCATTGCATTGCCAGATAACTCTTTCCACCCCACATCCTAAGCATTGCCAGATAACTCTTTCCACCCCACATCCACATCCTAAGCATTGCCAGATAACTCTTTCCTCCCCACATCCTAAGCCCAGCATCCTAAGCATTGCCAGATAACTCTTTCCACCCCACATCCTAAGCATTGCCAGATAACTCTTTCCCCACATCCTAAGCATTGCCAGATAACTCTTTCCACCCCACATCCTAAGCATTGCCAGATAACTCTTTCCACCCCACATCCTAAGCATTGCCTGAAAGTCAATCATACTTACATTAGAAGGACACCTGTTATCATCAAATTCCTTAAGGCTAAATAAACCCAAATATTTTCATCTTTTATAAATAGTGTATCCACTTTGTTATTTCCTGCACCCCGTTTCACGACCAATTTCCTCAGGTTGTTGGTCCCTAACACAATCTCTTGCTGATCTAGTCTAAGTGAGAAAAACTGCTAGGCTCTTCTTGGGTTTATTTAAGTCAGTATACATCTGCCATATTGTTAGGTCATGCTTCCATTCAACATAGCAATCTTCGTTCTCAAAATTTGGTAGTAGTTTTAAAGTTTGTTGAGGTGATATATTGAGACGTAATATAAGTTGCAATGTGTACAACACAAGACAATATAAAATATCTCACAAGTGGATCTCAAACTGCTACCAATTGTCTAGCAAGTGTTCAATGTTTGTCGTATATTCAGTTTGTTGCCAATACCACTTTTCACTCTCTTTTTCTCAATGAGTTCCTTCTTCCAAAGAACAACACTTAAGTAGTCAGAAACATCCAAGGGAGATAACTCACAATCCACACATGAACCGGATGCTAAGTGGTCCCATGACATGCAACATTTCACCACAGCCCTTACTTGGGCTAGACGAGCAGTCGGAGAGGCCCGATCTGATGAATCTGCTGGTCATGTCAAGTCCTTCCACCTATATGATTGTTCTGACTGTATTCTTTAAGTTGTTCTTATGGCAAACACCCACTCCTTTTTATCATATGGGTGCTAGAACGTAGTGGCTGAGTCAACCATCAGTTTATTAATACATATGAAGTTATCATGAAGTTAATGAAAATTATTTCTACCAATAATGAAAAATTTCTGTTTCGGACTTTTGTAAACAAATAACCCCAGTTAATAGAACCTGAGTGGTGCTATATGAAAATGAAAACCATTACTCTATATGTATGATGTAGATCATTTTGATGTTAGCATGTGTGTGGAAGCATGCACAGAAATTCACATTTATTCATATAAACAGAGTAAGTTTGTGGCCTAATTACCATAAAGTATTTATATTATGTAAATATTTATTTTTGAACACAATTCTTTTTCAATAAACTTAATTCAATTAATGTTTAATATTTATCACATCGATTGGACATTATACAGCCATAATTTCAAATCAAAGTGCAGCTAATAATTATGTACCAGGCTATGTTCCAATATCATAGTTTATTTCAAGTTGGAAAATGTTTTTGTAATTTATTTTTATCAAATTGAAATTTAATTGCTCAGATGACTTTCTGTAAGCTTTCTCAAAGTAATTCCCTGATAGCTTCAAAGAAAACTCTTAATACCTGTTTGTATTTCTATGGATAATTAAAAAACAAAAGAAACATTTTCACTAATGTAGATACATGAGACATAATCAAAAGACTGAATATTTAATTGTTTTTTTATTTAAAGGAAGACATGTACACAGCTGAGAAACTTAGATAATAAAGTTATGCCTAGACAAGTTATTACCAGTTATTTTAAAATTATGAAGCCAGTCTCAGTACCTTATGAATTAGATATTTTTGGCAAAATACAGGCTTGTATAGACCTCTTCATACTCACTATATACTTATATATATATATATATATATATATATATATATATATACACTCACTATATACTATATATATATATATATATATATACACACTCACTATATATATATATATATATATATATACACTCACTATATACTATATATATATATATATATATACTCACTATATACTATATATATATATATATTATATATATATATAATATATATATATATATATGGTTTTGTTGTTTCGTAAACTACATATTCATTTCAAATGTCAAATTTGAGAGTGTGGAGGACATTAAAAGATATACAACAGGACAGATTCATACTATCTCAAAAGAGGAGTTTCAGAGGTGCTTTGACAAATCAAAAACTCACTGGAATATGTGGGCTGAATGTAATTTTGAAAAAAAGACTCACTATTTTTTAATACATATTATATTGCCTGTAAGAAAACAGATTGTCTTTTACCATACAAATAGTATAATGAGAAAGATAATAGAATGTATTGTTTAAAACATTATGTTGATAATATAAAACCCCACAAAGTAGAGATTCAATTGTAAAAAAAAAAAAAAATTGATCCTGTATGAATGTTTTAAATTATCTACTTTGTCATATTTATTGCATTAATCCTTTGTGGCCACTTTTTTCCGTGTTTATATATTTGTGCCCAATAGATTTTGAAAGAAAAGCTTAATTTGTTCAACGTAAACAAGAATCACATTTTATTGAAAGGAAAAAAAATGGTATAAATCTCAAATTGTTATGCCAAGATGTTTATTATATAAAACCTGTTTTAATATATAAAATTATTCTTGTTATCTTTAAAATATGCTTCCAAATCGAACCCATTACAATATCATGCTTTGTTATGTCAGTAGGGAGGCTAGAAATTCCCAGTCCATTGATCTACTGACTCATTGTTTCCTCCCATGTGAAATGTTTCCATTAAAAATTGGCAAACATGATGCATGTTGTGTTCCTTCTTATAAACTTTAATTTTATCATTGCCAACAACTTCACCCCTTTTATTTCATTTTGACTCTATTACACAATAAGCAGAATAATGCACTTGCTGGTTGGAACATTATCTTACTCAAGGGTTTTATTCCTCAAGAGATCATGTTGAAGCCAATTTACTACCAATGTGTAGCATTGATCTTCCACCCCTCAAATGCAAAGCATCACTATGGCTAAAGAATTCAGGAGTGGACTTGATGGGGTTTGGCTCAAAGACCTGTAGGGTGTCTAATGTTGGGAAGAGGTAATCAGTGGGGGGTAAGAAAAGGTTAGGAAAGCTCAAAAGGAATCAAGGAATACAGGATTGAGTGTGGTTTTGGCAAGGGACTAAAAGCACAAATTAAATCTGCTATCAATTTTATAAACACACAGGATGGCTTGAAATACACTCACATGATCTGTTTTTGTCTTTATTTTTATTTCACTTTTTTGTTCACTAGTTTCCTTATGACTCTTATACTTATTTTTGAAATTTCACTTTTTTTAAACTTTTCTTTTTGCCTTTTCTCCCATCTTTTTTGTTCTTTTGAATATATTTTCCAATGATTTTTTCTTGCTCTTCCTATTAGCAATTGCTTGGTTGAATTAACAAGTCCTGCTGTTTCTCTTTTCTGAGGTTTTGTCAGACATTATTTATAGAAAAAACAGATAATTCTATTCTCATTATTTAGGTACTAACACAACACTCAATAAGTTATCAATGGCTTGATAAGTGTTATTCGGACTCTGCTCTGTCAGAAACAACAGTTAAGAGGTGGTATGCTGACTTTAAATGTGGTCATACAGACACAAATGATGCTGAACGCTCAGGTCGCCCAAATTCAGCAGTTGTCCCGAAAAAACACCAAAAAACTCCACAAACTCATTTTGACTAATCATAAATTGAAGTTGCACATGATAGCAGAGGAGTTAAAGATATCAGAAGGCAGTGTATTCATCCTTTTGCATGAACATTTGGCAATGAGAAAGCTGTGTTCATAATGGATGCCACGTTTGCTTACAGTCAATCGACAATGCGTCAACAATTCAGAGCGTTGTTTACAAGTTTCAACGTAACAAAAAGGAGTTTTTGTGTAAATATATGACAATGGATGAAACATGGATCCACCACTTTACTCCGGAGTCAAATCAGCAGTCAGCTGAGTGAACAGCTGCAGGTGAAAGCCATCCAAAACGACCAAAGATGCAAACATCAGCAGGCAAGGTTTTGGCCTCCGTATTTTGGGATGCACAAGGTTTTTTTGTTCATCGATTACCTTGAGAAAAGGAGAACCATCAATAGCAAATATTATATAACATTATTGGTGCATTTGAAGATAGAAATCACCAAAAAATGGCCACAAATGAAGAAAAAAAAAGTGTTCTTTCACCAAGACATTCACTGTGTCACAAGTCAATTGCAACAATGGCAAAACTACATGAATTGCACTTTAAATTGCTTCTGCACTCACCCTATTCTCCAGATCTGGCCCCCAGTGACTACTGGCTGTTTGCAGACCTCAAAAAAATGCTCCAGTGAAAGAGATTTAGCTCCAATGAAGAAATGATATCAGAAACTGAGGTGTATTTTGAAGCCAAAGACACATCATTCTATAAAAAAGGCATCAAATTGTTAGAAAAGCATTGGAATCAGTGTATCACCCGAGAAGGAGACTATGTTGAAGAATAAAGTTGAATTTTGCCTAAAAAATTGTTGTTTTATTAGTTAGGCCCAGGATTTATTGAGTATTGTGTTATATGACTGGTAATAAAATTAAGTTTATCTTTATGAGCATTTTTCAAAGCTTTCTCTGGAACAAATAAACAACTAGTGTCTGATGCTTGAGACAATCAGATTATGATAACAAGATTAATATACTCCTACTCTTTTCCCCTTTTTGGACAAATGGATGCAATGTAGTTTGTGCATGTGAATGAATCATTTTCAGCAAAATTAGCAATAACTACGATTTGCCCATCCTTCAAAGAACTTTTTTTCTCAGAACAAAATTTTGACTGTTCTTTGGCAATGTAATCATGTTTCCTCAAAGTTTGAAGCCAGCATGAAATCATTCAATGAATTCCCCAGTGTTTTAAAATATAGTTTGTATCAGTTGATAACTGCTGTCTATATATCTAATCATCAACAGAATTTTTATCAAAATTTTCTCTTAGATATAATATAAAATTTTCCATCAAATAAATGCAAGTAGTCACCCAGCTAGTGGCTAGATTATGCTTCATTGCATTGTAACAGCATCTATGCATTGATGGTCATCTGTTAAAGGATTTTTTCCATCAATCATCAGTTTCATGTTTTAATTTATTGTGCAAATGTAAACATAGTTTGCTAGGATATTCTTTTGTTTTGTGCTCACAAATGACAAAGATTGTGTTGATTTTATGATCAAGGTACTTGTCATGTAAATATTATTTAGCATTAAAAGAGATGTCTAGATATATAAAACGTGACCTTATTGTGAGATATCAAATTTTTACTTATAGTGGGAGATGCCCAAATCTGCCATTTTGAATTTCGGTTATTTTAGTAAAATACTCATAGCACAAGTTCTAGTCAAGTTCTCACCATGAAATGTTTTACATATCCTGACATAAGAGAGACACATTATTAAAAAAGAGGAGAAAAAAAAAAGCAAAAACAAAACCGGAAATTTTGTTCTTTCTAAATAGTATGCGTTGCGTCCACGTCGCCATTGCTAATGTCATACATAGGAGCTTTACGCCAGTCGCTAAAAACCAACTCACTCAGGTAGATTTTTAAAAAAACTAAGCCACAAACGTAAGGACAACACTCATAATATTTATTCCCTTTCAGTTGCACATCTTAACCATGCACCTATTTTTATTCTTTGTTTTTGTTCAGATTGATGATTTTTTTTAAAAACATTTCAATGTTTAACCCATATTTGTTTATGATTTTGTTGGTTTTTGTTTGTGGTCAAAAAGCCGGGGTTCAGTTTCTAATACAAATCAAGTAGTAATCTGATCCCCGTTTGGTGACATATGTAATATATTTTGCCATAGTAATGTTGTTTATTGTCTGACTCCTGGATTTGATATGGAATGATTCTATTGTATGTTTTTGAGAAAGGGTAAGTGCAAAACCAATGCGCCTATGTAGAAGAAAGCATGAATGGTAGACCAAGGAAAGTAAAGAATAACAGATCACCATAGAAAAATTTGATCTTGCTGTGAAAGAGAGTAAAATTTGTGTGCTTCAATGTATATTTGATTATTGAGAATCAAAATCATTCAAACCAACATTAGGAAATTTTTTTTAAATCCATGTCAGTCATGGTATTTTTGTCTAAAGAATTGTTGATTTGACATAGAATCACTCAATATCACTGTTCCCTTTCTTTTTTACTTCTGTTTTTGTGTTTCCCTCAGTGTCTATCTCTCATGCATACATACTCATGCACAGTCTTTTTGTTAAATCTTAGTACTCTGTTGGCTGGGACTGTAGAATATGCCTCCTGCACCTATTAATAGGAGTAAGACCCCTCTCCAATGGGGCCACTAAGTTTCCTGAAATAGACTATTATGCTTATACACTAAATCTTCTTTATTTTTTCTAAATCTATATATATATATATATATATATATATATATATATATATATATATATATAATCAATCGTAATTATATTATGGATTTGGACTCATAACTTAAAGTTTCATGGTTATGCAATCCTCAGATGTGTCAAATGGTTGAGATCTTAAAAACCAGTAGTCAAATGGTTGAGATTTAAAAAACCAATAGTTTTTTAGCATTTATATAAACGTGAAGCGTTTTCACGCGATAGGATGATATAAAGCTAAAAATTGTTTTTTTTTTTAAACTGTGGCTTGTTTAATATATATATATATATATATATATATATATATATTAACAATGGAAAGGAGTAACCTACTCGAGTTTCATAGATTGATTCTTCAGGGTTACATTAGATAAATTAATCGAGTTTTTTTAATTTTTGCTCTACATTGTATTGAGCACTTTGTATTTGTTTTTTCTTAATCTTAACCTCTGGATACTGGCGCTTCCAACGATCGTACTCATACCCACCGGTAAGTTACTACTTATACATTTACAAATATATATATATATATATATATATATATATAGATATATATATAGATAGATCATAAAGTTGGGTCTCTGGGAAATTTATAAATACTCTAAGAGAATATACATTATCTAAATGTCTTAGTTAATATGCATAATATATATTATTTTTTGTGAGTTAGTGTATATATATATATATATATATATATAAATCTAATGAGTCAGACTATTAGTTTCGCTTAATGCTCTTCAGGGCTAAGATATCTGACTCTCCATTACAAATGAGTTAAGGGAGTGCTCAATAGTTAAAACTAGAGCTAAATTTAATATACCAAGCGTGTTGGTAAATCCTTGCGGTGAGAAAAAACCCAGCAAATACTTTGATTGTAAAATATACTACCAAACATTAACCGGAGAGAAAAAAAAAAAAAAAAAAAAAAAAAAAGAAAAGACCAAGATAGTCATACCAACAAAAAATAATCTATTGGTACGGTATTTGGCCAAAAGAAAAAACAATTTATATGTATATATGAAAAAACAATTTATATGTATATATATGTATATAAGGATTTACCAACATGCTTGGTATATTAAATTATATATATATATATATATATTCCACTTCTAATGTCAAATAGAAAGTACAAGAATGTGGGTTTTATATATATATGGTATTTGTGGGAAAAGTGACTTACCATTGAAAATGGTCACAGTGGTTAATTGATTCAAGTTTCACAATGATAAGACAGTGATATAACAAATATAAAATGCTCAATATGTTTTTGTTTTTTTAATAATAAAAAATAAAAGGATAGAGGTAAAAAATGGGAATAAGAAATAAAAATAATTTAAGCACACATTAACAAAACCCCATTCCCCACCACTGTAAGTAATTATTATAATTTATTTATTTATTTATTTATTTTTTTTTTTTTTTTGTGAGTTAGTATTGAAATGTAAAAATACACCTCCATGTGCGTATTCATATATACACATTCTATTGACTTTAATTAAAATAAATGACATTTGATATATTGATAAACCACATTTAATCGCTACAGACTCTATAATAATATAGTGAAACCTCATCATTATCATAAACCAGTAAAACAATAGCACAAAGCGGATTTCCAACAATGTTTATATTTGATCTTAAGAAAATGCAACTTCCGTTTTTTTTTGAATTTTTTGAATTTTCGAATCTTGAATTGGTGTTCTTTGACCGCGGTCCTGTAACCAACCGTTTATTGCAAAAAAAATACACACGTGCAATCAACTGCAATTAATCAATATCTTGTTTAATCCAGTGGATTTAACCCTGAAGATCCTTATGGTGAAACTCGAGTAGGTTATTACCGTGTACCTTTTGATAATATATATATATAAGAGGGTGTAGGAATTAAGAGGAGGCGAGAAATGAGTTATAGACATTTTAGGATGTATCTGCTATATTCAAAATTAATCTTATCCAAAGTAGGTTCATTTTGCTTAATGTATAGAGCTTTGAGAATTTAGAGTTTTTGTTTCTTTCTTTCTTTGTGCAGTATATGTTTTCAGTTAGAATTTTCTGCTGAGTAGAGGGAGGGGCATGCATTTGATTTTAAGTGTTGCGAAATGGGAGCTGGTATTGGATAGATAAAGTGTTAAGCAGTGTGACATGGTTGTAGTAGTGAGACCAATGTAGGTACTTTCATTCTGAGAAAACAATCTCCTAAAGGGCATTCAAATTTGTACACTACATTAATCTTGTTAAGACAACTAGTTAGAGAGGATGAATTGTTGGAGACAAGGTTAGTGTTTTAAATTTTGAGTAATAAATGATTGATTTTACTTTATTGTTGGGGTTGGTGGGAGAAACTTTGTTACAAATTGATTTTTAAAGCTATTTCATCAAGTTTGTAATATATATATATATGCATACATACACACACCTACACACATATATAGATACACACACACACACACACACATATAGATAGATAGAATATATACTTGGGTATCTGGGAATTTTTTAAATACATAGAGAATATTCATTATCTAAATGTCTTAGTACATATGTATAATATATAGTATTTTTTTTAGTTATATATATTCCACTACTAATGTTAAATGGAAAATACAAGAATATGAATCCTAAAGTTCATAATGCAAGAAATAATGCAATAAATGATTTTGTGTCAATTGTTTCTTTTTGAGAATTTGTAGGTAAAAATATTCCTTTTTTTTCAAAAACTTGACACTTGAATATTAGAACCTTTGAAATTTCTCAAAAACTATAAAAGAAATAGATTAGAAAAGAAATAGCAGTGATATGCTTGAGAGACAAGATATTTTTATGCTAAAATTTGTAGCTGAAAAAAAAAAAAGAAAAGGTAATGGTAAGACTATGAGCCAGAAGAGTAGTAAAGGTTGGAAATAAAAACTGTTTGCTATGAGCAAACACTAATAAAAAGAGTCTCTTTAATCTTTTTAAAATACTTCATGTTTGTTTTGATTGTAATACTTTTGAGCTTCTGAAAAAAACAAGAAAGATATTTCTTGTATATCAGTCAAAATAGAATAATTCTTTTGTTGAATGCACAAAACAAATATGACAAACACTCAAGTGAAACAATGCATATCAGTACAACAAAACAAAAAAATAAAACCATGCCTAACCTCATAAAACACTCCAGCTTACTCTTTCTAGCCAAATGTAAAATAAAACTAGCATAGCCGGGTTTTTTTGTACAGTATTTATAACCAATAAGATAAAATAAAGAGGATAGCACTATTTTGATGTACCTAACTTCTTCCCAATGACTCATCTTTCACAAAATATAGTTTTACTGATCTCCATGATATTATAACAAATGCTTCTGTAATATATTAAAATATATCGATGTTTAAAAAAAATAAAAAGTTAACTTACTTACAGAATTTTAACTGAACTGTGGTATCTGCTTTTTGGATATAAATGGGAGAATTAAAAGCTTGAAAACAATTTTTTTTAAAGTGTCTCTGGTAACTTTCTTTGACCAACATATTTTCAGCAGCTGCTAGCCCAGTGAATTAAATATTATGTCCCCTACAAACGAGTTGGACTCCCATAAAAAAAAGACAACAATTTTTACTTCAAAAATTATTTTAAATATTTTTTTCCTATATAAACAAATGGAATCTCATTATTTTTAGCTATATATTTTTGATATAATCTTTTCTTTAATTAGAAAATACACTTTCATTTTTCAGTGAAATGGGAATTTTATTTTACATCTATAGATTTTAAAACATCACTAAAATAAAAATAAAAAACTGTTTCTCTTCTTGATAATTTGGATTATTCAGACTAGTGTCCTCATCTTTATTGTTATCTACACAATGTTTGGGCCAATGTGCCCTCCAACCTTCCTCAGATGTTTCTTGTTGAACTTGGGAGCAACATGTCATAATTAGGAGCCTTCACAGAACTTTGAACTGAACCCTTTATTCAGTCCACAGAGGTAGACTGTTCTCATTCAATTAATCCTGACTGGATACAAGTGTTAAACTGTGTTAAGTATCCTATGTTATTATCGCCCTTGGCCAGGATTGAACCTGCAACCTAGAGATGATTGTCACTTAGAACTATTAACTTAATCCTTTTATCCATTGATTCATGTGTCCAACTGGACACATGGCAGTCATGGTTAACAGAATAAGAACAGTCTACCCCCACGGATTTGAATAAAGGGTTTGTTTCAAAGTTCCGTGAAGGCTCCTGATTATGACATGATGACTCCAGAGTTCAACAAGAAGGCTCCAAAGTTCAAAGAGAAGGAGATTCCTGGGTCTGACAAGAAACACCTGAAGAAGGCTGGAGGGCACATTGACCCAAACATTGTGTAAAGGGCACATCAGACAAAACGTTGTGTGGATAACAATAAAGATGAAGAAAATAGTCTGAATAATCCAAATAATACAAAAAATAAGTTAGTCTTTTGATATCACATCCCTTAAATAATAAACTAACAATTTAAAAAAAACAAAAAACATAAATATTTTTTCTTATATACAAGACTTAAAATTCAAAATGTAACACATCCTACTGACTTTATTGTAACATCAGTTTTAAATTTTTTTAATTTTTATATTTTATATATGTTCTGTCATTGAATTCTCTTTCCAAAAATGTCAAATTCATTTTTTCTTGACCCAAAAATTATGAAGAAACTTATAGCTCACTATATGGGGTATCAAAATTGGCTTATTAGTTTACTTTTGTTGATTTTTTAAAGAATTTCCAGTGATCCCCTTTATTGCAAGGTGTATGGCTTTGTGTATGGCTATTGTAAAAACAAACAATTTTGGTCTGAAATTCACCACTAAAAAAGTGTAAATTACAAATCTTGTGGGCTTGGAAGTTTATTCAAAATTTTAAATTTAGAGTTAATTCAACATTTTTCACTTAAACCTTGAGTGAAAAATGTTAAACTTTATTTAAACTTTTTCCCTTAAAGTGTTTATTGTTTTTCTTGAAGGTATTTAAAAACATATGTTAGATTTTAGTTTTAAGTTTACTATTAAAAACCATAAATAGAAGCAAATCTAATGTTTTTAGATTAGAAAATAAATGAAAAAGTAATTTTAGAATGTTGTTACATAAAGTTATTATAAATAAATTTAATTATTCGATATTTAGATATTTTTTATTTTTTAGATATCGTAAAAATGCTGTAAACAAATGTATTTTTAAAGACTCATTTTATTTTCAGGTACTTCTCTAAAAAGTATATTAATGAGAAAAAAGTCAGCATAACTGTTATGGCCTTGTTAGGGGCCAGAATAAAGACACAAGAGAGGAAATGAGTTTAACAAATATATTAACAAAGAACAGTACGAACATATACAAATGAGAAGGTTACCCGCGAGGCAGTCTATCAACTGACCGCTGGAATATTGGCTCTCCCTAAGAGCAGTACCTGCCGCTGTTTATAGCTGGAAGAGTTCATGCATGCGTGGTAAATTGCCATAACAATAACAATAGCCATTATATCATTTCTAAACAATAAGATAAAATAAGTTACTTCCATGTTCATTTTGTTTGAGAATTCATCATCCAATAAGTGTTGTTTTTTGTTTATGTAGCAAAAATGCCAGTCTACCAGAAAAGATTTCTAATGTTACTTTTAATCACTCCAGATCATGAATATACAAAATAAATAAGAAGAAAAAAAAAAGATTTTTGTTCACTACATTACAATGAATTTACATAGCAAATTGAACCCACTCTTAAAATGAAAAAAATAAAAATAAGAATTTATGATGGGGGGGGGTGTTAGTGAATTGTGTGGGGAAAAATTTTAAATTGTTAATAATATATCTCAAAATAATATACTGTAAAAAATTTTTTTTAAAGTGAACCTAAACCACCCCTCTAAAATGTATTTTTTATTTATGGGGTGTGATAATTTTGGCTTGAAAGTTACACCTAAATTGAAGTAGTATTAAGTATTATGAAAGAAGCTGACCTTCTCTTTTATAGTCAATAGCTTTTAGAAGATAGATCCAAAGCTCTGCCAAAATTGTAATATGACCTTAGAAAAGAAAAATATACCAAATAGAAGAGTGAAATTGATTATGCTTTTAATCTCTTTTCTCTTTTGATAATAATCACTTAGAAGGTGTTAAGTTAGTGTGCCCTAACAGTTGTGTATGAAACATCTTTATAGCTAGGGTAACCTTAGTAGTAGTGTAGGAGAGCTCCACAGTAGGAAGTTGTATATTGGTTCCAATAGAAACGGAAGTACAGTTTCAGCCATTGTTCTAGGAAATGGAAGTATCATTTCAGCTAGGTTTGAATTGTAATAAAAGGCAGAAGTGGTTATTCCACCAGCTTAATACAACTGTTGATTATTCACAGTATTTGCTAAAACAAACTGTAACAGGGATACAATAAGGGATGTAAGTCCAGTGTAGCTTACATACACAAGATCATCCCCTACCTTTGGAGTGAGATTAATTTTATTTATTTATATATTTCTCTCTCTCTCTCTCTCTCTCTCTCTCTCTCTCTGAGGGGTAGTAGATTGTGTTTTATTCACTTTGCTATTGGGCTGGCTTGTATATGACATGCCTGATCATATTTGTAGAGGTCTTTTGCTTGTTGGACTTTTTTTGGACAAGTTTTCTTCACTGTTTTTTTAAATTTTTAGTGTTGTTCTCTACACACATTTGCTCATGCATCACTACCAATGGAGACAGTTGCCATTCTGTGAATAAATGCATGAATTTGGTAGTTAAATGCTGGAGCTGTCTGTTGCACCAGTATTTCTATCCATTCTCAGTCTCTATCTCATAGGATTGACCAGTCAGTGGCTTTATGACTATAGCCTCTCCCTATTCTATGGTATTATGCTGAGACTTTTCAATCCTCTGCCCATATCATATTGCTTCAGCTTCCTCTCTTGCTTCCTCAGCAGAGTATGGGTAGGGGTGTTTTGCTTCTGTGGTAGAACAGTTAAACTTGTCCACCTGCCAAAATCTCCCAGTGCCAGGCTGGTGTTGAGTCCTCATTTGGTGCATTCGTAAGGTTTCAACTGTCCTAGAAATGGGTCTTCTCCAGAGGCTCTGCACTTTCGCATTAAATGCTTGATAACTTTTACAGTCACTTCTGCAGCACCATTGGCCTGGTTGTTTCCTGGTAAGTGTGCTACATGTTTGAAAAGCTACTGTTTTGCAAAGCTCTTGAATGCATACGACAAGAACAAAGACCCATTATCAGAGGTGAGAGTGTCTGGAATACCATAGCATGCAAAGTGATTCTTCAGACACTTAATCACCAACTCTGATGTTAGTGTGCTTAGCCTGTTAATTTCAAAGTAGATACTCCTTTCCACGAGAGAAGATCAGTCACCACTTGTTGCTATGGTCTTCTTGGTACTGGTGTCACAATCTGGGGTTCTGCTGGTTTGCAATTTTCATAGATAGTGTAGATTTCCACATATTGTTGAATCTCTGTGGACATACCAGGTTAGAAGATTAAATCCCTCACTTGTCAAAATGGTAGTTAATATACACAACAAAAGGGTTTAATTTATCTTTTCCGATATTACCTAGTTTGCAGCAGTGCCCTGAAAGTGCTCTGTCTTTGCTTGCAAAACAAATTACAAAAGTAAACAAATCAAAACTAAATGTGGTGATGAGATCAATAGAATATCAGTTTATCATTTTCCAAAAGGCAACAACGAAAGAGTTGTGGTGTGAAAGTGGTTCCAAATGCTAATATGAATTTTAGTGATAATACTGTTATTTATCAACTATATTAGCCTTCAAACTTTGATGCAACAGAAGTTCATGGAATAAGGCTCCTCAAAAACCCACCATCTGTATGACCAGGTGTTTCCAAGTAGTCAACAGTTTTCGGCAATGGCACCCAAAATGGACAGAATGATATACAGCCCAGAAATAATCATACAAGCTTTTGAGTACTATGCAACATCATGTTCATTGTAAAATAGCTTAATTGCTGATTTTCAGTCACCATCATTAGTAACATTAACAAGGATGAATTCAAAAATTTCAAAACTTAATGAAAATCTTCTTTTTTTTTCTCTCTCTCTCTCTCTCTCTCTCTGATGCCATTCAAAAAGTTTCCCAATGAAGTGTATATCAAGAAAATGTTACTATATTATGGTTGACAACTTTTTGGTATGTCAGTTGATGATCCATCTCTACTTGCTCAAACAGTTCTTAGCATAATTTTGTTATGGTCCAAAATTTCATACCAGATTGATTCCAATTTCAAAATTAACTTTTTACTTGAATAAGTTAAGTTGACTGCTCAGACAATCAAATGTACCGGCTGATGTAAAGCCACAATATGTGATGGCAACTGTATAAATCAAGCATTTTTTAAATTATATCCAATACTTCCTGAAAAACTATGGGTAACAGAAGATAATAAACATTTATTTTTTGATTATGTTCATGTTAAAGAATATTTTAAATTTGTGTCTCAAAAAAGACAGGATAACTCATCTTTGATGATAATTGTGTCAAATGAGTAGCAAAATGGGCAAATCTTAAACAGTTATATCATTTAGAATCTGAAAAACCGGTTAAACTTTCAGATTTAAATGCTCCAAAGCCTATAGAAAGACAACGGGTTTCTACTTGTCTCAGTGTTTTTCTGGAGAAACATATAATACACTTCTCATTTAGTCCGTAATAAGTGAGATTAAGATTGACACTGCCATCTTCATAAACAAAATTTTGACATGATGGAAAGTTCTCAACTTGATGTTGATATAATACACAATGACACTCAGATCATAAGCTGAAATCAAATTTTCAGATGACAGCTGACTTGACGCATTAGAAGAAGAATTTAGTAAATTTCATCTAGAATCGGGTGGAACCTATTTTATAAATATTCAGCAATGTATTGAAAAGCTGCATATCAATTTTTATAAATACTGGCATTCTACCTTCTAGCCCAAGTTTTTTAAGGTCTTTTACAATGCCATTCTTCCAAATTGGGTCATATGCTTTTTCGAGATTAAAAAAAAGAATACCACTAGATGCTCCTTTTTAATAGAGGCCTCTGATAAATGTTTCTAAACAGATGATTTATAGGGTTTCTTTGTCTTCTAAAACCAGATTGATATTCAGTTATTAATTTGTTGGTTTCCAGATATCAGATCAGTCTTGTATTTATTATTCTCCCTAGTGTTTTGTAGACCCAACTGCTAAGAGTAATGGGTCTGTAGTTTTTTGCATTGTCTTTCAATGATATAACTTATTATAATAATATGATATAATTTATTGATATAACTGTGGTTTGTTTCCATATTTTAGGGATGTCACTGCTGATCCATATATAATTATAGATTTCAAGGAGATAATTTATTGAGGGTTCAGGTAATTCTTTAAAGAATTGATAATTAATTTTGTATGGTCCAACTGCTGTATTATGAGCCTTGTTGAGGGATTCCTTTAGTTCTATTGTAGAGAAAGGTTGATTGTAACTTTCAGTATTTTTGTTTTGAAATTTGATTTTTACTATTTCTGCTTTTTTGTTTTGATGGTTTGGAAATGTTTGTTTTTTGGTTCTGTGTTATTATTTATTTTGGCAATGTAATTTTTTCATGTATTTCTTTTAGAGTCTTTGATGATTTTTTGGGATTTGGCTCTGCTATTTTTATAAGTGTTTGTTTTCTCCTGTTGGGTTTATTTTAAATTTCTTTAATGTTGCTCTGTGTAGTCTTAAAGCTGATCTGTTATTTTAAGCATCAGCTTAAGGTAAGGATTAGGTGCGATAGGAGAATGCTCGAACTCATGACATTCAACGAAAGGTGGATAAATGCCACAAGCTTGTGTGTGAGAATGGGGGCAGGAGTAGAGACATTGTTGCCTGCCCATCATAGCCAGCACTGACGGGGATCCTGTCTCGGGACCCCATCCCTTAGATAGACAAACAAAGTCTATAAAATAAACAAAAGAAAAGACAAGAAAAAGCCAAAACTGCATACACCATAGATCCTTTTAGTTAGGAGGCTGAATGATCATCAACCCCAGTTTTTTCTTATAGGACATATCCAGGACCCCAATCCCAAGTTTTTTATAAAACCACCCAAGTCACCCCAATATTTTCCCTGGAAAGTCAATTTTTCTAGTAACCCAACCCGCCTGGCCTACAGAATCCCAATTTTTTACCGACCTCCCACTAAGGACACCCACTCCCATATTAGAGGCACTGACCGGCTTGCTTTCAAACAACAAAGTGCGGAAGACAGTCGGCTGGCCTACACAATAGCTGAGGGAAAGGGGGAAACCAAAATGACCCACAATGGTTGTTTTGTTTACATGTGTTTTTCAGTTTCTTGGGGTTTTTATTTTCAATTTTTTCCCACCCCCTCCATCGCCAATCATCAATATTGGGAAATTTTTAAGTAGGATACATGCATAGAGCGAATGAGGTATTTTGGTGAAAGGGAGCTGCGCAAGGAGAGAATGCAAGAATTTTATTTTTATTTTTGAATGAATCGGTCGGTGAGTGAGCCTTGCTAGATAGATCCGTGTAGTTATATGACCAGTTTTATCACCTCTCCCCCAAAACCAAACTTCCGGCTATATGCCGAGTTGTGTGCACATGCGCTGTATCTCATTTCCAAATAAATTTTAAAGTTTATTTGGAGTGAGTGCACGTATGTGCTCACTTCAAATAATCTGTGTAGTCTTAAAGCTTTTTTGCATTCTTCATTGAACCATGGTCTATTGTGTTTTGAAGAAGTGGAGCTTTTTGATATATGTTTTTCAGCTATGTTTGGCAGTGTGTTAGTAAAATATTGAATGTCTTCCTTATTGTTTTAGTTTGACCAGACATGAAGTTTTAAATCCATCCCAATTAGCCTTTTCCAGATTTCAGCTTGGAGTTCTTTTACTTACTTTATCAGTATTGTTTTCTAATAGAATCAGGAAGTGGTCAATTCCACATGTGTCCACATGAACTTTCCAGTTATAATCCAGAAACAAGTTTGGGTCACATATTGTTAGGTCTAGTGTAGAATATGTCCCTGTTGCTGAGTGCAGATAAATGTGATATTTATTGTTGTACATGCACAACTGATGTTTATTTAATATTGATTCTATTATTTTGCCCTTTTTGTCAGTTTTCTTCCCCAATGTCATTATGGCTATTGAAGTCCCCCATTATAATGAAAGGCCTTGGTAATTGTTTTATCAGATTATCTAGCTCTGATTCTTGAGTTCCTTATTGATTCCAACCCGAGTTTACATTTACATTAGCTTGTATAATTTATGTGCATGAAGGACTAACAAACTTTATTTTTTCACACAGTGCAGCCGTGAAAAACTGCAATTAGAACAAAAATTTGTGTAAGTCACAAATTGATAAAAGGGACAATACATTTACATTCAAAGGAACAATACAATACATAGCAAGACAAAACAAATTTCAAATAAAAAAAGGTGTTATCTTTAAGTCGACAGGAAAGGTTTATGCCTCATAATAATTACAAAATTCTAAACATCTAAAACATTTAAACCTATCCTTAACTTATAAAGTAATGAACATATACTAAAAATGGTTTTCTAAGGTTACTTAAACTTATTTGCCTTAAATGCACAAACCTTGGGTTAGAATTGGTAAGGAATGATTTAAAACTTCAAAGATATTTATAATTTACAAGAAAATAACTTGTTTAAACTACTCAAAAATAAATACCATTTTAAGAAGAATGAAAATGAAGTTTAACTTGTTAGCACTTTATTGGGTTGGGTTCAAAATATTTCTTAGTATCTTTACTAAGAATGTGGTGACACAATTGACCAACCAAATCCAGTATTGCTTCACTGGATGATCAGAAAAATTGCGACAGTCACCCACGAATGTCTTGCTAGAAAAGACCTTCTTTTACTTCCTTCCAAAATTACTTTGCCTAAGACCAAATTCCTGTGCCAAATTTGAGCCTTGCAAAAACTTTCATTTCGAGTACTAACATAACTTTTAGTGTTTACACTGTCTACTACAGGGTCTTATACAAATAGCTAAACAAGGTAACATTTTCTCACTCATCTTCAAGTTGCACCTTCTTTTTTAGGGGATTTAAAGACTAAGGGACCTAATTTTCTTGGCAAAAACTTAAACAGTCGCAAGATCACTGGGTTCTCATGTGATAAAGAAGGGGAGGGCATAAAACAAACCTGTTGACCCACCATCCCAAAAATGCTGAGTCATTGTGGCAGCCACATTCCTCACTGGGGGGGGGATATATAATGAACACACTGTGTTCTGTGGAGGATTGCCAACACAGTGGCTGCTTGCATATCTGTGTTTAGTATGATTTTGCTGTTTGGAATATTATTATTAATGATTACTGATTATCCACCACAAGATCTATCAGTGTTCTGCTTAATATAATTGCATGAGTGATAATTTTTTATTTTGATTGAAATGTTGCTTTTGAGGTAAGTTTCTTGAATGCGTATGATTGCTGGGCAGAATTTCGTAATAAGTAGTAACAATTCAGAGTAATTGACCCCTGCTCCTCTGATATATTCCATTGGATTATTTTATTATCCATGTTTTGTTTTTTTGTTTTTTAATTTTTTGATTTTTGATTATCATTTTTGCTTGTTGTTTGTGGAGTTTTATTTTCAATCTCCATTTCTTCAAATTCTTCAAATTTATTTGATGTAGTTATCGGAATGGGTTGTGTTTGGGTGGTTTGTTTTTTTATCAGGTTTTGTTTTCTTATTAGAATTGTTATTATTGTTTTATTTTCATTTATGTCTTTAATATTAGGAGTTCAGATTGGTGATCTTTGTCGCTTTTCTTATGTTTGTTCATTGGTTTTAGTACTCTCTGTTTTTGCTTCATTGTATGGTGTATTTTGGTTGGAGATATCCAGTTGAGTGGACAGTACACTTATGCCCTTTTCCACCAATTCCTCCAGTTCTGTTCTTATATTTTTAATAAAGTTTGACCAGTCCACTGGTCTAAGCTGCAGCAGTCTTAGGACAAGATCTCTATATTTGTTTGTCACCTCTGCACTGGCCGCCAATAACACTGCTTGAGAGTAGGATTTCTCTCTCTCTTTGTATTTTCAACAATTTTTCTCATTTCTCGTTCTTCCATTTTTCACAAAATTTGGCATATACAGGGTGGTCTCCACCACAGTTTGCACATCGCTAAGTTCTTTGACATTTGTTCTGTGGAGTATTTAGGGTCTTTTTCTTCACATTTTGTACAAATTTTCTTTTTCTTCACATTTTGCACAAATTTTCCTTCCATTACATTTATGGTGTCCATACCTCTGGCACCTGTAGCACCGGAGGGGATTGGGGATAAATTGTCCCACTCTTTTCATTATAAAACCAATTTTTATTTTTGCTGGGATTATTGGCAGATCAATTGTTATAATATAGGTGTTAGTTTGGATAATCTTATTATCCCTCTTTATTATTATTCTTTTTACTTCTGTCACTCCTTGTGGTCTGAGTTCTTTTTTTATTTCTTCTAGAATACATAAAGATAGTTCCTGACTTCTCACCACCCCCTTAGATGTATTTAGGTTTTGGTGAGTGTAAGTGATGTATGAAACATCTTCATTTTCAGCAGAAAATCTGCGTGTTTCTTGTTTTCAGCCACCTCTAGGATATTTCCATTGTTCAGTTTTTTTTTACCATTTTAGGTTTCAAATTGGAGGAAATAAACTTTTTCTATAACAAATAGAGTTTATTATGTGGAGAGTCATCCAGGACAATGAATCTTGGAAATCTATCAATTTCTTCCTCTTCACTCTCTGAACTTTGTTTCGGTATGTAACCGTTTGGTGGTTTTGTTTTTAGGAGCCATTATTTTTTTTATTTTAATTTTCATTATTCCTGCTCCCTATTCACCACAGAGTCCATTTAAACAACTTGTCTATGGGAATTATCAAGGGGGAAACCCATTTGTTTTGGCAAGACAAAGCTACAGGAATGGTATACTCAACTTGATTGTGACTACAAGCACCACAGTTTCGACAGTTTTGCTACCCATGTATAGAGAAACATCAGGAGCACACAGCCATGTTGTGATCATGAATCTCTCAAATTGATTGACCCTTGCCACCACCTTCTAGCATTATTTGTAAACTGGAGTAAGTATTGATATCTATGAGATTTATTAATTTAACTATTGTATACGATCGGGATGATTGATGAATAAGTACTAGGGTATGACATGACTATCCAATTGATCAGATTGGTTGGGCCCCTCTGACCACCCGTCAAGCCCAAGTTAGGGTCAAAGTGGTATGTTTCAACCACCAAGATCATATCCTCAGGTATCACAAGTTGTCATCCATGGACAACAGGTGGCCCCTGTTGGGGGTGGGTCTTACCCCTCTACAAAGGTGCAGTTTGTGTATTCTACAGTCACAGCCAACAGGGCAGCTTTTGCTGTTAGGCCAGGTCACCAATGTACATCTTCTGAATACAAACTTTATGAGGAAGAATCAGAAATTGGGAAGTCCTTACTAGGATGGCAGATGTTAGGTTACCTAAGCAGTTGTTTTACAGAAAGTTACTTGGTAAATGCCCAGGACATAAACTTAAGAAATGTTTTATGGATATTGTCAAAAACAGTCTAAGGGTGCATAGTATAGATGTTGAAGACTGAGAACAGATAACAGAAAATCGATTAATTTGAACAAAAGGGATCTACAGTGGTTTTATATGGGACTGCATTTGGTCTAAGAAGTCATATGAGAGTGCAATGTTAACACCAAAGGCAGTTTTTTAACTTTTCATATTTGCAGAAGGGTTTGCAAGGGTCAAGTTGGCCTAAAGAACTATATATATTTCCATGGACACTTTTTGCTGGATTGAGGAGATGAACTTGTAAAGAAGTGTCAGTCACTATATATATATATATATATATATATATATATATATATATATATATATGAGAGAGAGAGAGAGACATATTGCACATGAAAGAGAAGTTGTATTTGAAAAATTGATGCAAATAATTTTGAGAATCCTTTTATCACACCTATTCAATGAATCCGCCATTAGCTTCAATGGCTGATTCAATACAAATCAGAAGCATTGGCATGTCAGAGTCTGATGACCTTTATCAATTTTGGACATAGTACTGGTTATGTCAAACTTGTGAGAATGTATGGTATTATGGGTGGGTATTGATTGACCTTCTCTCAACTATGTCTCATACGTAATAGTCCAGTGGATTGTTTGGTGAGTTAAGGAGGCCATTATCATGAATATTGTCATACATTCATACTTGGGTTGTCTTAGCCATATGAGACAGCACAAAGTTGTAATATGTATTTGCTGCATACACTGTTTATCCAGGACCTCTACACATCTGTGTAGACAGTGGCATTGATTTTTAAGCCTTGTTAAAAGCCTTAAAGTTATGGTGTCTAGAGGGATCAATGCCACTTCTCCAATACTAAATATCTTTTGAAAAATCACAGGATAGTGCAAGTGCAGCATTCTTGATACTCACCAGATCCTCAGCTCTAAGTGACCTTTGGTTGGTTTCCTAAACAGAAAATTTAGTTCAAGGCAATATTTAAGAATATGGAGAACATTAAAAGAAATATGACTATGCAGCTTCTTACTATACTAAAAGAGAAGTTTCAGATGCTTTGAACAATAAAAAAACTTGCCAGAATAAGTATACTGAATGGAAAATAATAGTTTTAATCATGGTTCTTTTTTCTCTTGGTAAATAATGGATAATATGATAAATTATAGTCTTGATAATTTGTTAACACCCCCTCATATATAGAATAAGAAATACTGTGATCCATAATAGATATTACATATACATTTCACATATTCAGTATAAAAATTATTATGGGTCAGATCATGGGATAATTAATACAGTTGAGATAGTGGATAGAATAACAGAATAAATAATATAAAGTGTAATAAATAATATAAAGTAAAGAAGTTATATGAAGCAGATAGAAAATAAACATCCAATTAGCCACTTGACTCTAAATCCAGGTACTTAGAATTTAGTACAAGTTTACATTTTTCTTTTCCTTTTTACTACTTTTCAGAAGTTTATCTAGAGACATAATTTTTATGATTAACTGAGAAGCTTTTGGTTTTGTAATCCCCCCCCCCCAAAAAAAAAAAAAAAAAAATACTGAGAAACTTTTTTCTTAATCTTTTTTCTAAATAGGTTATTAGTTTGCTATTGGATAAAGGAAAGGTAAAATAAAACATGAATTGGAAATAAGGTAATTGCTATTAAATAAAGTGTTTTGCTAATACAGAGACTTTTAATATGAATGATAATAATAACTTTAGAATAAAAGTATATATAACTGTTGGATATGATGAAGCTCCAATATTAGCATTAGTGTATCCATTGATAGACCAACACTGAATAAACAGAAAGAAAAGATTAGATAAACTCATATACACATATAATACATTTAATGGGCACATATAACAAACATGTAAGAAGAAATACAATATAAATGTCTCTTAACAGATGAAATGTATACATTGTTCCATGTACAAGCTATGTAGTGAAGTGAGACCAAAGTGCCCAAACATACCTGATGATAATCACTACCAATGTTTCATTTGTTTTGTCTCAGCTGCCATTTGCAATTCCTTCATTGTGCATGTGTGGGATGAGTCCTTTTAAGACCATCATGGGTTATTTGCTCAATAAAAAGTGAACCATACAAATGGAGGGCAGTGTGAATGTTGAAGCAAGATGCATGACTGCTATTTTTTTTTCTGCAGTCACCTGCTACAATCTACAAGCTATTTCAGCTAATTGAAGTTATTCCACTTTTGTATTTTTATTTTATTTTGTGTATCATGGTCAGAATGTTTGATTATCAATTAATTCTGTAGTTTGGAGGTACTGCTACAGATAAACCTGTTCAACTCATTGAAATGATATGCAACCTTTGCAAGAGAATAAGATGTCATGTTAATACTGCTGTTCACCTGTGAGACAGTATGCTCACTGTATAACAGCAACTAAATAAAGAGGAGAAAGCATGTTTGCAATACATCAAACAAGCACTCATAGCTGCCTACACTCTCAATTCTTTCAATGCATACAATCAATTTGTGGTGTAGCAACTTAGTCCTGAGGAAACAGCAAACAAATATCTAACGGATTTTCAATGATGTGATCTGCTTCTCAGAGATAGGTGGATGGCCCACACATTCATTTAGAACTACCACAGAATGTAAGATGGCTTCTACAGGCATTATCATGAATGGATGCCATGATATTGGAACAACTAGTGGTCCGGGTATGGACACTGAGAAACCTCCAGAGATTGCTGCTGCTGCTGCTCAACCAGCCCACATGCCAACTGGGACACGAAAATATGAGATCATCTGTTATAGGTGCTCAGAACCCAACTACTTGTCCAGGAACTATTTGCAAGGGCGTTCAAAGGTAGCTACTCTCCGATTACAGCAGTTGCACCAAATGGTGTGATGGTTCCAATGAAATAAGACCAGGCATGTTGTTTCAGAGTATCAGGGAAATTGCTCAGGAGTGAAGTCATCAGTGTCAGCTTACTCCCTAAGAAATGAAGAATGAGGCACTGCCAGTGGCTGACATATTTGTGAATAAAAGGAAATACACAGCCTGTGGACAATGGACTTATGCAGATACTAGGTAGCAGGTTTATGCGCCACTCTTCGAGGCCTGGAGAGGTGAGTGTGTTGACAGCTGATGGAAAAAACAGTACTGAACCAGTACACATTGAGTCCCAGGTCATGAACGGGTGGTTGTTGGGGTTTAACCTCATACATGGGCAGTTGGTGCTATTACCATCATACCATCTGGAGCAGTAAGTTTTTCCAAAAAGAAGGTGACAGCAATCTGTCTTGATGAACCAGGTTTTTATGTAGAGTTCAACCAAACAGAATCAATTAAACTGCTAAGTGGGAATGGTCTGAAGCAGGGCACCAGAGCTTCTGCACAGTAAGATACAACAGTACAGAGTTCCCAAAAATGTCAGAAGGAACTACGAAGCTGAACTTTAGAGTTGGAAATGAAATGGCTGACTTCTGCCCTATCCTGAAGAAAGGCTTGGCCTACCTACAGGACTGGTTCCCCTAATGGCCATGATCCAACAGAGCAAGCACAAAGTACATCAAGTTATAGACTACAGGGAACTCAAAGAGCATGTCGACATATTTACAAATAATGCTGATGTCTTTGCAACCAAAAGTGAATGAAACAAAGAAGGTGCGAATGTATTGCTGCTGGATTTGAGAAGAGTATATCTTCATATTTGCATTGATGAATGATTGTGGCCATATTTGACTGTGGTATTTAAGGGCTAAAGGTATTGCCTCTCACAACTGGTTTCAGTCTAAATATGGCACCTCTTATCATGAGATCTATTGTTGTCACAATGTTGTCCCAAGACCAGAAGATCAAGTGAGGCAAGTGAGGACCCATACTATCATACTGATTTACCAGTTTGCTTCTTATTTCTGCACAGACTCAGGTGTATGTTTACTGAAATGATTCTGTAATTGGTGATTCTCTTTCAAAAGAGGAGTATGCCTCACAGTACATAGCAATGTTTATCTACTTTGATTATATATATACATTATATATATATTCCCAAACAATCAAAGACCTTGTCAATTCATCCTCACGTATAGATGCTCCAAATACTCCCAATGCCCCTAATGCCGGCATTTATACCATCCCCTGCAACAACTGCAACAAATGTTACGTAGGAGAAACACAACGTGACAAAGAACACAAAAGATCGATAAGAATACATGACAAACTAAATGCACTATTCACACACATGATAGAACATAACCATTCTCTCAATTTCTCCCAAGCTAAACTTATCAGACTCATACACAAAAAGAAACTAAGACGTCTATGCGAGTCTGCTGTAATACCCCTCACAAATACTTTTAATATTAGACCCGGTTTCTTCAATCTAGACAGATCGATAGCACAATCAATAATTCGGGAGAACAAAATTACTCACCATGAATATGGTTAATAGAATAAACATAACAAATAATTATACAAACTTACGGTAATATAATATAATAACTTATAAATAACATAGCATAATAAATAACACAATAATAAACTTGGTTAATAAAATAAACATAACAAATAATTATACAAACTTACGTTAACATAATATAATAACCTATAAATAACATAGCATAATAAATAATACAATAATAAACTTACCCTAGTTATTTAATAACATATTTAAGTCAATATTCAACAAATAATTATACAAACTAAAATAATGCCCACACTCTGACAAAAAAAAAAACTCATCCCATACTCCACTCCTCCAAACTCACCCTCTAACTTAACGCTGTTCCTCACCGCCGCCACACATGAAACACATAAAATTCCCCCCTACTCCTCCGCATACCAAACCAACGACCTCACATCACTCAAATCTCCCCTGCCCTTCTTCTCCTATAACAACATACTCACACCCGCTGACCTACCCATGCACTCCCCTACATCTTACTCTTCATCCTCCAAACTACCCTCACACTACCCCTCACCAAATCATATGTAAGCAAGTAACTTTGCTTTAATAAAATCATTTCGACTGACGATGTCCGAGTAATACGGACAAAATTATTTCAACCCTTGATTTGTTTTGAGTTATTCATTTCTTGCTCACTTATCCTTTTATCTACCTCATATATATATATATATATATATATATATATATATATATATATATATGAATAAGATATAATGAAAAAACAAACGATGTTTACAACTGAAATAGGCTCATCAGAAGAGAAAGTGTGCAAACCGTTTCGGGGCCAACTTTCTCTTGCACACTTTCTCTTCTGATGAGCCTATTTCAGTTGTAAACATCGTTTGTTTTTTCATTATATCTTATTCATACTGTCGGATTAATTTCCATTTTATTTTCACATATATATATATATATAATTGAGTTAAGGTAGCTTGAACATGGTGTCAACACCTGCTTACTGACAGTTTCTTGCCTATGCAATCTTCAGATTAAATGGGGAAATTGGTTTAGCAATTTGTTTAAACACCCTGTGGTTTGGTCCTTTACTGAGCAAGTGGAATGGATTTTGATTGGTTAATTGTTATGTATAGCACAAAGTTTTACCCAGATTTTGATTGGTCAGTTGTTATCTGTAGTATTAAGTTTATCTGAATACAGTTGTTTATTTAAGCAGAGTGTTCTGTTATTTGCTCTCTTATCTGCTGGTGGTGGTGATGCATATATTTGGCAGTTGCTATATGTAGCATGAAGTTTATTGGGATATACATTTATTTTATTTACTTAGGCAGACTGTTTTGTTAATTGCTCTCCACTTAGTGGTGGTAAAGCGTTTTTTTTTTTTTTTGTGTGATGTGTATTGTCTGAAGTATTTCTATTTGTTTTTTTTTTTTGTTTTATCATTTGTGATTTGGATTTTGTGTTTGCTCTTTACTTTTTACTTTTTGTCCACATTACCTTAACTCAAATATAAATGCTTTATCAATGATATTGAGCACTGTCTGCTTGGAAATATAGCACCCATATTATCTTCAATATATATATATATAGGATAATGTATTTTCAATTAAACACATTTTTAAAAAATCACTAGACCACAAGAAAACTATGTAATAATAAAATAACTTAATCAATTGTTAAATGTAAATTTACATTTTAAAAACAAGTGGATATGCTATATAATTAAGTTCATACTTACAAACACATAAAATCAGAATTAATCATTATCAGCAATAGCTGGTTAAATTTTTACATTCAATAATACAATCAACTGAAGACTAAAATATAAAACTTGAGAATTTAATATGACTATATCAGTCTGTAAATGCCATCAACTCTATTCATGTTTATTATGCCTATTTCAACAACACTTAGAAAAGAAATATTAAATATTTTTATGACAGGCATCTTTTTATGTTATAGATTATTGATTTTAGCCAAAGTCTCAAATTAACTTTGATGCTCTGTTGTTGTTCAATGATTTTATCTGGTTTTAAATCTACAATTCTTTTCTTGATAAATAGTATTAATTTTTTTTTTTTTTTTGTGTTTTCATCTAATTTGATTGCAAAACCTAAATCATTATTTGTAAAATATTTAGAATAACTTTTTGAAGTTTGACAAGATTTTCATGATTCATCATGATTTTTAAAATCTATGACTTCATATATGTAATTCTCTTCCCTAAATCCAGCTATGAGTAAAATAGTAAGACAAACTGAGTTTTTTTAGTCTAGAGTTAGGAGGACAACTGTGAATTCAAAGCCAGGGGTTAGAGTCCATAAGGTAATTCAGCATTCTACCAACTCCTGTGACAATACTTGTACCAAGAGCTGTATTGGACATGGTGCTTCTTTTGAAGAACATTATTGACAAAGAAAGAAGAGACTTGCTGTATGGGCAATTGCTGGCCTTCCATACAACCTTGCCCAGTTCTAAGTTCAGACCCATCATCTCACAGTATCACTGTTTGCTATTAACAGCCACAAGTCAATCTCTTTTATAATGTTCTCAGAATGATTGATATAATAAAAATTGAAAAAACTTTTTTAAATCACTCACTATTTTTGTTAGTGAATATGAAAACACTTAAAAATATGTTCTACAAAGAATTTTTATCCTTTTTTTTAGAATTGTTTGATTGACATGTGCATGTTAATGTTCATGTCTATATTATGTTTATCTAAAGAATTCACAAATTCAGGTATTAATATCAGGTAATTATCATCTATAGAGCATAAAGCATCTAAAAATCTATAATGTACTCCATGTACATTTTTGATAGTTAAAACTATATTATGAGATGTGTTCAAAAAGTAGAGACTGAAGTTGTATTTATCAAGAGGTTAATGAATAATGAAACATTAATTTTCTACAAAATAGTTCCTTTGGCAATCAACCTATTTATTCCAATGAGTTTTCCATTGATTGAAGCACCACTGAAACTGTTCTTTTGATATTTCTTTTAATGTCCTTCTTATCTTTTGATCTTACATTTAAAATGAATTTTCAGTTTAGGAAATGAGCAAAAGTAACACAGAACTACGTTAGGTGAACTAGGATGCTATTGCACTTGCACAATCCTGCATTTTTTTAAAAACTGCTGTTCAAAAAATATCAAGACTGGCTTAATATTTTTTTTCAAATTAGTACTGTCATTTATGTCAGTTATGTAAGTTGCTCAGATATGTACACATCTTCAATTAATTTTTCAAATGAAAAAGATTCAGTTTTGATAGTTTTTGATAATACCTCTTATATAATAATAGCAAGAACATACAAGGATTGTTCAAAAAGTTCTAAGCCTCACCCACATACTAAAGCTTTTGTTTTGTCTATTTTTAGATTTGTCATACGTCTCTCACCTTTGCATAGACCTCAACTGAACAGAAATTAAGACATAAGACTGAATTAGTATTTCTAGTTTTATAAGAAGTGGTTCTTCTTTCTGGGTGAAACGTAGAACTTTTTAATGATCTTCATATTGATAACTAATCATACACTTATGCAAAAGCATAAAAATGATGTGTAAATTTAAGTTAACAATCTAAAACTCCATAATTCACATAAGAGATCATTTCTTACTGCTGGTATCATGTAACAGAGTACAACCTGTCACGTTACTTGGAGATGGGCCCTAACAAGTAATACCTATGCCATAAGAGATGCCATGAAGGGGAATTATTTGGCATGGAACAATAGGTTATGGGAAAAATCTAAAACTAGGTTTGGTGACATTCTTTGGCTTTCAGAACATTGAAATAATAATGAAAAAGATTTCACTGTTTGAATTGATAAATTATAGAATTTTAATGCAAACGATTTTCTATACTACATCAATATTCAAATATTACATTTCAATAAAAAGGCTTTTTTCATTATCTCTACAGTAAAATCATTTACTTCTTAGAAAGCTAAAGCTTTTTAAGAAGTAAATGATTTTACTGTAGAGATGCATTTGAATTGATTTAGTATTGAATTTAAATGATTTCACTATGAAAATGGGTCAATGTTCAGATTCAATATTTTAGAAAAAATTTTTTTCTTTTTTTTTTTTTTGAGAACTAATGAAAAAAAATCAACTTTTCAAACCAAGAGTATCTTTTTAAATGTAAAAAAAAAAAACCCAATTGTAATACAAAAAAAAATTACAAACAAAAATTAAATGAAAACATTTTATCAGTGTTTTTTTTTTTTACGAATACTTTCATATTTCTTAGAATAAAATACATCCATTTTTAATCAGTAAAAGTCAAAATTTTTTGAAAGAAACAAAAGTTTTAGAAGAAATCATTTAAAATATTCACAAGTTACTTTTTAAAATATTATTCTCAATGATGTAAACAAAAAAACAAAAATCGCAAATTCTTAGCGATTAAAAAAAGGGGATATAAAAAAAACCCACATACTATTATTATTTTCACATTGTTAACTGGATTTATATTTAACACAATGAAACTTGAATGAAGGTGAATATTATCTTCAAAATTTTTGAACCATTCAAAAGAAGAAACATTAAAACAACTCCTGATGATTTAAAAAAACAAAACATTTCAGCTTACGGAAATAATGATAATTATGAACGAAAACAATTTTTTTGCACCGTTAAATTTATTGAAATTTACAAGTTATGACTACCGGCTTTTAAAAAAAATCTATGAAAAATCAACTAATTGTTAAATTTTCATGAAATTTTTGCTAATTATTCATCTGTTGATGAAAATATGTTTCAAATAGGTTTTTTCTTAAAATATACCAGGGGAAATATTTTTACAAGCCAACCCCATTTTATTTTATGAAATCTGAAAAAAAAAATGAACAGATAAAAAAAACATTTTTTTCTATAAAGATAAGAGTATGAATAATTATATCAGAAGATTTTTATAAGTTTCTATACAGGACTTTTTTAGTAAAAAAAAACAAAACAAAAACATGAATTCTAAATTCTGCTAAAAAATGTCAATATTATGACATTTTTAGAAGACACAAATCTGTAAGTATGTGATATCCAGCAAGGATTGAACTCACTATTCAGTAGTAATGGATTTACGAGACTACCTTACTAACCATTATACAATGATGGAACCTCATTTTCTTTACCCAACCTGTTCGTCACAGGTAGCATATGGTACAAGGTCAAAAGCAAAGGGCATCTAACGAGTATTAAAATCGCTATTCAGTAATAATGAGTCTAACTTGCAAATCCTTACACCACAATGGGATGCTATTGATATTAAAAAAATGTAAGCATCAAAAAGAGACTATTCCTGAAATAAACTAATATTATAATACACAAACTTAGCTTTGTTTAACATTAAATATCCAATAAACGAATAATTTTTGTTCTAATGAAAACTAATTTTTTAATCTATTCAACCCATAGATGGGTTCCTAACAGATACTACAACTCTGGATCAAAATGGCAATGAAGGAGTATTCCACAATTCCCAGAGCTCCAGAATTAGAACTTCATCATTAGATGCACTTTTATGTCATATCCTTTTTAGGAACACTCCCTGGTGTTCCTAAAAATGTTTTCATCTGGTCATAGACCGGGTACTTTTACTAGTATATATATGTATATATACTATGATCTTATTAGGAAAAGTGGTGAAGTCTGTTTACTTTTTTATTTACACCTAATTTGGCAAAACTATTACTGACTATTACTGTGGCAGTATTCACTGATCTGCTAATTAATCATTTTGATTAATTAGCAAACAAATGAATACTGCCATCACAGTAATAATTTTGTCAAAGCTTTTAGGTTTAATGGAGTTTTGACAAGAAATCTAATGGTACTTATTGATATTTATGGAAAATTGTAATTTCACATTTGTGCCAAGTTTTATGGATGAGATTGATTTTGATGTTCTGAGTGTTTTGTGTACATTTTTGAGTGAATGTCTATGTTGGGTTTAACTATCATTTTGTTCAAAATCATTGCTGAGTCATTAAACTTTTATGTATAAATCTATCATATTTAAACATTTCCCTATTCTGTGCATTGAAAATTCATAAATAATAAAATGTTAAAAAAGGGACCAAATACATTTAATATGTTTTTGAAATTATATTTAATGTAAATTGTGTTTTATTTATGCTTAAAATAATTCTTTTAGATTTTTTTTTTTTTGGCCTCAGTCAAATTTTGCTATTTTTCATTGTTAATTGGTGTCTTTTTTTCTACTTTTCATTATTTTACCCTAAGCAAGGAAGAAAATCCTCTAAGAATGAAAAATAGGACAAGACATAGAGAAGAGTTAAAGATTAGAGATGATGATAGATGTTGCATTTGACATTTTCAAGGTTATAACAGCAGGTAAACAAGAGATAGGCAAACAATCCCAGATACAAGAAGTATAAGGCAAGAATCTATCATGATAGAAATTATGATTACATTTAGAAATTTTAACTGTAAAAGATGAGATTAAGCAGCTAATCTAGTATTATGTCTAAATACATGTGGGCATAGCAACAAAGAAGTTTCCATGGAAAAAATTCTAGAAAAGACAGAAGCAACATATCCAATGATGTGATAATCATTAAAAGCCAACATTATGTTGATGATTTCTCTTTGGATTTTATCTAGAATCTCAAAAGCAGCCAACCAGATTTGGCAATAATCTGATTTAATTATTGCCAAATACAAGGATTTTTGATTTTTTTCTATTCCTGTTTGGCTTCTAGGGATACCCCATCATCCTTATCATCCAGTGGATTCCTTATGACCTATACATACTGCTTTACAAATCAAAATACAACTTATACATACAGGGTGTGTGTTAGTAGCAGTTTTGGGGAAATCTTATTGTTTGCTAGCTTTTATATCATTCAGTTGTTATTCCATCCCCATGGCAAAATGACTGGGGAATTTTACAAATCTTACCCCCCCCACACACACACACTGTATATAGTCTTGGTAAAATTAACATGTATAGTAGGGTCATAGAACACATTTAGTGTAAAACAATGTTGGTACCTGGTACTAGGTGAGTTTGGGGCTTACTATCTAAAATTGAGCTGCAGAATGCCCATTAGTACTCATATATACAACACCATTTGTCAGATGACACCTCTCCCTCCTCGTGTATACAGTGTATAAGAAATACTTAAAACACAAAAGATAAAGCCTACACTGGATACCCTGCATACTATGTTTGCATAAAATTAACCCATAGAACTCTGACCCCCCCCCTAACACACACACACCTCCACTCCACTCCACCCTGGACTTCCTGGCTAAATGTTTGGTGAAAATGTAAAACAGGCTGCTAACAGATTACTCTAATTAACTTATGTTATAGTTGGTTGGCATCCTTCTGTCTACTAAAGACGATGGCGTAGTGTCCACTTCTTTTCTTCTTTTTTTTTTTCTATCTGCGTGAATTGCTGAACAGCCCAATTTTTGAATGGCAATCTCTCGTGTAGTGACTGCGAATACTTCGGCTGGCTAGGTCGAATGCCTTCGTGAGGTCTATGAATGCGGTGTAGAGTGGCATCTGCTCTCCTGGCACTATTCCTGCAGCTGGCGTAGTGAGAAGATCATGTCCACGGTTGCCCGGTTTACTCGGAAATCACACTGTGATTCTGGATAGATGCAAGAGTCTGCAGACGCGTCAGTCTTTTCAAACTATGCTGAGGAGGGAAATGCCCCGGTCATTGTTGCAATTGCTCCGATCTCCTTTGTTCTTGTATAAAGTGACAATGGTAGCATTCCGCTTGTCCTGAGGGATGTGTCCTTGTAGTTTGTGTAGTGGTTGGAGCAGCACTGCCCTCCTGCTTTCAAGACCTCTGCTGGTATGCCGTCACTCCCGGTTGCTTTCTTGTAGTGGAAAACTATGTAGCCTGGGCAGGATTTTATGGAGGATGAGCTGTCGCCCAAGCAGCAGATCCTCCCTCTCCACACAGCCATTGTAGTCCAAAGGAAAGGTAGGAACGAAAGAATTTCATTTTGTTTGCAAAACTGTAAGTTCTTTTTCTTTTTTCATGAATAATATGCTGGCCAGAATGAAAACCTTCATTCAATATCTTATTCTGTATTTCAGTCTAACTTATATTATAATGATACTGTAATAACATTTTATTGGCAATTCAAAACTTTTTTTTTTTAATGATAAAATTACATATAACATAAAGTTGTAACATTTTAGAAGCAATAGCGATGTTGAAATAGGGATTCCCCAGCCAGAATTTTGGATACCTAGGGTATATGTACTTCCAGGTAGTGACACAAATTTGATCCACTCTGGTTCTAAAGGTTAATATTTTGAAGATTATGTCAATAAATAACAAAACCAACCACTCTTGATTGTTAATCAAATATTGAGGATTCATACACAATAATAAGAATATGTCCACTATAACATACATGTATATCTAAATGGATTTATAAACATTACACTCAAGAGTTATTGGATAATATTGATGGATAGAGCATACTGCTTTGAATCCAGTATAAACAAGTTTTGTTTTGTTTTGTTTTGACTTTAGAAACCCCAAAATTATTTTTGTTCATATTTTTCCCTTTGATAGTTTTCAATAAATTATTAAAGAGGATTAAATTCCATCTTTATTCTCCATTGGTGACTTCTGAATATAGAAATCCACCCAAGTCTCTTGTTACTTTTTGTTTCAATTAATTTTCCTAACATTTGAAAGTATTGAGTTATATCAATATGAATAGACATGGTTAAAGTCTCCTGTATTAGTCTGCTAAAACATTGATAGGATTTATCATGTACGCTTTAATTTTTTCTCATATACTTAGTAAATGTATGTGTGCATGCATATATATATATATATATATATATATATATATATATATATATATATATATATATATAGAGAGAGAGAGAGAGAGAGAGAGAATTATAGTTATGAATATAAGATTCATATTACTTTAATTAATTTACATGATAATGATCCAATTTGTGTATGCATGTTACCATAGCACTTTAAAGATAGCACATAGTACCAAGATTTCTGTTAGCACAATAGCATGAAAATCCTTTCATTTAGATAAGAAGAGAATTTCTAACCCAATAGTGTGTTCTGCATTCCCACTTATCTTCGTCATTATAATTTCCCATGAGAGATAAATATCAAATGCTAATTATAGAGTACTTTGCTTTATTTGTAATTATATAAATGTGACCAGACATCAACCTTAATACCTGATGAAGGTGTCCTTTAAGCAAGTACTATTAATATAAGATTACTTTAATTCTATTGATATTATGAATATAGAATTAATATGAATGATATTACTACCTCTATCTCTCTTGCCACATTTAATGTAGGTATGCAGATGTAATAATAATTTTGAGATAGAGATTGTATAATTTCTTTTAAAAGCACTACATGTAATAGTTTTTGAAGGTATTTGTAAATCTCATGAAGGAGTGGAGACAGTTTGCAATAGAAAATTTGTCATCAAAAGGTCAGCTAAGCTACTCCCATCATTTGGTAACAATAGCCTGAGGGTGGATGAGTTTTTCAATTGATATGAATCAGGTGAATTTTTTTTTGTAGATGAAATGTTATGGGAGCAAATGGAAATTTTCTGTACAACACATATGGGTTGTGTGTATGTAGAAATATGTTTATCCAAAAGGACTTTATCATATACATATGTAAAAACCATATGATTTTGTTTTTGTTGTTGTTTTTTTTCCTTGAGTAGTTTACTTTGAAATGCTTTAGCACATGCCTCTATATAAAAGCATAAATGTGTTTTACATGGGATCTATAAGTCTATAGATGTGCACCCACATTTACACATATACTGCTCTATGTAGTGTTACATTTACATAAAGTTGTGTGTTTCTTTTTATACATATGCAACTACGTACATAGTTATATATATGTGCATCTGTTCTTTTACACATATGGCTGTGTATCTTCATTTGTATATACACACAGCTTCATATGTTTGTTTATCAGTATACATTTCTCTATATTTGTGTTAGAATGTAAGTGTCAGATTCTATTGTGTGTATACATGTATGTTGCTATGGCACTGTATATTTGTGAATGTGTATAAACCCTTGTAGCCTGTTCAAAACAGTCTGTGTATGTATATATTCAAGGGTGTGTTTTCAAAGGTACATGATTATACCTGTAAACTTTTCTGTGTATTCAGATCTCTATCCAAGATGGTATGTCTCTTTCAACCCACTCTCATCCAATGCTTAAAGCAAAGATTTCAAAAGACTTGTTGTTGAACTGCAGTGAAGAAGAGTAAACAATTAATGTAATGAACAGATTGTGTAACTTGAGTTACAGTATACTAATAAAGCATAACACAAACACCCACATATCTTTAAAAGTATTTTAAAGGGTTTTTTTCTTTTTCTTTTAACTAAAATTTTTAGAGATGTATTTAGGGTGGGAACTTTTACTTTTAGTTTGAGGTGATTTGGTTTAAATACTTTGTCATTGTTTTTTTGTTTTTTTAGAAAAGACCATCATTAAGGTTTTATGGAATCAAGATTATTTATCAAGTCAATGTTAATTCTTGGAAATTATAATTTTGTTCACTTCACCAGATCCATTATCTACATTTCCATGAAATATCTCTTTGAAAATATTTTGCTAGTCCTTCAAGATTAATTCATATACTAATCCACTAATGTTAGGGGATATCAATTATAACTGAGTAAGTAGGGTATTTTGATACATTCATCAACTAATTTTAGTACTCATCACATGACAAGATTATTTAATGATCAACACTTCTGGCTAAGATCAGAGTGTGGTATCTGTGTCATTTCCTGACACTTCTTCCTATGATCAAGTGTTTAGGCTGGGATTCAAGTGTAGGATATGTTCCTCTTGCTCAATGTGTATATACACAGAGTCCGGCAGAATGATCTCTTGGGTTTAGAGTATAAATAAAAGAAGGTAATATAGATCCTATTCAAAATTTAATTGAATGATCTCTTGGATTTAAAATTGCCATTGTTAGTATCTGCTATGGGTGAACATAAGGTGATTGTTTTGAGATGAGGTTCTCCAATACACTTTGTTTATATAATCTATCAATATACATTGAAAACAATTCTTAAAATAGCTTAGCTCCATCAACATTCCCTCCCTATGAAAGAACATTTCAGGTATCAGGCAATGAAACTGACCCATCATCCTTCAGCTGATGGGTGAGTACTGTCTGGGTGCAAGCACCTGAAGCTAGGCTAGCTTATTTTATTTTTTCCAGTATAAATTCCAAGTAAGAGTATATATATATATATATATATATATATATATATATATATATATGAGAGTGTGTGTTTATGTGTCCCTTCTATTTATTAGCAATTACTACTGGCAATTATTTGATTGATAAATATATTGGTACTGAGTAAATAGGAACTATTTTTCTCATGTTTTAGGTATGAGCAGTCTATTTGCTTTATTCTATAAACTGGTAGGGAAGTTGGTTTCCTTTGGGTGTCTCTGCTGTTCACTTTGTGTGTTTCTTGCAATTCATTCTCTTCTGACTATTACGTTTGATTGTTTTACGTGAGGTGTTAAAGTTTTATTAGACTAACGTCTTGACGTTAGGTTTACCCATACAAGTTCTTTGCTTGTCCTGAAGTAACAAGATGTGTGCCTTTGTACAGGTAATAGAGACCTCACCACCATTTTGACCTACAGTTACACAACACTGTTGCTCTTTTTTTCACTCTAAGGAATGAAAGAACATAAAAATATCAAAATAAAGGAACAATCTTTATCAGTCCTAAGTCAATCAGTAGCTGATTAAATATGTCATTTTAATTAAATTGAATCCTGAATTGTTTCCTGTGTAGAAGCACCTTTTGTAATAAGGACTATAGTTTATCAGTCGTAGGGAGTTATAGTCATTTTATTTACATATGGCTTATGATAATCTGATAATTCTTTTGATGTCTATGTTTTTGTGGTGGTCAAGTTTTTTATTAACCATACTTAGCAGTCTGTGTATAGGTGCACATGTCATGACTGTTATTGTCATAGGAAATGAACTCACTAATCTAAGTTCAAATCCTAATGAAGCTATTTACGTTTCAGTTCCTGCTAATTCACCTGAGAAAGGCATGAATCCATCTCTTCTTCCCCTAGCTATGGGTAAATAAGGTAAACTGTGTTCTTTAACCTAGAACTTAACTGGTCTCATACAAGGTAAACTCTAAATTCAAAATTCATGCCAGCTGTACTTGAAAAAATTTATCTTGTATTGCTTCCTGATCTTGATGGATTCTTACAAAAAGCTCAACTCTTGAAACTTTTATTTTATCAAGATACTAACAATAATCTGTGTTCTTGGGAAAACTGTACCAGGGTTTCTTGTAAGCCAAGTTGGGATAGGTGTTAAACAAATAACAACTTTGACACTGCATATATGTGTATATATATATATAAAAAAGTTAAACCTAATGAGTCGAATATACCTAATAATAGTTTTGCTTAGTAGCTCATCAGGGCAAGAATCTGACTAAAAAAACTTAGGGCAATCATAATTTTATTACAAAAACTAGTCCCACCATGGTCCAAACAAATTAGCATAAAACTAGTCCCACCATGGTCCAAACAAATTAGCATAAAACTAGTCCCACCATGGTCCAAACAAATTAGCATAAAACAAACAAATAAAACAAAAAACAAAAAAATTTGTTTATTTTTTATTCCCTATTCATTTAATTTTCCTATTTCTATCTTTTTCCTATTATACGTCCTAAATCCCCACCCATTTTATTTCTCACAAACATATATTCTATCGCCACTTCCCCTCCCCCCAATAAATGAAAACCCAGCATGCCAACAACAGTCCGTTTTCCTGCTTCTTTATTGTAGGGATTTGTCCCTCTGATTTTAACTAGCAATGGAGTTCGCCTATATTTTAGCAAACCATGACATCCCGGATAGCTTCACGAGAGAAGCAGTAAATGAATCGGGAAACAGACCTGGTTTCTGTTGCTGGCACATAATCCAAAGCACTGTCTCAACCTTACTACTAAGCCAATGAGGACCGTGGGTCTTATTTCTGCTGCTACCACTACTCCCTTTATGCGGCAAACAGTAGGAAGGGGCATATGCTTTAACTCAGTCGGGGCTCCATCCTTTAAATTGGGCAGAGTTTCCAAACTCAAGTGGTGCCACAACGTATGCATAATTTAAAGCAGAACACAAACTGGGCCGGTGTAGGAGGGGGGGCAGTAAGTTAATGTTGTGAGGTTTTAAGGGGTCAAATAAGAACAAAACAATGGGTAACAAATGTAGGAAAATGTATTAACAGAAAGTAGACAAATACAATACAGAGAAGTGGAAATTACGTCCGACAAATAGAGTTATTGGCTTACTCCCAAGCCACAATTATCCCTGTTACTTATAGTAACCCGTCGGCGCATTCCACTAGTCTTATAGGGTGTATCACCTATAACAGTTAATGACAATAGCGTTTTACTTACTAAGGAGCCAGGGTTTTTTAATGCCTACAGCTATTTAGGACCTCCAATCTTTGGTTAAGCAGTTCCTTAATATTATAATAACTAACTATTGCCAGCTTTTCTTCCATGCATAAATGGCAATACCTGTCCCCTGCCTTATACTTACTGTATTTCTTTACTATCTCCCATTTCAAAATGGAGTCATTATTTTTCTTCTTAATCTCCCACACGTAATTAGATAAGGCAGTACTATATCTATATTTCTCGTGTGCGAAACTACTTTTATGGTTATTTTAAGGTTATGCATATTGGTGTTAGTTGGGTTTGTTTTATTATGTTGGGCTGCTTTTTTTATATCATTTCTCTTTTCTCTAACTGCTTCTGTCTCCCAGGGAACGGAATGTTTGGCTCTTAGTTTGGTCAGTATGGACTCAGTTGCTGCTTTTTGGTGGGCACTGACAAAGTTTTTGTATTTCTCGTTTGGAGTAAAACTTTCAGATGTCTCCTGGAGGATATTGAATTTATTTCTTACTGCTACTATGTGATTGCATATATCGCTGTTGGCAAGTGACGACAAGTCGTATTGTACAGATTTACTGGTTTGCCTTTTGTTTCTACATAGGCTTAGTCGTAATTTTGCTGTGACTATTTTATGTTCGGAGGATAAACCTTCAAAAGAGGAGTATGCTTCGCAGTTCATTGCACTATTTATCCATTTTTTATTTATTAATTTTTATTTATTATTCGAAATGTTGGGCTTTTGTATTATTTGGGTAGATGAAGGTCCATAGTTTGCCCTTTCTTTTTTGGTATTTGGTGCTTAAACATACAAGCCTGTTCTCAAAAGAAAACTCGGCTAGGAGTTTGCCGTTTCTATTTGGGATGTTATGTAAGCAGTATCTATTGTTATCATTTTTGCCTATCTGCGCATTCATGTCACCCCCAATGATCAGGACATTGTGTTTGGGAATCTGTCTGCATAGGGAGGATAGTTCATTGTAGAACTTTGCAATGTCCGTTTCTTCGCTGACATTAGTGGCATGAGACTACTGTCATGCAGGTATTCCCATTAAATGTAGCGCATATAATTCTTGGTTGGATTTTTTCTATGCTGCTTAGCGATCTTAGAGCTCAAGGGCTGAGGAGCATTCCTACACCTCCTATGGTGGCATTTGTGGAGTTTTCCCACGCAGATGCCAACACAAACGTCCATCCATGACCTGTTTTGTGATATTTTAATTCTAATTTGCTATGATCAAATCTATGCTCTTGTATGCAGATTATGTCTATATTTTTATCGGCTGCAGACACCGTTAGCTCAGGTAGTTGGTTTATTGTTTTAAGCATTCAGACATTAAATGTTGCTAAATTTAAAGTTTGTTTACACCTTAGTAGGTGTGTTTTAAGTCTAGGTTCTGTGGTTGTCTTTTTAGATATTGTGTTCAGAGCTATGACATTAGTAGTGGGTGTGTCTTGTTTGTCTGTTTTGGGTGTGATGCGGTTTGTGTATGGGGTGTTGTTCATTTCTCCACCAACAGGGCAGAGCTCAAAATGTAGGCTTTTGATACATGCTGGTAACGGAATCAAGAAAAACTTTTCAACCAAAACGTCCAAAAAGGGCAACATATTGTTTTTCTCCTCTTCCATAGTAAATATTAAACAGTGCGGCAAATTATTCAAGTAATGGAAACATTTTAAAGCTTTGTTATGTGAACTAAAATAAGCAAACATTTCGTCCACATAATGAATGTAGCAATATGGTTTTGGAACCTTATGAAATAGCTACTTCTCCAGAAAACCCAGAAAAACATTCACCATCAAGGGGCCAAGAGGACTATCCATCAATATTCCATCAACTTACCAATATCATTGAAACTAAAAGACACTGACTGTAGCCAACTCCATCAATTCAATGAAAATATTTTCTGGGAAAGGAGGAGCAGTTAAATGGCTATGATACAGAAAGTCAGCACAAATGTTTATAATTTCATCAAGAAGGATTTTGGTGAATAATGAGGAAATATCAAAGGAGACAAGGAACATTGAAGACATTTCAGATATATAGTCAGAGTTGTCTAAAATAATAACACCTGCACCTTTATCTGGGTTTATTGAGGTAAATCTCAGTATTGTGTTTAATGCTCTTAGTGAAATGGTTCTTTTGTAAGCGACCATTTGAATCAACAGAGGAATCTGCAAACTTGTAAGCCAAGTCTGTCAAATGAGCTTTTAAATAATTAATATTGGATATAGAGATAGGAGAATGCTTAATCGCTTGAAAAAAAAGCATCTCAAGCTTAGTGAAAATAGTAACCTTACCAATATTCTTAGGGGGTGCAAAAGTTCAACTCTATGTACAATACTAATTTCTTGCTCTCAGACAACATAAGTAGAAAAATTAGATACATGCTTGTCTGATGTGACTATACAACCAAATTTCTTTCTAAAGGCGAAATTTAAGAATTTTTATTTTTAGAAAGAATTCTATTGCATGTTAATATTGTTACCAATAGATAAGTACTTAGAAAAATGGAATTTGTCAAAGAAACTGAGAGACTTCCAGACACTTTGAAGACAAAGTACCTCGGCCTTCAATGATTTAAGTGAATCAGAGAAAAAGATGATCTAGTCCCTCACAAAAGTGTTCTCAACATTTACTGTATTGCAACACTTTATTCTCTATATACATATATATAAATTAGATTAGCATGGACAACGCTGTTTGGTTACTGACAGTTCCTCACCTATGTGATTTTGAAACGAAGTGCATTATTATTATTATTATTTGACTCCATCCGAGTTTTTCACACCCACCTTAGCTAGTGGTTCACTGGAGGCTAAGTGACAGCAAGTCTCCTCAGGTCTCCTGGACTCTTCTGAGTATTCTAGCCGATCTTAAAAATGCAGTTGTTTGGATGGTCCCGATTGTACCTCTCTGATTTCCAATTCACCCAGACTCTTTTCCAGACCCTACGGAATCATTTCAAAGGCACGAATTACAATTGGTACAACCTTCACCTTCATGTTCCCCAGTTTTCTTAGTTATCTGGCAAAGTCTAGGTATTTGTCTATGTTTTCACTTTCTTTTATTTTCACTTGGTGATCGTCCAGGACGGCAAATTCCATGAGATGACAAGTTTTCTCTAATTCTTGTTAATTAACACTAGGTCTGGTCTCCTGGGCAGGATTAGGTGATCTGTCTGTATCTCAAAGTCCCAGAGAATTTTATGTGTCTCATTCTCCAGAACAGGTTCAGGTTTGTGCATATAACATATAGTTGAATAGTAAAAATGTAATTTCTTGCACAATTCCCAGTGGACCACCTTCCCAGTCGTGACTAGTTTTGTTGTTATTATCATTATTATTATTATTATTATTATTATTATTATTGTTTTGTTGTTGAATATGTGTTGGTAAATAATGATTTTAGACTATTTAGGCATATTTCTTCATTCTGTTAATTATTTAAATACAATTTTCAACTATTTGGGGGTTAAACAATTATTTTTATTCTTCAATATGAAAAGTTATTCATATTTATTTTTTTGTTTTGGTGAGCAATAAAAAATATTCTAAACACCTTTTTAGTTTAAATCATACACACAGTTTTGTTTTAGGGGGAAAAGTGAATAATTCTAATCAGCATTTTATTGTTATCTGTATAATATTGAGTAGGTGGATGATTTTTTAAAAATGGCATTCAGCATAAATGCAGATCCTTCAAAATTATCATTCAGTTGCAAATTGGACTGGAAATTGCTTTACTCTCTGAGAGTGTATTGCTCTAATAAAACTTTTGCTATGTGCCATTTTGCAGGGTTATGGTTATATATATATATATATATATATATTTATAAATTTAAAATTCAAGACAAATCAGACTTGTTTTAACAAGTGAGGTTCTATAAAATATTTTGATTATAGAATCATTTTTAAATCTGCTGTCTATTCTCTAAGAAACTGTTTAAAAAATGAAATTTAAGTGAAACAACTTATTGAAATATCAAAAGCAAATTTTTCAACATAATCAGCTCTTAGAATGTTTAAGGTCTTTTAATGTAAACTCTTTCCCTCAGATAACCCTAAAGAAAAAAATCAGGAACTGTCAAATCTGAGGGTCAGTTACTTTCCATTTTATATGGAATTAGCATTCCATTAAATATTTGATGAAGAAGCTCCATTGTTGCCCCATCCAGCAGAAACTATATATCATACCTGTTACCTATCTCTGGATGTAAAACATTTTCAATTTTGGATAGAACTCTCCTGTTGTCCTGCATTGCCTTCACAATCTTCCACAAATACATTTTTCTTACTAATTGCTAAAAATGAATAGCAAAAGCTTATCATTCTTGTAAATCTATTGGTTTTAATTTTTGAACTCGCTAAATTTTATCGAGGAGGAGATGTAATTCCTTAAAAATAGGCTGCAGTGATCTATGTACAATGCCCAATTGGGGAGGAATTTCATCTGCAAGACTTTTATGTACATGTTTCTTTATTTTTCACACATCATGGTCATTCAGACTAAGGCAAGTTGAAAAGAGACCATTGCTCTTGAAAATGTTGAAAGTCACATTAGATTGTTGGTCTTAAGAGACTACTTTTTACATTAAGATGGGAGCAATATACTCTTTGTGCAAGCAAAATGGATTGGTTGTTTTCAAAATAAAATTGGACAATGTTTGTTCTTTGCTCAGTTGTGTATTTCTCCAGGGTAAATTTCCCAAACCTTTGTTAAATATCACCAAAAGAAATAGATTATAGATTTTTAAACAAAAATTATTTGTTTTATAAAATGGTAAGTGACTTTTATACTATCCTGTATAATGACTTAGAATGAATATATATATTGTTTGAAAAACTTTTAGAATCTGTCCCAGTAACTTGACTAGATGATGGTTTTATAGCAATAGTGCAATACTGTCCATTTTGTATAATTCATTATATTATCTATAATCAGTAATGATTAATACAAATGACTGAATATATTTATTTAAAAGATTTTTTAAAACTTTGGCACAACAAAAAATATAACAAAGTTAAAAACTTCCCTGAAAGAGATTGGTAGTAATTTCCAATATCAAAATGCCTTGTCTCTATGAATAGAATGAAAAGATAATAGCAGAACAATCAGAATTTTTTTACATGAATAATTATACTTATGTCAGCATTTTTCAATTCTGTTCTACCTTACCATTCTATTTTTATTAAAGTTTCAAAAATAGTATCCTCCATTGCATTGATATATAATTTATTTATAAGGTCCTAGAAAATTGAATTAAGTGTGCAACTGCTTAACATTCTGAAGAATTGGCAAAAAAAACAAATTTATCTTCTACGTAATTTTTTGTTTTGTTTTCTCTTTTATGTTATAATGTATACTTCTTCTGTTTTCTCTCCTTTTTGTTTCTTCATCCACTAGTGCAGTGTGAAATATCCTTTTTCCTTTTTTTGATCCTTTTCTCTTCTTTCTTTTCTCTTCACTTTCATTTTCATTTATGTTGTATTTATATTATGTGTATTGGTCATGTTGGCTGATTGGGCACATTTGGACTTGTCAAAATTCATGGATAGAGTATCAATTACGAATGCACTCTGCTAGAACCACTTACTTGCTTGATTGGTCAATTGTACTGAATTCATTTTTCTTAATACTAATTTCTCTTCCCATCTCCATATTGATGTTCTTATATATACAACAAAGATAGTAAATGGAAAGAATGTCATTAGAAATTCAAAATATAAAATAGGTTTACTTGTTAATACCTGTTAACTCCATGGGACATTCCCTCCTTACTTACCTCATTTAACTCCTGCCATTTTTTCACAATTTTTTCAACAGAATAACTTACCTCTCTTTAAAATGTTATTTTCTCTTAACATTTTCACCATTTTTATTGAAAACTTTGCTGGGTGGGAGGTAAATTTTTATATCACTTTCCATTTTTTCCTCTTATTGGTTCCTTACCATGAGCATTTTTCTACATAGGATATTTCTCCAACTCTACTCTTTATTTGAATTCACTCATGTCACTTGTCATTCTTTCCCTTATTGTTTTTTGTTAGTTTTCATTATTTTAAATTGTTTTGTTTTTTTACTATCAACCCCGTTTAGCTACTTTCCCCTCATCTTCTTCTAGTCATCATGTCTAGTTGCTTCCTCCAACTCCAATCCACTTCTCTTATGCCTGGTTTCATCCTCCAACTCAATCTACCTGCACCATTTATACTGGTTTGCTTCCTCCAAGTCCAATCCAGCTTCATTTCTTTTCTTCCTCAATCCATCTCTATTCATCTTTTTTTGGTTATTTTTCTGTTGTTTCTTTTCAGTGTTTCCTCTTTAATCTCTCTTTTTCTCTCTGTATCTTCATCCCAACTCTACCCAAATATTTCTTTCTTCTCAATGTCTAGGTCCAGATGAATATAAAATGTTTCCTTCTCTATCAATGTATGAAAGATAAATCTTGAAACACTATTACAAGAACTTCAGTTGTTGCATGACTTTCAACCCTTCATCCTCCCCCCTCACTGACTCACCTACTTTTGACTGAACCCATATCTTCTTGAACTCATTCCTATTCCAAACATTATTTATTTTCTTGTAAAATGCACTCTCAGCCCCCCCTCTCTCCCTCACACACACACACATGGTGTGCTGTCTGTTCTTCACATTGGCTCACTCTCACCCATTCCTAAAATTTGTCTTCTTTTAATGACAATTTCAATGATATAAAGCCCCAACCTGGAAATGTATTGATAAATTCTTTCTCAGATCACTTTCCCAATCTTTTGAAATGTAACTGAGATAAATGAAGTGGAAGAATTTTCTCTTGTTCTTTTCTGTTCTTTTACAAATAGACTTATAACAAATTAGGTGAACAGGTTTTGTTTAATCTTTTACTTGCTAGAGAATTTTTATCTGCTACCTTGTGTTGTGGCCTTCAGTAGCTCACCTGGGAATGGGTCCAAAACCATTTTTATAAGGTGTTAGAGAGGCTGTAACAATGCCATGTTGACTGCTGGCCAGTATTGTCTATTCCATGAAGCGTTTTCCAATGATTACCTGAAGGGAAAGATGTGGAAGGCTCTGGTAGGGCTCTCTAGATCAGGCCTTGGCCAGCAGAGGATCGTTTGTAGAATTTTGAATACCTGTGGTCTTTTAGTCTTCACTGGCCTCTTTACTCTAATACCCTAGCTTCTTTATTTTGCCACTGACCAACAAAAATCTCCACTCTCTCTCTCTCCCAACACTGCCGCCACCATTTCTACTTTTGTCCACAGCTTTTTCACTGACCAGCCTCTTCATTCTACTTTTCTTTTCATTTTTTACTTGTTTTCTAACTGTGGTTCTTTCTATAACCATCAAATGTTGTCATTCATCTTTAGTACCACATTCATTCTACAGTGCTACCCACCTCTTGACCAACTCAGCCCATTATCAATACATTCATTCTACAGTGCTACCCACCTCTAGACCAACTCAGCCCATTATCTATACATTCATTCTACAGTGCTACCCACCTCTAGACCAACTCAGCCCATTATCTATACATTCATTCTACAGTGCTACCCACCTCTTGACCAACTCAGCCCATTATCTATACATTCATTCTACAGTGCATTCTACAGTGCTACCCACCTCTTGACCAACTCAGCCCATTATCAATACATTCATTCTACAGTGCTACCCACCTCTGACCAACTCAGCCCATTATCAATACATTCATTCTACAGTGCCCACCTCTGACCAACTCAGCCCATTATCAATACATTCATTCTACAGTGCTACCCACCTCTTGACCAACTCAGCCCATTATCAATACATTCATTCTACAGTGCTACCCACCTCTTGACCAACTCAGCCCATTATCAATACATTCATTCTACAGTGCTACCCACCTCTTGACCAACTCAGCCCATTATCAATACATTCATTCTACAGTGCTACCCACCTCTTGACCAACTCAGCCCATTATCAATACATTCATTCTACAGTGCTACCCACCTCTTGACCAACTCAGCCCATTATCAATACATTAATTCTACAGTGCTACCCACCTCTTGACCAACTCAGCCCATTATCAATACATTCATTCTACAGTGCTACCCACCTCTTGACCAACTCAGCCCATTATCAATACATTCATTCTACAGTGCTACCCACCTCTTGACCAACTCAGCCCATTATCAATACATTCATTCTACAGTGCTACCCACCTCTTGACCAACTCAGCCCATTATCAATACATTCATCTACACTTGACCAACTCAGCCCATTATCAATACATTCATTCTACAGTGCTACCCACCTCTTGACCAACTCAGCCCATTATCAATACATTCATTCTACAGTGCTACCCACCTCTTGACCAACTCAGCCCATTATCAATACATTCATTCTACAGTGCTACCCACCTCTTGACCAACTCAGCCCATTATCAATACATTCATTCTACAGTGCTACCCACCTCTTGACCAACTCAGCCCATTATCAATACATTCATTCTACAGTGCTACCCACCTCTTGACCAACTCAGCCCATTATCAATACATTCATTCTACAGTGCTACCCACCTCTTGACCAACTCAGCCCATTATCAATACATTCATTCTACAGTGCTACCCACCTCTTGACCAACTCAGCCCATTATCAATACATTCATTTTACAGTGCTACCCACCTCTTGACCAACTCAGCCCATTATCAATACATTCATTTTACAGTGCTACCCACCTCTTGACCAACTCAGCCCATTATCAATACATTCATTCTACAGTGCTACCCACCTCTTGACCAACTCAGCCCATTATCAATACATTCATTTTACAGTGCTACCCACCTCTTGACCAACTCAGCCCATTATCAATACATTAATTCTACAGTGCTACCCACCTCTTGACCAACTCAGCCCATTATCAATACATTCATTCTACAGTGCTACCCACCTCTTGACCAACTCAGCCCATTATCAATACATTCATTTTACAGTGCTACCCACCTCTTGACCAACTCAGCCCATTATCAATACATTCTACAGTGCTACCCACCTCTTGACCAACTCAGCCCATTATCAATACATTCATTCTACAGTGCTACCAGCCTACCCACCTCTTGACCAACTCAGCCCATTATCAATACATTCATTCTACAGTGCTACCCACCTCTTGACCAACTCAGCCCATTATCAATACATTCATTTTACAGTGCTACCCACCTCTTGACCAACTCAGCCCATTATCAATACATTCATTTTACAGTGCTACCCACCTCTTGACCAACTCAGCTGCTACCCACCTCTTGACCAACTCAGCCCATTATCAATACATTCATTTTACAGTGCTACCCACCTCTTGACCAACTCAGCCCATTATCAATACTTTAACAATCATTTCATTCTTCCTCTTGATCTTCTTGTTTTTCACCTCACTTTGTCTTAGTCTGCCCCTATCTCTCATACCACTATAATTTTCTCTGTCTTTTACTGTATCAGAGACACTCTACTCCTACCCTCTCAATTACCTTTTCCTTTATAATTTTTCCTTCAGTCCTTTCTCTATAATGATTTTATTATTCTCTTCTGAAGATTTTTTGCTTTACACTTTTTCCTTTGTCGACACAGACAAACACTTTTTTAAAAACATTAATTAGCTGTTCTTTTGCCCTACATCCATTCTGCTATAAGTTCACCACTCTTTAGGCTAAACTTTCCCAGCGTCCTTTTAAAGAATTTTGGCCTCACCCTTTCTACACGGTGTTTATTATGACCCCTAATTACAATTTCTGTCTATCAATCACTGCCCTTATTACCTGAATATTACCCATTGGTCATCACAACTATGAATATCACACTGTGACCATTTATGGAGTTGCTGAAATGAACAGACTCCGGTAGTCACTACCTGTGTTTCATTCATACCTACTCTATTTCAATCAACCATCCTTTTGTACCTTTACCTTTACTCATAGTCTTAACTGCTGTTTGACATTCTTCCCTTGTATTCCAGTCAATAAATTAAATGATCTCAGTTGCAAGCCATGTTACTCTCCAGACAAGTGTAAATAGCCATTTGCACCTTTGCAAGTATCAAACAGTGGCAGTGACCAGCTGGACTTTACCACATCCATTTCATCACCATCCTGACCAATCATTTCCCTTATATATTACATCTCATCTGACATGTGTTTGTGTCAGCTGCCTGATTAGGCTTGTCAGCACTTAGTTTTATTTTGTGAGCTCAAATAAGTGACTGCTGCTGCCTCTTTCGATCAAGTGCAGCCCTATTGCTTGCGGATTTTGCCACTACTCTTAATCTGCATGCCCTATCAGTTATGTAGAGAGCTTAACTGATTGATAAAATCTCTCCCATCACTATTTATTGAGCTCAATATTTGTATGCGCATTCCTTACCAGTGGTTGTTCTCTCAAGTCATTGGCCTTTTATAATCTTGTGTCAAAATAAAATGGCAAAAGCAGGTTTATTATCAATGGTTCTCTCCAGGTATCCTGAAGTGTGCATGCACAAGATAACATAAGAATACTCTAACTGTTTGAGATGAAATATTGATTTATAAAGTTTTAATATAATAAGGATGTCAAAAACAGGGGCACATATTTTTTACCTTAAATTTTAAAATGGTTTTAAAAATATTTAAATGGATTCTTTCATGAAAAAAAAAACAGTTTCAATCATTAGATAAAAGCATAAAATTAATCACAATTTTTAAAAAATGCATATTTTCTAAATATAAAATTCAAAAAAAATTTATTTTCAATTTTTTAAAAATCAGCATATTTTAATCACCATTTAAAAATAAATAAATCCCCAGCTTTAAAAGAATCCCCAAAATCAATTAATCTAAATAGAAACTATTTATAAACAAAATTGTTTCTTTTGATTGTCAATTACATGAAATCAACAACAAAAATAAATGTTAATGTTTACTTTTAAATACAAAGAAAATACATCAATTCTATATGACGTATTTGCGATTTTTTGCTTGGAAAATGTAAACAAGCAAAAGAAATCCATTTTAGTGTTAGTATTTTTAGAACTACGGGTGACCAAAAAAGAAATAATCATTCATTTAGTTTTTAACAGATCTACAACTTAAAAATAATCACATAATCATCATTTTCTTTACAATTTTTGCTTGAATAAAATTATTTAATTTTTCTTTTTTCAAATAATTTTTAGTCAAATAGGAAAAATAATGAGATATGTAATTTGATAAAATCAGATTTATATTTTTTACGTTTTCATAAATGAATTTTATAACGTTTTATTTTTTTAAAATCAATAAAAATTTATCCTTTTTTGTTTTTTTGATATTTAATGCTTATTTAAAATTTTAAAATTGAATTTTAAAATTTTTATTAAATTACAATAAAGATTTCTTACCTTTCAAATGATGACAAAGTTGTTTGAGATGTACTTAAAATCTGTTGAAAAAAGTATTTAATAATAAAATAATAATTAAAAAATAATAAAATAAATCAAAATTTTATGCAATTTAAGCAATAGATTACACATCTTTCTTCAGGATATATATATATATATATATATATATATATATATATATATATATATATATCTTGAAAGGGAAATAATTCTATCAATAATTATTTCTGTTATGGAACACCATACATTTAGATTATCAAAGTTTTATATTTTTTTGTTTATCAAAGATTATTCAAAATTATATTTAAAAAATAGGCTCTGATTTTTTTTTCTAAAATAATATTTTTTGAATTGTGGAAACTTATATTTTTTTCTTGAGAAAATAATATATATTAACTATAGGAGTTTATATAATTGAAAAATGGATTTTCTTTAAAGTAGTGATGAAATTGTAAAAATATAAAAATAATAAAAATCTTTCAAAAACTTATTTTCAAAATTCTAAGAATTTTTTTTAACATTTCTAAATTTAAGATTAAATTTTGATAAAATGTGTAGCTAAACTGTTTAAATTGATTTTTCTTATATATTTTTTATTTTTAACTTTTAACTAAAGTTTGATTTTGTAGAAAAAATATACATATGAGTGATTCATAACTCAACTGATTTATATTGTTAAAACATCTAATCTTTATAGTCATAATAATTATTTCTTAAAATAAAGAGCCTATTTTTTTTTTTTAATTATTGCCAACAAAAATTTAGAATAATTCTAATAATATTTCTCACAAAAAACCTATTTCAAAAAATAATTTATCTATAAGTAGTGAAAATTTCATTAAAATTGAACCATTACCCAATTTTAGGTAGATTTTTTTTTTAAATTTAAAAAATTATATTTTTAGACAAAAATTTGATTTTCTAATTTTTAATGGTAATTATTATGTCCCCTTTTTGGAGCGGTCAAAATATAATGTAAATAATAATTTAAAACACGATTTCAGGAATTCTATGATATGAAAAAAATATTTAAAAGTATTGGAGTTTTCTTTAATCTTATTTCTTTCAAATGATCAAAGATTTTAGAAACTTTTTGTAAATTTTCCCGTCGTGTACATTTATTGCGCAAAATTGATTAAACATCCCTATAATATGATCTTTCAAATTTTGGTAGTTGAATGTTCATTTTTATTATTGACTTGCTCAAAAGCCACTTTCAGTGTCCCTTGATGGTGCAAGTCACATCCTATTTATAGAATTTTATATTTTCACTAATGAATAAATAAGGAGAAATACTCCTTAACATCTAATACTTTTCCTCCTTAAGAAGATATAATGATTGGCTTGAGTACAAACACTGACTATACCCTATTATTATTAAGCTTCAAATTAAATTGGAAATTGCTTTAATCTGTAAGTTAGAGCATTTTAATACTATTGTGCTAATAAAAATGTTGCTACAATTTATGTTTGCTGTGTTAGAGTAATATGCATACAAAGAAAACAATTTTGATATCTCCATTCTTTTTTATGTCTTCTGTCAGCATGTCCACCGTATCTAGTTTCTACCATCTTCATCATCTCTTTCTTTTCCCTGTTTTGTTTATAATAGATCTCTATTCCCTATTTTCATTTCTCTCTTAAGATTGTGTAAGCACATGTATTGGAAAGGAGGCTACATTTTAAAACTTTTAATCTACATGTCTATGTTTATATATTTGTTAAAATAAATAGAAAATATTTATGTGTACGTCCTGAGTGCTAAGTGTTTTTTTTTGTTTTGCTTTTTTACATATAGGAAACCATGTTAAGAGAAAGTGTTTCTAAGTTTAATATTTTTGTTGTGATATTGGCATTTGATGTTAACATGCATACATATATATATGGATAACTTGTGTTGAATTTGATATGTAAGGATGCAAATATTTATCTCTATCTATTCACATGCACCTGTCATCATAATGAATGTTCTCTTTTTTGTTTAGTATTTTTACTTTTAAGTGATTATATGTTTGTGATAAGAGTGTGTGACTTGTTTTTTCTGTAATTTATATGCTTACATTGTAGTTGACACATCTATATTTGTATTAAGCCTAGATGTGCACATATTGTGAAAATTGTTGGCTTTAAATCAATTTTTTACAAGTAGATGTTCACAGCTATGTGAATTCTGAAGATGAAATATGTGTATATAAATTTTATATAAATCTTTAAAAGATTTCCTTCTGAAATATGCTATCACACCTACCTCTCTCTGGAGACTTCATATTATTTTCAATATTGTGTAATTATTTTCATATTTTTCTTGATATTGCATTCTCAACCACTTGTTTATTTGTTTATAGCCATGAGAAAACTAAAATATTCTCGTCAATATTTGTTTGTCTTATATATTTACATTGCGTGTCTACCTAATATTTTATCAATCAGTATGAATGTGATGCATGCACAAGATAATAAAAAAGGCTCTATAATTTTATAATTTTTAAGAAATCTACTTGTCTTCTTTTTCATATTTTTCTGGCTTCATAGTGCTTATGAATTCTGAATGAGTGAAAAAGAAAAATGAAATAGAATGTTATTACTCTCTTTAAGGATCTTGAATTCTTTATCACTGCTCCTTACTGTTTTAAGGAGTTAGGTTTTGTAATCTAGAACTAAAAATTCTTCAGTATTCTATGAATTAGGTATTCATCATATATAATAAAACAATGAAAATGAAGTTTTTGATAAATAATTTTTTATTTTATTTATCTACCTTGAAATGGTGCAAATGACATAATGTTTATTAGTACAACAAATGGAATTAGCAAGCTAGAGTTCAAATTATGTTTATATTCATTTCATACTAATGGAAAAGGCAAGAATCCACTTCTCCTTTCAGCAGGTTGTTTGGGACATAGTCATCATAACAAACCTGGACTCAAACTATAGAGAAAAAGGTGGGAAACTACATTATTTTTTCTATGAACAGTCATGGTGACAAGAAGTTTATTAATAAAGAAACTGTGACAAGTGAGGATCATGCAAGCCTGAAAAGACATTGTACCTTCTATTTCATTTTATTTATCTTGACAAGATGGGAAGTATGAAATTGACAAGCCAAATAATTAAAAAAATATCAAAGAAAATGTTTACTATACTTGAATTAAAGAAGCAAAAGAATTAGATAAAAATATCTATTATTTATTACTTCTTGAACATATCAAATTTAAAAATCTTAAAATACTACTATATTACATCTTTTATTAATTTTATGTTCAAATTTGATACTCTGAGCTAATAAAAAAGAAAAGTTAATTTGATAGCTAGGGATTTGCACTAGCTTTAGATAGTGATTATATAGAATACTTGACATTTAAGAGCTGCTGGAAAGTGCTGTTATGTCTATCATTACATCAGGTTGTGCTCTGATGAAGAATTAAAAAAAAGAAAAAAGTGAATGTGTTAATTGTAGTCATTCATTAATAAATCAAGAACATGTATTTGTTTTTAGTTCTTGAATTTATGAAAACAAATTTGAGTTTTGAAATAGGAAGCATTAAAAAATAAGTTTGACAAGAATTAAAATATTTAGAAGGGAAGAAGGGAAAAAGGAATAAAGAAATGACAAAAACAAATTGTAACTTTATTTTTTAAATTTTTAAAATTCAATATGTCTGAAGAATGTTCTTCAGTATTTTCAGCCATTTCAAGTAGAATCTTGTTTTAAGTAGAATATTTGGGAATCTTGGATTTCATGGAACTAGGATGGTTTCCTTTTATTTCTTATAATTTTTATATCAGTAATAGATTTAAAAGAAAAGTTATGACATGTTGAATTAGAAGTAAATAAGGTGGATGGGGTGGGATTTCTCCTTGTTAAATAGTCAAATATGAATTTCTGCCGGTCTTTTTTGTTTAAGGCAATTTAGTTGTTTGAAAAGTTAATAGTTTAAGAATTGATTTATTAAATGCTGTCATCTGCAACAAATGGAATGTAGAATAAAGAGTTTCCTACTGTCAGTAAAAGCTGGACAGAAAGGGAGTCTCTCCTCTTTTCACTAGTGCTAGACCAAGGAGATTGTTTTTGCATGTGAGTTGGAGAGCCACACCTGCCATCAGCTTCCCATTTTACCACACAAATCCAAGCTGTATTGAACCTGGAACCTTGTGGTTTCTAGGCAGATGCTCTACCAATCTACAGTTTATTTTACATGAAGTATATCTTATATAAATATGTATTGCTCATATTAGTATAAATATAAAAGATTGTTTATAATCAAGTATATGTTTATGCTGAAATATGCTTGTGTGTGTGTGTGTGTATAATATAGTTTGCTATATTTATAAGTAAAGTGTGCTCAATATCATTAATAGAGCATATATATCCAAGTTAGAGTAGTGGTGACATGAAGTCAACAGCATTTGATAACTGACAGTTTCTTGTCTTGCGATTTTCAAACCAACTTCAGTTTGAGATTTGGTTTGAAAATTTGAAACTGTCAGTTACCGAGTTCTGTTGACTTCATGTCTCCACTTACCCTAATATGTGTATATGAGACACTTTGATAATAGGCACTTTCATTACGTAAATAATCCTATAATCTTTTATGGGTGTAATGCTAATTAATACACACACACACACATACACAAAGAAAGAAATAGAGAATGTTTTGCATTTATATACTGCTCTCAATCTCTCCCTCTGAGATGATGAGATTTATAATAAGTGTGTGTACATATGTATGTATATATATATAATATGCTAATATTATGTTAATATTTTTCACATTCATTCTCCATTGCATTATATATATATATATATATATATATATATATACCAAAAACATAGTGCAAATAAGAAAATCTATAACACACTGCAAACACCCAAATAGATTAAACCTGAATTACCCCTAAACAGAAATTGTTTATAAACTAATGTTGTATTCCAAGCCACCATAAGATCTTGCAGAATGACAGAAAAATATATATAGGAGTAACAGAAGGCCTCAGGAAACAGAGGAGCTACACACATCATTTAACAATTTTAAAAAATACAAACAATATAACACTTTCTAGACATGTATAGGGCATTAAAAAAATCAAGCCAAAACACACCAAAAATAACCAGGGTGTAGTAGCTAACATGCTGGGCTGTGACATCATGGTGAGTAGGTTTGAACTATTATGCTATTACATTCACTTTTGGACTAATACGCTTGGGAAATATATGAACCCACTCCTCATCCACCCCACCTGTAGTTAACTGTAACCATTCCCACCTCCCATTATTGGTTAAATAAGTACTACTACAATAAACCTAACCAAAATAACCCGGATAATAAGAAAAGTAGGACTAGCTTACCACCACACCTCAAAACACTGAAGTCTTTGCTTAGAAGAAACAAATAGCCATAATCACCTTCCCAGAACAAAACAAACCTCTATATAAATAATCAAAATTTATATCCAAATATACATATGAAAACAAATTCCTACTAAACCACCTGAAAACTAACAACTCCAAAGACTAATAAAAATAAATGAATAAAAATAAAATAAATATTTTAAATAAACAAAAATAACTACATAATTGAATAAAAAGAAAATGATAATGATAATAAATAAAAACACTAGAAAACGATAAATTAAACATAAGAATAAATGAATTAGCAAATCACAAAATTAGTTTAATATAAACATATAGGTAACAACGCAACATAAATTAAGCCACCCTTCCCAGAATACCTCCTAAATTAAATCACCCTTCCCATCATACCCCACAAATTAGATCACCCTTCCCATCATACCCCACAAATTAGATCACCCTTCTCATCATACCCCATACAATAACATATAAAGGGATATTCATCACATGGAAACCTCTTGGTCTGATGATCGTATAGGCAAAGAACTGATGATCACCAAGCACCATTAACTCTGTGTTTACATTATCCTAACTTACATGTTGTGTGTGTGTTTTCTATTATCCTCATTTTTTTTTTTTTTTTTGCTCACACACTATATGTGTAGTTAACTGTAACCATTCCCACATTATCAAGTGCATATAAACACTTGGCCTTTGTACCTGACGAACACTATAAATCGATTGGGATTTCAATGAGTTTTGCTGACAGGTAGTACAGTGAATTAACATTCTTACAAAAGGTGTCTCCTCAACTGAATGGGTTTCCTGTATTGCTGACCACAGATCTCTTAACAGTTAACAGTTACTGTCCATCCACTGACACAAAGTGGCCAGAACTGACCAAATGCTGCCAAAGGAAATGTAGGTTGGCCAGTGTTACCTTTATTATCTAGAAAGAAAATCAATGTTTTTCAATGATGGAATTATATTGTCAAGTGGTGGTGGGGGGTGGGGTTCTTGCAATGAGTTTCACCAACCAGGGATGGAATATCAGTCATGTTTTTAATTCATTTTCTTTTCAGTGTTTTTGCTGCAGGTCTTTTATGCCAGATAGTTATTAGGCTAGACTATGGTGGGAGAATACAGTTTGACATTTCTACTTTTTATTTCTGTTCTTGTAAACACAATCAATCTAGTGTTTGGGATGGAATCTTAGCCTGCAACTTTCTTCTCTATCACCAAATCTATTTCATCTATACACTAATTGTCGTCATTAAAAACAAGGGCCTTATGGCAAGCCCCAACCCCTTTTTATCATATGGGTGCTAGAAGGAGGTGGCTGCGGGTCTACATGTCCTGGGAATGACGTTAAACTCTATCTGATGGTGAGGTTCCAGTTCTGGAGGTTTGGGGAATGTGGAGCACCCCATTCATCACCATTGCTCCCTGGTCCACTCTGATCCGGAGTGGTAGTACCTGTTAGGGTCCCATCTATGGGTTAAATAGAAAAATGTATTTATAAAAAAATTGTATTATCCATTAAGAATTGATTTATTTCAAAACTTTATCGGCATTAAATGACCCACTGAGGTTGATATGCCGTAAAACAAAACAAAACAAACAAACAAATAAAAACAAGGGAATAATGTCCACTATAAAAGATTTGATTCCAGTGATATATATTACAAGGATTGATTGATAACTCCCTTCCTGCATGATATTGCTAATAGTAAAGATAGAAACACATGTTTGGTAGTATATAAAGTCCTGTTCAGATGTACATAGTCATTTTGATGAATGAAAAAACAGTTATAGAAAGTTTGACACTAGAATTCCAAACAATTTAGAGCAAACAATGCATCTGCATAAGATCTAAAAAGGAAAATGTGTTTTCTGTATCATAAAATAAAAAGGTCACATTGCAGTCAATAAACAGCCTAAAATTCACACTTGTTGTATATCACACATACAGATTTCTGGTTGAAAGAAAAATTGAAAGATCAACTTCATGGAGCTAACGCTTGATTTTTTTTATGTATTGTACTTACATCCTGGGCCTCTTTTTAGGATGGTGAATGTTCCTTTTATAGCTACTATTTGTATTTCATAACCACTTAGTTTACCAGGTATTGTGTCAAGGTATTTTTTATGTTTTGTTTGACCAACCTAATTGCCCTAACCACAACTGGTATAATATTAATTTCTTTCAATGACCAACTTGTTTTTAGCTCATTCTTAAGGTCTTTTATATTTTAGTGTTTTTTTACCAATTTGACTCTATTAAGGCCATAATCATTTGGGACAGCTACATCAATAATCAGTGCAGGTATGAGGAGCTGGTATATGGACAGTTCCGCAAATTGGTTGATTTTGCTTTAATTAATTAATTATATCCCTTAATCAGTAAAAATCAATAATCAAATTTGGTATGTTTCTCAGTTAGAAGAATATTAATGTGTATGCAAGATTTCGAATCTGAGTAACCTCCTGTTATAGAGTTATATGTTAACACGTACATACAAAACTTCATTTTATATATATACTAGCAGCGGCTACCCAGCTAAGCCCGGGTAGAGGAGATAAAAACATGGTTTAATAATCGTTTGCAAATCTATTACTACTGAATACCAAGTTCGGTCCTCGAAGGATGACCCATAAAAATCAACACATAAAAATGATCTTAATTTAATCCTGCCTGGTGGGAGGTCAGGAAATTTTCTTTTTGTCAGATTTGAGGGGATGACATCATATGGCTAAACTTGCGAATCGGTCGGAAAATGAAAACATATTACAGGTGACCTAGAAAAAACAGAACCCAAATTATTTATTTTTCCATTAAACTAACCCTAAACCCCACCCCTAGCCCTAACCCCTAAAACCCCCTAGTTAAAATTAGCAGTTTTATTACAAAATTTGTGGGTTCTGTTTTTTTTCTCTGGGTCACTTTGCATACAGAGTGACCCAGAAAAACAGAACACAAATTATTTATTTATTTTCTCATTAAACTAACCCTAAACCCCAACCCCAACCCTAAATCCCCCAAGTTAAAATCAACAGTTTTATTACAAAATTTATGGGTTCTGTTTTTTCTGGGTCACCGTAATTTTCCGATGGATTTGCAAGTTTAGCCCATCACATAATGATATAGTAAGAAATTTTAATTCAATGATTAACTATATTTTTTAAATATAATATAAATGAAACGATTTGCTAAACTTCAAATTAATATTTGAAAAAGAAAAAAAAAAGAATTGATAAAGTAATCAAATTTATGTAAAACGATAAATAATCTTAAAAAAAATAACATTATTAATTCAAAACATATCCGATCGAATATAGTATACTTTACTATAATATTATAGTAAAGTATACTATATCATAAATTTGATAACAATTTGAGTTTTCAGGTATTTCCGTGAAATGTATTAGGTAATCTAATGGTTTTATCTCTTGCGCACTATTCTACATTAGTATCATGATTTTATTTTTATTTCTAATATTAAAATAAATAAATTAACGCAATTATGAAAAATGAAAAAAAAAGGTTTTGTTTACAATTGACGAACGACGGGAATTTATAAAACAAAGTTGATTTGTCGCTAAATATTTTCGTTTGATTTATTATTTAATTCGCTATAAAAAAAACTTCAATGTATGAAAAGACATACTAATTATATATTTAGAAAGATTTTTAATAAATATTTTTAAGATAGAAACAGAAATATGCGATAAATAAGATTTGATTTTATGTTAAAATCTTATCTTAGAATTTTAGTATGAAAAAACTATACTACGAATTCTGAAGCAAAATATAATTTTTTTAACTCGCTGTAAAAAATAATTCCATTCATAAAAACTCAATCAAATTACATATTTAGAGAGATTATTTCATTCTCTTTCGAACCATATAGATATCTTAAAGAAGATTGAACCGTAAATAGGCGAGAAAAAAGATGGACCGTTATTCTTCTTTCAAAAATGTTTTCAGTTTCACTGGATGTATTTAATCATATTATTCTAAGAATCCCCCTTTTTTTAATCGCTTGAAGGATTTTTTTTCAAAAACTTTTTTGTGTGTAAGACTATTTTACATTCAGTTTTTGTAATTGCTAATTCGCATATTAATTCAAATTTGATTCGCTGATTAAAAATGGATATATTTTATTTTAAGAAATATGAAAGTATTTGTAAAAATATTGATAAAAAGGCAGAGGCAGCAGGGTGGGGTTTGCATGCTGATTGTAGCTGTAATATCAGCAGTAGCAGCTATTTTATAGATTTTGAAAAATCGTTTGATTTTGGTTTAATTAATTAATTATATCCCTTAATCAGTAAAAATCAATAACCAAATTTGGAGTGTTTCTTAGAACGATATCAATGTGTATGCAAGATTTTAAATCTGAGTTACCTCCCGTTTTGGAGTTATACGTCGACATGTACATACCAAAATCTTGCCTTTATATATTAGATATATATATATATATATATATGTGTGTGTGTGTGTGTGTTGTTACTTGATGTTGAGTCCATGTATGCTTTGTTATAAACATATGTATCTGTATTGTAATTGGTAGTGTTTTTGATTATATTAGAAGTATTGGAAAATATAAAGAAATAAAATTCTAAAGGATGAACATTGTATTGCTTTTGATCTTCTTTATTCTATCCAATATTTCAGGTGGTCTCCACCCTTTTTCAAGGCTTTTTGTAGACAGACTGAGTATAATTGAAATAAAAAATAATATAAATATGAAAAAGACAAAACCTAGTTTTGTTTAGCTGTCAGCATTCTGTTATAAGATCATGTGACGTAACCTGCTTGAAATTGATCACAGTATTACCGTTACTTTATTGTTTAAGATTGTGAAAGCCAAGCATAACACATTGAACTTATTTTACAGACAAAAATAGATTAGAAAATGTCGCCATTTTTTGTGAACCCCACCAAATTTGGAAAGCTAAAAATCGACATAACTCCACCAATTTTTGCAATTGGAAGCTCAAATTTTGGGGAATGTCTAACTTTAACACAGTCCACACCTATACAGAAACATTGAAGAGGATGAGTGACAATTTATACTTTTTTCTGAATGATTTGACATGGAATTGCCTGTAGAATTTTTATAGATATTATGAAATATTAATCTCTTTCTATCTTTGTTCTTTATCAATACAAATTTTTTTATCATAATATGACTAACTTGCAGCTGAATTTATGTACTTTGAATTTTGCTTGCAGTTTCTGAGAATAAATTAATTCTTGCAAATTTGAATTAAGGTGCAATGTTTTTCTAAATACATTTTAAACTGAAATTAACTTTTCTGTGTTGTGTGTGTGTGTCTGCACATATATAATATGCACATATTTGTTTTAAAAAAATCTTACACCATTTAAAAATTACAAAAATGAGAGAATTTTAATGAAGAGCAAACAAGTTGCAACATAAAAGTAAAAATCAATCAAGAAGGGAATGTAATTTGTAAAAACATCTCAGAAAACAAAATGGCTGCTTCATATTTTGTACTTCAAGGCATATGAGTTTTAAAACAATTGTAAATCTTTGAGTTGAGGATTTTTATTTCTTCTGTTTATGGCAAAAGCATATTGCCTCTTCTGAATGGTTTGTCAGATTTTATTAAAAATGATTTCTTCCTCTTGAACTGTTTTTGGATTTCTTAGCTTTTTATTTAATGTTCAATGTGACAATCAATTCTTGCAAAAATCCAATTTGTGTTTACATACAATTGTTCAGGGATTTCAATCAAATGTAGATATATTCTCAAAAGAAACAAATAAATTAATGTTTGAGAATTGAATTAAGAATCTTAAGTAAAAATGATGAAAAAGAAAATTGTGAAAATCAAAAGTGAGAAAATAAGGTTTTTTCACTTCACCTTTTGTGAAAAAAAGAAAATGCACATTGACTTAGCCTATCAGCTCAGTCCTGGAAGATTTTTCAATGGGGTTTGTTTTGCTGATAAAATTAAAGAAAGAAAAATGTTTTGAAAAATATAAATAAAAAATAAGGTGAAAAGAAACTAAGTTTATGAATAGGGGGGGGGGCATTGGTTTGGCTGGAGGGGAAAAAATGTTCCCTGAAATGTTATAGTCATCTACCAAATTTTAAAATACTAATCAAAACTAATGATAATGATTGATAATGCTTCATTTAAAAATACAAAAAATCAATAGATGAAATTCTATTAACACTACGGAACTGTAAAAAAGGAAAAGAAAAAAAGAAATATGGCAATGACAAATCTGCTGTAATAAAACATCATATATATTAGTATATTTTTGTGTGTATCCATGCAACAATTAACAGGAAATATTATAATATAACACAACATTTACAAGAATAAAAAATAAATTGATTTGCTGCAGAGGACTGGATAAAAGTTAGCTTAGCTGTAGTGAGTTTGATTTTGTCCTACAATTATTATAATAAATTTTCATAATTATGTTACAGATATGAATGTTAGAACCTTGTAAGGATTTAATAAAATATTAATTTCACTAGCAAATATATGCACCCTCCGGGTGCTAGTATTTAAGTTTTAATGTAATAAAATATATTAAATTAGAAAGGCTGATGAAACTGAATAAGAATGCAGATAAAAATATTTTGAACAGAGGGGGTATGATTGAAAAGTAGAACAACTTTGAAACTAACTCTTCCATCATTTTACATTACTCCCGTCTGTCTTTGTTAAATTTTCCTAATTTAACTATTTAGTTAAGACAGAAAGTAAAGAATAATATTACAGTTATTTCTTCTTGTTAATGGATTTCTTTTAAGATTTATTCCTGAGATGTTTGCTCATATTCAATAAGATAAAACCAAACAATTAGAAATCAATAATACTAAGCATATATTTATTAAAATCAATTTTTTAAGATCAATATGCAAATTAGCCTTCCCATTCACACTGTAAACCGCTATTTTGTTGTATATATAAATACAATTGCATGTTATTAGTTTGTAGATATGGTCAACAGTCTTAATGATGTAAAACAATTTTATTAATAATTGGGTTTTAAATAAAAAATAAAATCATGGAAAATGTGATGTAAATAACAAAGGGAATTGTGATTTGTATAGTAATATAGTTTCGGTTACAGACAGAAAAACTCACAATCTCCATTATAATAAGATATATGCTAATTTTTTTTTATGGCATGAGTCCACTTATAGAAAAAAATAATCAAAACTATTGATATTCATCAAAGTCATCATTTGTAATCTTAATTTTTCTGCTTAATTAGTATGTTACCATATCAGTTCCCTTTAGTAACTGAAATTAAAAAAGAAATGAAAGTGCCATTCCAGAGGGATGTGTTCCACTATTGCATTTGGATTGGACAATTTCTATTACTACACACACTTACATCTAAAAGATATATTTAACCATTCTTTTGTTTACAATTCTTTCTTTCTTTGTTTTTGTAATTTATTTTTTAATTTTCATCTTTCCTATGTTTTTGTTTTGATTTGTTTTATCTTTTCTTTTTATACTTAACGTGTTTTGTTTTTTGAGATTTTTCTTCTTTTCTTTTTGAGCTTTATAAAATCCAATTTACAAAGGAGCGTGTAAATTTGCTCCTGATAAGTTGGTTCTTATTTCCTCAAAGACCATTTGATAAAGGATAATGATTTGTAAAGTGGAAACTGTAACTTTAACATTTAACTTCATCTTTTTTCCTTTGAAATACTGTCTCAAGATTTAAAGGGCTTAGTGGTGGATGTGCAGGTGGCTAAATTGTTATTGGGACAGAAAATTGAACCAAAAGTTCAAATTTTGCCCATGACTGTTTGGATTCACTTTACACTAATACCTTTGAGAAAGGCCTGAATCCATTTCTCCCTTAGCTCTAGGTAGTATAGCAAGGCTGATTGGGCTTTCAAGCTATGGAGATGCACAGCCAGTCTAGGGAAAGGACAACTCTAAATTAAAAACCTTAGAGAAGGTAATATGAAACTACTCCACTATTTCTCCCGGGAACAGTCATAGTAATTCAAAGTGAATGGATAAAGGAAGCTGTAGAGGACATGCCACTTTCTATTCAAGCAAAAATCTCATCAAAAGTAGATTTAAGGTTTTGTTTTGCTAAACTAATGACTTATACTATGCGGCAAAAAAGTTATTTATAAATGATTACAAAAGAACAAATGTATTAGTTATCATTATTCTCTCTGGAACTATTTATTAATATTAAGATAAATTCATTATGATAAATGCTTATGTCAAGCAAAGAAAGATGTCTTATTTTACAACTGATATAAGCTATAAGTACTGATGCTTCAAAGAATGTATTAGGTTTTATGGAATATCAATTTTTCTATAATAGTCATATTATGCTATACAATTTTAGAAATATATGATTAATCGTTAATCATATTTTTCTAGTATTCATTTGCTAGCTTCTTCTTTAAAAAAAAAAAATAAATAAAAAGATTTCTAAAGAGTGGTATTACCTACCTTGGAACATTTTACAAATTGAGAGTCTGACTTTAAGAATAGTTTCATATCTACAAGGGTTTGTCTGCCTTGAAAATCAACATTCAAAATCATGGCTGTACTTTATATAGCTTTAAAATACTGATGATTGATGTCTGTAGGGAAGATGCAACTACCTCAGTCCCCAAGTAAACTCAACCTAGGAATCGTTTTTTTAAATTTTTTTATTAACAGTTACTCTCGGTAAAGGATGACAGAAAATGAATCATTGATACCACAAAACTTTATGTGTAGACATATACATGAAAAAACTGCAAATAAACTAATTTATAAATCGTAAATAGTAAAAATAAGTAATTTGAAAAATAGAGAATTCAATTTGTGAAGTTTTGTTCACTTACTTCACTACTCTGATTTAGCCTCAAGCCATTTTGAATAACTAGTATTAGTGTTTAGTTATGGAGCATAACTTAAAGTCTGGTACAAAACTATATTAGTGGAGCAGTCAATGGAGATATAACCACCCCAGAGTGTAAAACAAATTTGTTGTCATGATATTTTAGGCTATGAGCTTAGTCTGGCACCAGAGCACAGTTAAAGGCATCCAGTTAGCATCTCCAAGTAGTATATGATCTCTTAAGGTTACTTTTCTAAATGCTAGTCTACAATGAGGTATCTTAGGTATTTACTAAGATTAGTCTCATATAAATCCAAGATTGTGAGATATCCGGTAAGGATTGAAATCACTATAGTATTAATTGTCTACAAAATATTTTTTTTAAATTTTTTCTACAGCATCATGTCACTCATAATTAGAATTTAAGAATACATCTTATTTTTCTCTGACTATGAAATTAAACCATCAGCTAGAGGGTGGGGTCAGTCTTTTATATTCCAGGCATTAATTTTTCTATGCAGAAGTTCAGACATGCACAGTAAAAAGTCTTGTGCTCTCATTAATACTTGTAGAAATATACTTGATATTTTTTTGTCCTTTAAAGAAAATGGTTTCACACTAAAAAAAAAAAAATGGCAAGAAGCTCTTAATATCCATCAGAAACTATTACTGATGCAGACTATGCAGACAACCTAGCACTTCTTGCATATTTCTGCTGCATAGCTAGGAGCAGGCAGCAATAGACATTGATCAGCTGTGTACAGACACTGGGTGCCATCTAGATAACTTAGTAAGAGTGATAGCCAATAAGGGGGGATGGCTATAAAGAATGAATCCATGTTGTTGGCATAACATAATGATTAATATAAACTCAAAATCAGCACTGCTTCCCTTAATGACACTTTTGAATTTGTTTTGATTGTTAATATTTTGAGTTAAATTAGTTGAGAATTCTTTAAATCAAACAGTTACTTTTTTAATTACTTAAATTTTTTAATGCACCACATCTAATCCTGCTGTCCTTACCATAAGCCAATACAGCCCTGTCAGCTAAGGCTTTAGAATTGACTGCACCTCTGCAGAGGGGTAAGACCCCCCCCTCCAATGGGGCCACCTGTTGGCTGTGGGTGGCGCCCTGTGATGCGTAAGGATGGAACCCTGGTGATGAGCAGTCCATGACATGCAGCAGTCCACTTTGGCCCTTACTTAGGCTAGATAAGCATTCAGAGAGACCCCCTCCAATCAATCGGCTGGTCATGCCCTACCACCTATATAATTATCTGAACCAGATTTCTCCTATGGCAAGTCCCATCACTTTATCATATATGTGCCAGAAGGAGGTGGCGGAGGGTCTTCATGTCCTGGGTATGACATTAAACTCTATCTGATGGTGAAGTTTCAATCTTGGAGCTCTGCGGAATATGGAGTACCCCTTCATCACCATTACTCCCAGGTCCACTCTAACCCGGAGTGGTAGTACCTGTTAGGGTCCCATCTATGGGTTAAATAGAAAAACCCAACTAACTAACCATAAGCCAATTAAAAAAAAAAAAAACGTCCATGCTATAATATTTATCAAGTGTACAATTTTCGAGTATGACTAACTATTAATTGACTGTTTAATTATATCTTATTATAATAATTATCTGTCTATAACTGAAACTACATCACCACCGACATCACAATTCACTTAGTCATTTATCTTATATTCTCAGTGATTATTAAATAATCATTATTTAATCTTTATTAGCATCTTATTTAGTAACAATGACTCGTTAAAGGCTTGCTGAATTAAATTTGCCTCAAAACTGCCCATGCTATTGATATGTTTAAAATACTGTTCTGTGCAATATATATCACTAAGAAATAAAGATTTACATTGTATATGGTGTGGATAATTTGCATACTGGTTTTAACAATAAATACTTGGTGTTATTGACTTTCAATATTATGTTTTTATTCTCAAACATATCAAAGACAATTTTATGCATAATCTTATAAAGTAATCAATTAAAATAAAATAAAAATAAGTAATTTTTTTTTATATACATTCTTATTTAGTTTGATAAGTCTTTCTAATTTAATATATTTTATTTCATTAAAACTTAAATACTTGGAGAATGCATATTTTTGCTAGTAAAATAAATAGTGAATTAAATTGAATTATTTAAAATGAATGCTGTATTAAAAAATACCTATCTTTTAATTCCTCTTTTCTTTTTTCTAGGTAAGTCTTTTGGTCTTGGGAATTGGTTAAACTATATTTTCTGTTATTTTACAAGAGTAAGTCATTTCTTATATTTGTTATATAATTTTCTTGGCTTACATTAAATTCTATTTACCTCCACTTATTATTTTCAATTAATGAGTTTTTCTCTCTCCCTTGACCTTTTGCAGTTTTCTCTCTCCCTTGACCCTTTGCAGTTTTCTCTCTCCCTTGACCCTTTTTTGCCTCCCTTGACCCTTTGCAGTTTTCTCTCTCCCCTTGACCTTTTGCCTTGACCTTTTGCAGTTTTCTCTCTCCCTTGACCTTTGCAGTTTTCTCTCTCCTTTTGCAGTTTTCTCTCTCCTTGACCCTTTGCAGTTTTCCCACTCCCTTGACCCTTTGCAGTTTTCTCTCTCCCTTGACCTTTTGCAGTTTTCCCTCACCCTTGACCCTTTGCAGTTTTCTCTCTCCCTTGACCCTTTGCAGTTTTCTCTCTCCCTTGACCCTTTGCAGTTTCTCTCTCCCTTGACCTTTTGCAGTTTTCTCTCTCCCTTGACCCTTTGCAGTTTTCTCTCTCCCTTGACCTTTGCAGTTTCTCTCTCCCTTGACCTTTAGCAGTTTTCTCACTCCCTTGACCCTTTGCAGTTTTCTCACCCTTGACCTTTAGCAGTTCTCTCTCCCTTGACCTTTAGCAGTTCTCTCTCCCTTGACCTTTAGCAGTTTTCTCTCTCCCTTGACCTTTGCAGTTTGCAGTTTTCTCTCTCCCTTGACCTTTGCAGTTTCCCTCACCCTTGACCTTTAGCAGTTCTCTCTCCCTTAACCATTAGCAGTTCTCTCTCCCTTAACCATTAGCAGTTCTCTCTCCCTTGACCTTTTTGCAGTTTTCTCTCTTCCCTTGACCTTTTGCAGTTCTCTCTCTCCCTTGACCCTTGCAGTTTTCTCTCTCCCTTGACCCTTTTGCAGTTTCTCTCTCCCTTGACCTTTTGCAGTTTTCTCTCTCCCTTGACCTTTTGCAGTTTTCTCTCTCCCTTGACCCTTTGCAGTTTTCTCTCTCCCTTGACCCTTTGCAGTTTTCTCTCTCCCTTGACCCTTTGCAGTTTTCTCTCTCCCTTGACCTTTTGCAGTTTTCTCTCTCACATTCCTTGACATCATTTTTTTAGTATACAAATTTCCATGAACTAACTTTCCTGCGAACCAGGGAACTGTCAGGTGTCTATCTTTGTTTAAATCTCAATCCCATATTGACATCATTGCTTTAGTCTTGGATTGAAAAAGAGAAAAAAGATCAATCCATCTTGATATTAGTATTGTATTCTGTATTGGTAAACTGGATCATCACATCACTTATATTCTGCATATTTTTGATATTATTGAATAGTAGCGCACTGATATTTAGACTGATAATTCTGAGGTTTGATGTTCAATGCTGAAAATAATTAATCTTATTAGAGATGTAAATGTAGCATGTTATCACTATAAAAAGGAAGAATATCTCTGAGTTTGTCAGTTGGTTTCTTTCCTTGACTGGTTTACCCAACCATAAACCATCATTCAGCAAGAAATATCCAGTTTGAAAATTTAGAAAATATTTTTGATACATTCAACCATTCAGTATCTTCACCATAAACTGCACAATTTCTTTTCTTCTTCTTTGTTTTCCATTTTTATTTTTATCAAAAAAACATAACATTCCCAAAATGTTAATATTTTCTTCCATTTTCCTGTTAGAATCAGTAATGCACCATTTTTGACAATTTTAAAGAAAAAGAAGACTGTCACAATAAAAGCTTAATTTTTTTCTTCTTTTTTCGTTGTTAGTTAAAACTAAATACACCTAATGACATTTAACATCAAATGCAGAATTAACTTTTTGGGAAACCCAATATTATATACAGACTTAATTTGAATTAATAAAATTCATTCTAACTTATTAAAAGCCTCTTAGCAGCCATTAAATCAGTTCAGAGTCATATCTTATTTATCAAATTCAAATTCATTGCAGACAAATAAGGGCAAGAACTCTATAAATATGATTTAATAGTTATCGCACTTGAGATGTTCTAATAGTCAGACCTCACATTATAAGTATTAAGTGACAAATTACATAGAAAATTCCTTCATTCTCTAAACATTTTAGCACTATAAAAAAAAAAAGAAAAAAAGCTTGCAACAATCCTATACAAGAATCATAGGAATCTAATATAGATTGTGCATTTCTGTCTTAAGAATCACTATGCACCAGATGAATAGGGGATTTTTTTTTTGAGACTGTAAGCTGAATGATTTCAGGTAACAGATCAAATTCAACTCCTTTGCTAGATATTGACAGGTATTGGTATTTGTTTATATTTTTGCTTAAAGTACTTAGAGTAAATAAGTTTACCTTTATGACTAGTAGTTTTACAAAACAAATATGATGCACAGGGAAATCTGAAAATTTATTTTTGGTTGCAGAAAACTAACAAATGTTAATCACTGTAATTATTTTGAATTATTTAAAAAAATTTTAGTATGTATTCATTATGAATAATAGATGCTTGTTTTATTGATAAATAGAAGGACAATTAACAACTGGATAGAATTTAGATAGAATGGATGTTTATTGCTAGAAACAGCAAAATTTAGTAAGATATTGGCTTGACATAGATGAGTGAAACATTGTTTTAAAATTATTCTAGGATTTGGACTATTGACCATCCACCTGTTACATGGTCACTAAATTTTGACAGTGAACTCAGTTTTTGAGAAGAAAAGACAAATTACATGCAAAATTGAAATGTGATTTTTTAACTTAGACAAGTATTGAACGGAAAAAGATGCATAATTCTAATGAATTTAATTTGAATTCTGTTAATTTGTTACCGTATTATCATGACATTCTACACATACACACATATATATGTACACACACTCAAAATCACCCCATACAAGAGCAGTTGGCCACTATAGGAAAAGGGTTACACAATGACAAATGAAAAGTATGTATATAACAAAGGGGAAAAACAGAGATCCAATGGGGGTAAATAGGGCAAGACATTTATTAACTCCGGACTTAAAAAGGACTAAAACATTCATGAGGGAGCTTCATCCACAGTACAGATATTCTATGAAAGAAACTGTGGGAATGGAATATTTCTAGTGTGAGGAAGATTTAGATAGAATGGATGTTTATTGCTAGAAACAGCAAAATGAGTTCTTATTGGAAACTCTTGAAGAAATTTCTCTGTAAATATCTTTTGTCATCTTTGAAAGTTCTAGATTTTCTCTCTATTTTAGGGCACATTCTCTATTTTCCTCCTTCCTTTTACATTTTGGAAGTCTACTCTTTCTCATTTTCCTTGACTTATTTACATATCTTTTCTTAACTATTACATCTTTTTCTCTTTTCCCTGCCTTTACTATTTTTCTATTTGCTCTCTCTCTCTCTCTCTCTCTCTCTCTCTCTCTCTCTCTCTCTCTCTCTCATTTAAATGTGTCTTTATCTTCTTTCCTTACATATTTCAAAGGTTTTATCTTTCTGCATATTTTGTCACCCCCACCCTACAACTACCAATTCCTCTAATAATTGCAATATGACTGGCCAATTTCTGACATTGATTTAACACAACTGCTATGCTCCTTACTCATTCTCTTAAAGATGAAGATGATGGCAACAGCAGCACAAAACAGTTGATTGCATCTCATTGTGCTCTAGATATTGACCCATTTATTCATTTATTCGAGTACCCTTAATACCCCCCCACTACTATATGGCCTATACAAAGTTGCCATCCAATCTAGTTTTACGCTGATTAAACCCCCTCTTTAAAGCACCACCCAACAACTTCTTGTCCATTCAAGCATGCTGTATGAAGTTGCAATTCATGCATGCAAAGATAAAAATGCTTTTGTGGCCAATTGTTTACCATTTCCTGGTGACTTCTTTCAGGACAAGAATTTTGCCACCCCCCCACCCCAACTGTTATGATTATCTTTTTGCTTGTTTTCTTTTTCATTTTATTTCATTGCTTTGTCATTTAACCTTCAGTTAAGTTTATTCTTTGTTTTTTCATTTTTCAATTTTTTTTCCCTATTTTGATTATCTTTATTTTTCCCTGTTGTTTTTTTGTTTTTTTTAAGTTTGATGTTTATGTTGATATTTTACTTAGAAGGTTTTATATTTGTTTTTTGTTTTTTTCTTTTTTTAATGTTTTCCCTCTTATTTATCTCCCATCGATTCTCTTCAGTCTTTTCTGCCTTTTACAGAGGTAGGAGCAGAGGTAATAGAGACAAACTGACAACTGCATGAATAAATGTTCATTTTCTGGACACCTCATCTGGTGTAAGAGTTAATGAGCTTGATCAGAAGACTATTAATATTGAGTTTGATCCTCACTGGGGACACCATATTTCTAATTTTGTGCCATATCTAAACTTAGTAAATAATTTGGCACTATGTTGTGGTTAGCAAGCTAGTTTTGCAGATAAATTATTACTGAATATTGAGTTCAGTCCTCATTAGATTCCCCATACTTGTGGCCTTCTGCCAAATCTAAGATATGTTTAGTAGATAATACTAATTGATAAAAATTCTAAAGTTGTGGATATCAACCTGAACATTTAAAGCCAGAAGCAACATCTACATCTGACCCAATGCGCGCACACAGTAATATATATATATATATATATATATATACAAACACACACAACCATCAATAAGCCATTTTTAAAAAAGCTTTGACAAACTTCCACTCATAATATTTTTGTTATTTTAAGAAATAAAATCCTCTCTGATTTTTTTTGAGTAACAAATTCCATGTTTTCTACCAAATATACTAGTAAGTAAAGCAGAAGTACTGGTGAACTTTCATATACTGTGACAATTATAACTATAAAAGGGAAATTATTGAATATATTTTACGACTCATGTTTCTGAAACTTTATTGGTGATAAAAAGTTAATTTTTTTAATTCAAAACTGAAAATTATTATGAGGTACCTAGCGAAGATCAAATTCAGTATTCAATAGTAATAGGCTCTGTGAGACTAGCATACTAACCATGTCAAGTCATCGGGTAATTCCATATCAAATCATCCATGTCATTTTACCCACCCAAATTTTGTACAGGTGTGGACTATGATAAAGTTAGACAATCCCCAAAATTTGAGCTTCCAATTCCAAAAATTGGCGGAGTTATGTTGATTTTTAGCTCTCCAAATTTGGTGAAAAATGGCGACTTTTTGTAATCTATTTTTGTCGGTAAAATGTGTTCTAGAGCTTCTCTACTCCTATAAATTGGTTTATAAAAGCTTCCCTACTCTTGACAATTGGTTTATAAAAGCATTTTTGACCAAGGAATCCAAAAATGCTATTAAAAAAATCTTATTGATGATTTCTAATTTTTTCATTGCAAGATCAATATCCCAATGTGGCACTGCATCTATGACAAATATTTTATATTATTTCACATATATTGTACCAAAAAGATAGTTTGATTTTTGCTCAGAACAATTTTACTTTTTTCTGGATTTTTCCTTATTTACCCAATGGATTTGCCACAAGATCACACATATGTGGCAACCATTGAGGATCAAACTCACTATTTAGTAGAAATGGATCAGTGAGACTAGCTTGTTAACCAAGATGGAACATTATTTTCTTTTCCTCACAAATTTTAAATCAATTACGCAACTCATGCAGTTAAATTAACTTAATATTTTTCAAAATTAAATTTTTCTTCATTTTTAATCATTTTAAATTAAATTATTCAAAAGTTTTTCTTGTTTACAAAAAAAAATCTTTTTAATTTGTAAACACCCAAAATTTATCAACTTACAATTTTTTCACCAAAATAAATAACTGCTAAACTTTTTTTGCCAAGATTTCTAAACTTGCCCGTTTCCAGTAATAAAAATCTTCTTTTGAAATTTTCAAAAGATAAACCATCAAAAATATTTTCATTTTTTTTTTTCAAACCAGAAAATGCTTTTGAGAATTAGAAAAATTTTGTTTATGACATAATCAATTTTGAATGTTTCTCTTGTATTTCTTGTTTTGTAAAAAATCAAAACTGTCTGTCCTGAAGATGATCTCTTGTTTGCATACCTGATATTTTGTTTCTATTATTTTATTTATTTTATATTTTAAATAATTTAAAATTTTGATCGAAACCCGTATTGATAAATAACAATAATAAATTTCATCCATACCAAAGTATATACATTTTCTCCTCCAATTTATCTTTTTAACATATTTGTCAGATTCATTTCCATTTTTCTCACTTACGCACACATACACACATATATATCACAGAGGCCTTAATCTCTACACAGTTGTTTCTATTTTTATACTTTGGTCTATTATATATCTACTTAATCAATTGTATTTTGATGTTTAGTTTTGACACTCTGAGATTGATCAATGATTTTCAAGACAAAGATGTACTCTTAAAAGCAATTAGTAATCAAAGGATGACATTTTTTGTTTTCATCTTTCCTCTCACATTAGTTTGAATATTTTCATTGTAAGAAAATTAATCAAATTTATTACTTATGACTTACAACTGCTTTCAATAGTATATAAGCCATGATGTCTTGCATGATGTTATCAGACTTTATCCTATAGGTATTTATTGAACTTATATTAGTTTGAACAAGGCTACGATTGTTGAGCACTCAGTAAGGATCAAACTCACTACATATAGTAAGTGTGCTAACTATTGCTCCATAGTAAGTTGTCCAGACTTAATTCTATAATATGCAAAACATGACTAATGTACAAACAGCTTTTTTTTTTATTTTAATCTAAATTTTATTCAGTTTCATTTTATGCTTTATAATTCATTTATCTTCTCTCTTTGTCGTTATTTCTTCTTTTTCCTTCTTTGCCTCAATTTTTCTTCTCTCCTCTTCTTGCTTCTTTTCTTCTTTTCTCTCTCTCTCTCCTCTCTTTTGCTTCTTTTCTCCCTTCTCTCCTATTATTTGCTTCTCTCTCTCTCTCCTCTTATTTGCTTCTTTTCTCCCTTCTCTCCTCTTCTCTCTCTTCTTTCTCTCTTCTCTCCTTTTTTTGCTTCTTTTCTCTCTTTCCTCTCTTCTCTTTCTCTCTCTTCTCTCCTCTTCTCTCTCTTCTCTCCTCTTCTTGCTTCTTTTCTCTCTCTCCTCTTATTTGCTTCTTTTCTCTCTTCTCTCTCTTGCTTCTTTTCTCTCTCTCTCCTCTTTTCTCTTCTTTCTCCTCTTCTCTCCTCTTTTGCTCTTTCTCTCTTCTCTCCTCTTATTTGCTTCTTTTCCTCTCTCCTCTTATTTGCTCTTTTCTCTTCTTCCTCTATTGCTTCTTTTCTCTCTTCTCTCCTCTTATCTCTCTCTTTTTCTTTTCTCTCTTCTCTCCTCTTATTTGCTCTTCTTTCTCTCTTCTCTCTTCTTTTCTTCTTCTCTCTTCTCTCCTCTTCTTTCTTCTTTCTCTCTCTTCTCTCCTCTTATTGCTTCTTTTCTCTTCTCTCCTCTTTGCTTCTTTCTCTCTCTCCTCTTTTCTTTCTCTTTCTTCCTCTTCTCTTCTTTTCTCTTCTCTCCTTTATTTGCTTCTTTTCTCTCTTCTCTCCTCTTATTTCTTCTTTTCTCTTCTCTCTCTCTTCTCTCTCTTTGCTTCTTTCTCTCTTCTTCCTCTTCTTTGCTTCTTTTCTCTCTTCCCTCTTTTGCTTCTTTTCTCTCTCTCCTCTATTTGCTTCTTTTCTCTTTCTCTCCTCTTCTCCTTCTTTCTCTCTCTCTCTCTTCTCTTTCTCTCTTCTCTCCTCTCTCTTCTCTCCTCTTCCTTTCTCTTCTTCTCTCTCTCCTCTTATTTGCTTCTTTCTCTCTTCTCTCCTCTTCTTTGCTTTTTTCTCTCTTCTCTCCTCTTCTTTGCTTTTCTCTCTTCTCTCCTCTTATTTGCTTCTTCTCTCTTCTCTCCTCTTCTTTGCTTCTTTTCTCTCTTCTCTCCTCTTATTTCTTTTTCTCTCTTCTCTCCTCTTCTCTCTCTCTTCTCTCTTCCTCCTCTTCGCTCCTCTCTTTGCTTCTTTTCTCTCTTCTCTCCTCTTATTTGCTTCTTTCTCCCTTCTCTCCTCTTCTTCTTCTTCTCTCTCTTCTCTCCTCTCTTGCTTCTTCTCCCTTCTCTCCTCTTCTCTCCTCTTATTTCCTCTTATTTGCTTCTTTTCTCCCTTCTCTCCTCTCTCCTTCTTTTCTCCTCTCTCTCCTCTTTCTCTCCTCTTATTGCTTCTTTCTCTCTTCTCTTCTCTCCTCTTGCTTCTTTCTCTTCTCTCTCCTCTTATTTGCTTCTTTCTCCCTTTTCTCCTCTTATTTGTTCTCTTCTCTCCTCTTCTTTCTTCTTTTCTCTCTTCCTCCTCTCTTTCTTCTTTCTCCTCTTTGCTTCTTTCTCTCTTCTCTCCTATTATTTGCTTCTTTTCTCTCTTCCTCTCTCTTCTTTCTTCTTTTCTCTTTCTCTCTCTCTCTCCTTCTTCTTTGCTTTTCTTCTTCTCTCTTCTCTCTCTTCTCTCTTTTTGCTCCTCTCTCCTCTTCTCTCTCTTTCTTCTTTTCTCTTCCTCCTCTTATTTGCTTCTTTTCTCTCTTCCTCCTCTTTCTTCTTTTCTCTCTTCCTCCTCTTCTTTCTTCTTTCTCTCTTCCTCCTCTTCTTGCTTCTTTTCTCTTTCTCTCTTCTTCTCTCTCTTCTTTGCTTCTCTCTCTCCTCTTCTCTTCTTCTTTTCTCTTTTCTCTCTTCCTCTCTTCTTTGCTTCTTTTCTCTCTTCTTCCTCTTCTTTATTCTTTCTCTCTTCTCCTCTTCTTTCTTCTTTCTCTCTTCTTCCTCTTCTTACTTCTTCTCTCTTCCTCCTTTATTTCTTCCTTTTTTTTTTGAAAGTTTTTTCCCGGTCTTTTCTTTTCCTCACATTTTTTATATCTTTCTTTTCCTTGGAATTTTTTCTGTTGTTAATTTATCTCTTCTGTGTCCACTTCACCATTCAATGAATCTCAATACTGCCTTTAAATGTCCACACTTTCACATGTGGTTGAGGTGATGTGTGTGTCATGAGACAGACATACACACACATAAACAGTAAATGGGAAATAGTACCATCCCATTCTCCATACATTCGCTAGGTTTCTTGGCAATAGTTTTTACAGGCATCCAATCACTGCAGAGACAGAAAAGTGCCCTCCTTGCACAATACATCAGTGTCTCCATCACTAAATATGTGGTAACTAATTACTATCATTATTGCTAAGCGCATGCTAAAGAATTAGGAGAAGCAGACAGCTTCCCCTTAAAATGTATTGTTTTCACAGGGAAAAGTTGAGTAGGACAAAAGTCTGGCTCTTCAAATTCTTGGCCTATTTGCAATGCAACACAAGGGTAGCACCACCATGTCCTCAGGCTTACACCTGAAATGTCCATATCTCCAAGTCTTTCCCTACTTTATTTGTCAGCCACTGCAACTACTACTCTCCTTTTCTTTCTTCCATTTTACAAATAATAGTAACTTGAAGAAGTCCTTCAAAATCAAAAGACGATTGTCCAGGTCCCTGTGTAATGCACTTGTTAACTTTGCTTCTGAGCCTTGATGAGTTTTGCTCTGATTAGCTATTTTGGTTCTTCAATTTTTAATTTTGTTCTTTCCATTTCAACTACTCCATCATGTCATGTTGCCAGAACTTTCTGCCTGAATCTTTGATTTTTGTCAAACCCAATAATTCTTCATACTTTCTTTTAGTTCTAAAAACTCATCATTCCTTGTAATTTTTTACTCCCAACTCCATAATCTCATGAGGGTGTTCATGCTAGTCTCATTTGATTAGTAAAATTAAACTTGTGAGTATACAAGAATGTATTTATTGAAAAAATACAATTGTTTCTAACAAAATGTGATGATCATAGAGAGAGTTCAATTTATTAAGAAATTTCCCAGTTACAACAAAATAAAACTGGCCCTACATATTTACCTGTGTATTTGTTTTTTCATGAGAGATATTTGATCATAGACAGCTTTATATTGCTATTTCTTCACTGTCAGTGTATTGTAAAATTATAAACATTGAAGTAATAATTTAATAGCTATGAGTAAATGTTTAAGGACAAAAAATAAACAGAAGAAAAGTGATGTTCATTGCAGGAAATGATTTATAATCTATATATAACTAAAATTATTGTTATGTTCTTTTGTGTGTGTAAATATATGATTTAATTTTCTTCTAAACCAAACAGACTTTATTAGGTATTATCTATTATCAGTATTGAAACACTGTAACCAAAAATAAATTGCAACATCCCAGTAACTAAAAATAAAATTGCATTTACATAAATATATGTAAGTGGTGTTGAACTGTTATTTTTGGTTACACAGTTTCAATTCTGTAATGTTTGGTAATAAATAATACATAATACTATCTGTTTTGATTGTATAATGGTTCACTAAAAATAAAATCCTAGTATCTTGTTGAGTTGTACTTATTTATGGGCAATACTGCATATTTGTGTGTACCTGTAATCCAACAAAAGTGGCACATCATAGTATTATTGCAATACACTTAAAATGCTTTTAGAAAATAAATAAATTTCCAGTCTAATTTGTAAGTGAATGATAATTTTATATAGTCATCAATCTTGCTGAATTTTGTTTTTTAATAATCGAAATTCTTGATATAACAGAGATAACATTGAAATGATAATTTGAATCATTCACTCTTTCCTAAACAGTAACTTTATTATATAGATGGCTGTCTGTTATAATGGGAACCTAATGGGTTGACAGGGCATATAGTAAACTTTAGAATGAAAAACAACAGATATGCCTCATAAAATCTATATAAATTCATGGGTGAAAAACATGGATTATTACTATTTTGATATCCATTTTACAGAAAAAGAAGATGGAAGTTGTTAACATCAATTTTTCTGTCATCAAATGGGGCTTAATGATTGAACTACAGAATCCATAGAGTAAACATATAACAATTATGTCTAAATACTTGATACACATGAAAGTCTTTGTTGAGTGGTCAATTTGCTTATCAACCTGGTTGTAAGAATAGAATCAATTTATTACATACATTTATAGATCTGTTGTTGCATTGAATTAGCCAAGACCAGTTTCAAGTTCTGATGGATACTTTTTGTAATATTATACTATTTTTCAGGGTGGAGGAATAGATAGATAGCTGAATTTAGACAAAATAAATTTGCCCAAATATATAACATTTAACAAATTTTATATTAGCCATTCACAGTTGAAACATAAAAAACAAAACAACACTTGATGAATCACACACACACACACACACATATATATAATATATATATATATATATATATTATATATATATATATATATATATAATTGGTAAAACAAGAACTGGTGATGGTTTAGAATTTTCAAATAAAATGTCCACAACAGGCCAATGCTGTTACAATCAGGTCTCAACTAATTAAAGTTAACTTTGACATTTTATCCACTTGAATAAAGTGTCAAACGTAGCCATTGCTCAATATATCTTATTGATGAGCTTGTTCAGTAGTTAAATAAGGGACTACTTTGAAACAGCAGGTACTGTAGATGACCTGTGTACCAGAGCTTAGTAAATAACAATTAAAGGGGTTGTTTATTGAGAAATGTTCTTCTTTCTAGATTTATCTGTAAAAGCATGAAGTTCTTCATGAAATGTAGAAACAGACTTTGTGTTGATAAGTAATATGTATGTGTGGCTGTTCTTTTGACTGTTGAGAATATGGTTGAGTGATGTTGGATTGATGAAGCAGGAAAGTGATTGGTCAATATGTTGGTTTTCCTAAGTAGGAAAAACGGAAGTTGAACCTATAAGCTGTTTTTCTTCTGAAGCTGCTGCTGCTGGGAGTTAGAAAATTCTGACTTATTAGCAGTTTTTTTTTTTTCACAAATCTTCTCCAAACAACATGTAATTTTGAAGGCTTGTGATTGGTTCAATAATATCATGTAGATGCTTACTACTACCGTTTTGGTGAAATTTCTCCGATACGGAATGAGTTTACTTTTGTTTTTGTTTGTAGGTTTTAATTGGTGTGTGAATAGGTGTGAAAATTTGGTTGTTTATTATTGGTTTATTAATGTTTTGTAGGCATGTTTTAGTGTATATCATCATGTCGCGCAAGTAGCATTGATATCCATGACAATCTCTCACCAACCTTCCCTGTCATTCATTGCCCCTGGGAGCTCTTCTGCGCAGCATCCAGCATCCTCACATAGTTGGTCAATATAGGTCCTGGCTGGGCGGCCCACACTAGCATGCCCATGTGTTGGCTTCCACAGGAGTATATCGCTTATGAGCTCGTCCTTGCTTCTTCAGCCGTGCCCCGCATGCCTAGTCCGTCTTACTCGTATGGTTTGGGAGATAGGGGGCAAGTGGCCATACAGCTGCCTCCTTGTGGGGTGCTGTTTCCACGTCTTGTTTAAGACTGCATGCAGCATTCTTGTGCAGGTCCCATCTAGCTTATTCTCAAGGCGCTTTGTTAGGGTCCAGGTGGTGCATCCATACAGCAAAAATGATATAACCACAGCCTGGAAGAATTGTTGTTTTAATTTGTCAGCGAGATCGGATTTCCAGATGACTGATAATTTGTTTGTCGCCAGCTATGCCTTTCCTATTCGTGTATTGATATTGCTCTCTGTGGATGAGATATTACTACCTAGGTATTTGAATTGTTCTACTATCTTGAGAGGCTTACTGTCAAGTGTGGAGAGGTCTCCTTTCTTTTTGAAACTCATGAACTCCATTTTATCAGTTCACATGGAGGCCGATGTTCTTTGCTGCCTTCTCCAAGCCTGTCCTAGTGTATCTGCAAGAAGTGCAAGGTCATCAGCATAGTCTGCATCTGTGACAGTTTGTGCGGGATATCGCCTGCTCCTTGCCTTTCTTTTATGGTATCTAGTGATGTTTGGAGTACATAGTCTAGGCATATTATAAATATATATGGTGCTAATATATCTCCTTGTAGGACTCCAGCAGCTATGTCAAAGAAATCTGTGTCGCCATCAGGTGAGCGTACCATTGTTTTTGTGTCTTTGTAGAGCATCATTATAGCGGCAACCGTTTCTTTGGGAAGACCATATGCTAGTAGTATTTGTTCCATTTTCCCTCTGTGTATGGAGTCAAATGCCTTGGAGAAATCTACGAATAGTAGCATTGCCTCTAGATTCTTTGCTTGAACTCCTTCATATAGTCAGGATCTGAGAGGTTGTGGATCGATTTCTGCGGAAACCGTTTTGGTTTTTCCTAAGGATTTTCTCCATTTCGGGTCGTATGTGATTAAGAAGTAGGGCATTATATATCTATATAGCTGCAATAGCAGTAAGAGTTATGCCTCTGTAGTTTTTAGCTATTCCTAGGTCTTCCTTTTTGGGGAATGGGAGGATGCATCCTTTTGTCCATTTATCTATTCTATTTTGTCTATATACTGCATTGCATAGCTTAAGTAGTATGTCATTGAACTTACCCATCTTCTATACCTCAGGGAGTATTTCGTCAAGACTTGCTGCTTTTCTACCTTTTAATTTCTTTAAGGCTTCGTTGAGTTCTTCTGTTGTGAAATCCCCCAGTTTGATGTCTAGTTGTCTATCTATGATGTTTTGGATGTTATTTTCTATGATTTTAGGTGGATTCCCCAGAAGTTTCTGGAAGTGATCTTTCCATTTCTGAAGTCTATCTTTTTGGCTGGTTGCCTTTAGCTTTGATCTAGAGGTACTTTTCCTATCACTGATTTCATTTACTGTTTTCCATGCTAAACGCGACTGTCTGTCTTCCACTGATTGTCTGATGTTATTTATTTGTACTTGGATGTATTCTATTTGTTCTTTTTTGTATGTTTTAGTTAGTTCTATCTGAGCTTTCCTAAGGTTGTATAAATTGGTGTTAGTTGGGTTTGTTTTATTACATTTGGATGCCTTTTTGATATCCTTTCTCTTTTCTCTTACTGCTTCTGTCTCCCAGTGAACAGAGTGTTTGGCTATTAGTTTGGTTGATACGCACTCGGCTGCTGCTTCTAGGTGGGCACTGACAAAGTTTTTGTATTGCTTGTTTGGTGTGGAGCTTTCAGATATCTCTTGGAGGATATCAAATTTATTTCTTACTGCAACAGCGTAGCGATTGCATATATCTCTGTTGGCAAGTGTCAACCAGTCATATCGTATAGATTTACTGGTTTGTTTTTTGTTTCTACGTAGGCTTAGTCGTAATTTTGCTGTGACTATTCTGTGATCTGAGGATATTCCTTCAAAGGAGGAATATGCTTCGCAGTTCATTGCACTATTTATCCATTTTTTGTTTAATAGGATGTTAGTTGCGCTTTTGTGTTATTTGGATATGTCCATAGTTTACCCTTCCATTTTTGGAATTTGGTGTTTAGGCAAACAAGCCTGTTCTCAAGGGAGAATTCAGCTAGCAAATCGCCATTCCTATTTGGTGTGTTGTGTAAGCTGAATTTATTGTTTTCATTTCTTCCTATCTGTGCATTCATGTCTCCCAAAACCTACAAACACAAAATAATTTATTGAAAAATATAGGATTTAATTCCTATAAGCAATAATGTTTTAAAAGTCTATTTGAATAAGATATATAACAGGTAATATCTATTGAAAATCTGGTGAAATATTTCCTTCTAATTATGAAGAAAGAACAGTAAACATAAGTCATTAGATGTTAACCTGTGTGAAAAATTTATTTATTTGAATTTCTAAAAGTTTGTTTTTTTAAATTATAGGAATGTTTTGAAAATAATAGCTGCTTTTACATTTAATTGCATGATAAAATAGGTCATTATTTTCCAAATAACCTTATAGAAAAAACAACTTGAGTTTCAGTGGAAAAATCCATTGTTTCAAATCCTGTTTTAATGCTGCTTGTAGAATAAACTAGATCCACCAAATTGCTATTTGAATTAAATGTGATATTTATTCTCCAAGTTTACACTTATTTTATTTTATTGGGCACCCAGTGGAGAGACAATTATACTTTCCTTACCCTCACCCATAATTTATGGGTTCAATTCCCCCTCTCTCTCTCTCTCTCTATATATATATATATATATATATATATATATTATATATATATATATATATATTTGTCAGATGGATATATTTGTCTCTTCTGGTCTCTTCTTTTTTCTGATTTTTCTAGTCCTTTTGTTCATCAATTAACTCATTTTGAAGCCACTCTTTAGAGTTCCTCTCATGTTTGAGCAAGCATACAATATGAATAAATTGACAAATTGATTTATTATTGATACTGCTGTGTATTACAGAGACTCACATTCATTAAATAAAATTAATATTAATCATGTAAAAACTTTGCCTACCTTTATAGTTTTCTGGCCAAACATTGTCTGGTACAAAATGCTAATGCTGCCACTGTTAAACACAAAGAAAACTTTAATATCATGATAGGAAAAAACATCAGACCTAATGTGATTCTTGGGTTTGGTGCTTTTCTGTCATTTTATTTTCTCATATAACTATTTTTTGAAAGAATATTTTTTAAATTGTGTACATGTGTTGCCAATGTAGTAGATTGATATCCCCATATTTTCAAGTTAATCTGCTTATTCATTAGTTTCATGACAAAGGTCTCTATAAAGCCTTCAGCTGGGTTGTGGTAAAATACAGGAAGCAACAAGAAGCTTCTCATTGCTTTCATTACTTTTGGTATTTTACTATGATTGCCCTTCAGGCTCTTCTTACAGTTTTTAGTCTTTGTCCCTCTTCAACTGGGACAGGGCTCAAGTGTTGCATATGACTCCTGTTGAGAATTTCTATTTTAACATAGTGAAAACCTCTCTCAACTCTTCCATTAACACTTTTTTAAAAACAGTATTTCTTAATTTTGTCTAGCATCTTTCATCTTATCTCTTCAGCATTTTCTCTTTCCTTTCTTTGTGTGTGTGTGTATGTGTGTGCTTGTGTGTATGTGTGTGTGAGAGAGAGAGAGAGAGAGAGAGAGAACATTTCTTTTTTGCTACAGTTTTCATTCATCCATTCACTCACTATTTGCATGCTTATTTACTTTGTCTTTTATTCCTATTTTTACACCATTTAGTATCTTATATATATATATATATATATATATATATATATATATATATATACTCTTCTTTCCCCACCATCACTTTTCTTTCTCATTTACACTGCTTTTCTCTCTCTCTCTCTCTCTCTCAACTGTCCATTGGGGCTGTCATTTTCTTCAATAAGACCTCCATAAATATGTACTCTGTAATTACTTGGGCAAACCTCCGGGGTTTTCTCTCTTGCCTGTGTTTGCCAAGCGAGCACCTTGTCCTCTCAAGTGTTTATACAGTGCAACCAAACACACTTGAATTTACAAAAGGCAATGAATTTGTTGAACCTTGTAACACTGAGTACCCAGCCTATCTCAATTTGTCTTTGATCTTTCTCCTCCCTCTTCTCTTGTTCTTTTGGCTACTTTTATTCTGATTGGTTGAAAATCTGATTTGGCCACACCTTTTCCTCTGTGTGTCCTCAGTTGACCTTACTTCTAATCATTTGCATGTGACTGATTGTTTCTACTCTAGTGTTTCTATAGTTGAATGGCTTGAAAGTGAGAAGGTGGCTCTATCCAGATTTATCAGCCTGGCTATTATAGCCAAAGCCAGATTGTCCAGTTTATTAAGTTTCTCAGATTCAATGTGGGAAGAATATTGGACTAGGATGGGAATTCGTTCAAAGAAAGTCAAGGAGGGCTTCTGCCATAGTGACTTTATTGAAAAGAAGATATATGAGTCTTTTTTTCCTTGTATTAAAAATTACCTATTTTTAAAAATCAATTTACGGCTGTGTGTTGATTACTTCCTGGGAACTTAAACAGGGGTGTATTGAATTTGAAGCCAAGGCTTTAAAAAATATTTAATTTCACAAGGAGAAAAGGTTTTTCTTATCAAGATGACATCTCTAATAATAAGTAATAATCAGCAGAAAGCAATGCTACTGCAAGTTACTCATACAGAATTTAAATTTCTAAGCTTCAAAAGAAAAAAATAAGGAATTGTCTTATTAAAATGATTATTCACATTGAATATTACTACTTTGGTTTATAGGTAGTTATTCAAGCTAGAGATGTAAAATAATTCCATAGCATTATTACTCAATTAAGAAAAAAAGAAGTGTTACTTATATTTAAAATAGTTGTCTAAAAACTGATAATTTTAACAAAGCTATTAATTTTATTTAAAAAAAATGTAATTAAGTCTTTTTTTATTTATTCATAATTTTTTTTTTTTTTTTCATGTAGATTTATTTTTGTAGTAAGAATTTACATTTGTAACCATTTTGTTTAACCTTTTCATAATAAAGATTATAAAAGAGATTTTGGTAACTGATACCAAGTTGTATAGTGCCTTACCCTTCCAGACCAGCTGCATGGGCAACCGTTGGCTTTTCATACAACATTGCCCAAGTTTGTACTAAACTTTGAGTGCCGATCCATAGTTGTGTAAGACTGACAGATGCTATAACATAACGAGCTACAATCAGTCTTTACTTTTTACCTAGCATAGATAGGTACTTCAGCTAGTTAAATATAATCCTTAGAATTAAATTTCACTTTTCAATTTAACTCATTTCCAATTTTGGCCCCTAAAATTCTGAAAGAATATTCAGAATTCCACACAATAAACCAATCTTTGTTTTCCTCAGTTTGATTTCCAATCAAAAATTAATAGATTTACATAAGTCTTAAACTAAATTTTCATAAATTATCATTTTTTTAAGGATTAGGATTAAAAAGTTTTAATCCTAATCTTTAAACTGTTATTTATTTGTGGATCTTAAAATAATTTTTATCCACTTTAAAACTTAATCAGTTTGAAACCTATAAATTTCTTTTTCAAGCACAATGTGTTTTTATACTTTTTTTCATCTTGAGTTGTTTTTTTTAACTGATTTTGTTTATTGTAAAATCTTAACCTAAAGTAAATATTTATTTACATCAAGTTCCCTAATCCTTATCTATGATGAATTTTTGGTTACCTTCTTTAAATGCTTGTACACTTAAAATTCTTAAGCCATTGTCTCTCTTTAAAATACTTCTTTGCATTTTATGATTTAATATTTCTTCAACTAGTTGAGTAAACTTTTTAGTCATCTCATGCTGTAAGCTAGGTTAACAGATCATTACTAGTGAGCTTGATTTTCACTGAGTGCCCCACATATCTGGCCTTGTGCCAACTAAGCTAAATAAATGATAACTATTGTGATGCTTTCTAAGTTGAACTAAGAATAAGTGAAAATGTAAGTTTTTTTAAGTAATCACTTAATACAAAGAAACAGTAATTTAAGTGAGAAAGCAAAATTTATTTAAACAGTATTTTAAAATAAAGATGACACCAAATAAAGATGTTTATAAGTATAAGAGTGAAATATCAATCATTCATAAGTATTCATTACTTATGAATGACTTGATATTTCATTCTTTATTCATATGATCACCAGATAATTAGAAATAAAAATAAAGATAATTTTCTGTTTATAGTAGTGCACATGGCATAATTTCTTTTCATAGGAAATGGACTCAGTAAGCTGAGTTGAGATTGTGGACAAGGCTTGAATCCATCTTTTCTCCCCTTCCACCTACAGGTAAATAGTAGGGAAGAATAGGCCTTTTAGTCTTGGTATGGAAATTGTTCTAAGAGAAGGAAAACTTTGAATTCAAACCAGCTGTAATCTACTTAAAAATTGACCCTGTGTCACATTCTTTTCCTAGAAGAGAGGGGTTGGATAAATAAATACATAGCGGCAAAGTAAATTTATATTATGTATAAAGACTTATTATATATAAAGACTGGACATGATATTTTGAGAATGGTTAAAATAGATACTGATATCTTAACAAAATCAATCAAAATGCTTATTAATTATTATTGACTAAAACATGGCAACAATATTTAAGTCATTTTGCAATTACATTATATTTATAAAATATCAAATACTTCATATTACTCTGCATTTTCTGAATATCAAACTAAAGATAGAATTATGATAGCAATTGATCTTTTGCTTTGTCCTCTTCTGTAAATAAAACAATTACAATATATATATAAGGGTTATTCAATAAATAAGGTGAATTCTGCCTTAAGAGTTGGCAATAGGGAGTACTGTTTATAGTTGCATCTATTTCAAGGAGATCAATAGGGATAGGTCCTTTCATATCACATTTGACCTTCTTTACTGACTGCTGCACCTGAAACTTTTTCTTTACCAGAGAGTCAGTTTATTTTCACTTTCTTTTTGACTCAGGCCAATAGTGGCAAACCCATGTTTAGCTCATTCATAAACATTTGTTTTACTAAAACATGCTTCTCCATACACATCACACATTCTTCTGTAAATTTTACATGGTTTACATTTCTCAGCCAACAAAAATTTGATGACAGAATTCTGTTCAAGCCTGGAACACTGTTTTATTTGCCACCCTTTTGAATAGCCTTAAAACAAATATTTTGTGAGATTAAAATAATTTTTGCTATAAAACCAATTCCAAAAAATACTGAATTTACCTTTAAGGAAAAATATTTTGAAAAAAAAAATTAATTGGCTTAAAAAAAAAAGTCCCCGTCTTCATTGAATGATCTTGTACACATACTGAGAGACAAAATTGAAACACTCTGTTTTAACTCTGTCTACTGTTGATACAACCACTTATTTTGGAACCTTTGCATATATTGATCTGGGATCTTTTACTGTAATCCAATTATATTACCTCTATCCTACAGAAGAGGTCAAGGCATATAGGATCAGTTGTTATCCTAAGTAGATTGAAAAATATATTAGGATGTTAGAATTTTATTTTCTAAGAAAGAAAATTCTTCAATTGAATCTAGCATCTTCATTTTGGGACATTGTATGCATAATCCCTCTTTTGTAATATGTTACTACTTAAGAAGACCTTGCTTTTAGTTTCTGCTAATCTGTTGTCATCAAAGTGCTTATCTTACATAAGTATCCCATTATGGTCTCCTCCCTCATTTCTTACTAGCAGATTTATTGTTGTTGTCTTAACTGTGAACTGATAAGTGATAAATTAGAAGTCTTTGATCTAAAGTATCTTCAGACTTTGATAACTGGCTTGTCTGGATTGACCTATTGTACACCTCTATGGCTTAATGATGGACTCAAGTGGTGGATTCTTTTGAAAGCTTATCAAGTTTGACTGGTTTAAAAGATGTATTCAATGTGAATATTAAATTCTAGTAATATATTAAGTCTTTAAGCAAGATCAATAAAAGGTTTTCTGCATTTACTTTGTCCATGAGAAAATTGGAAAGAATAAAAGATAAAAGTAACTTTAAAAAAAAACTTGGAATTAATTTTTAATTAACAAGCTACATGTTCTCTTCTGAATGAATATTGAAATATTAACATTTTTTTAGAATCACTTTTATATTTCTGTATATATTCTAAGTATTTTCACCTCTTATAGTTTCTTTGAATGTACTTAGATGCATATCATGTCCAACCCATTACTATGTTTTAAATAGTTTTTTATATTATATTTTGATGTTGGGATTTATTATTACAGGTAAACTAAAATAGTTATCATAAATGACAGGGTTGTTTACATATGGATTAGCACTTTTGTTTGTGGGTTTTGGGAATAGTGGCATCAGTTATATTATATTGGCAAGTTGCAAACACAGGAACATTGATCAACTGAAATTATTCAAATTAGCTGACAAAAGAAATAAAGCTGAAAGGAATAAAAAGTGTAGAAAGAATCAGTTGAAAGGAAAGAGAAAAAGAACAATATGACACAGAGAAAAGAGAAAACTGAAGTATAGAAAGTGAGTGAAAGAAGTAAAATAAAATGAAGCATTAAAACAAAAAATGGTGAGATTATGCAGTGTCAAAAATCTGATACCTTATGCCTTGTGTTACTCTAAGAATAGAATTTCCAACTATTCTTTAATGGGTCCAGAATTTGTAACCCTTATAGATATATAATATACAATGATATTGTATTCTATCTATATCTCTCTCTCTCTCTCTCTCTCTCTCTCTCTCTCTCTCTATATATATATATATATATATATATATATATATATATACCAACCCCTCCACACAAGCAGGATTTAACACAAGGTCAATTTGTTAAGTGGAGTTTAACAGGTTTGAATTCAGAGTTTGCCTTCTCCTAGACTGGTTACCTAGCCATGGTTAAAGAGACCAGTCTGCCCTACTATTCTATTTCGTACAACAAATACCCATAGCTGAAAGGTTAGTAGTTGGATACATACCTTACCCAAGAATATTAATGCTATGTTAAATGCAAACAGCTTGGGTCAACGAGTCCATTTCCTACACCACATGCTTCCATATATAAGGAAATGTAAATGTATATCATTTTTTAATGTTCTGAAATGTATTTTGTGTTTTCAATGTTTATATAGGAAGTGTGTGTATGGTTTAATGGTTTATGTTGTAGGAAATAAAATGTAACAAATTGAGTTCAAATCTTAGATCAGTCGTTTGCATTTGATTTCTCACTAAATTCCATTGGAAAAGGCATAAATTGTTCTTCTCTTTCTCTAACTATTGTTACATAGTAGAAAAGACTGGACTTTTTAGCCTTGGTAAGGCAACCCATCTAGAAGAAAGAAAAACTCTGAATTCAAAACCAGTGGCACATGGGGCTCCAATATCCGTCTACCTTCATCAGTATTCGCTATCTGCAGGCAGAATAAATTTGAATGAATATATATATATATATATATATATATATATATATATATATATAATGTGTTAAACTGTTTCATGTTTACTATTTATTCAATCAGAAAAAAACACCCTGGAGCTGCAGCAGCTGCTACAGGGAATTTTTTTTTCTGATTTGTTAAATAGGAGACATCATTTTTATTTTAGATTGGATGAAATATTATCCAAGGGGAAGTGGATACAAAATCTGATAGTGAGTTAAGCAAGTAAAATCTTGCTATTTTCTTTTTCACTGGCTTAAGACATTTTTGCTTATGTCTATTTACCTGTATATGCTTGCTCTCTCTCTCTCTCTCTCTCTCTATATATATATATATATATATATATATATATATATATATATATATACTTGCATTTACAAATTCATGTTTCTTGCAACATCTTTTCATACAAAGATTTTCAAAAAGTTTTGCCTGAAATTCCTATGTCTCAATGTTAAGTGGTACCACTAAGCAGAAGAATTATCATATATACTGAGAAAGATAATATTAAGAAGAGAAATTATAATAACTTTATTGATGTGAAGCAGAATTGAAGGTACAAAAAGGAAAAGTGGGTGGGTGTGTTAAGGGGAGCTTAATAGAAATAAAACTCATTTCATTTTAATGCCAATAATTGGATACTTGGAGGATCATGTTTGATTGTGATCATTATTTGTCTATGTTATATTTTTAACATACAGATGAAAAATGAAGGATTGAAATGATAATGCACAACCAGGTTGTTATAAAATTTAAAAGGTTTAATTTAAACACAGAGTAGAAAATGCTTCTACTCTCAAGTGAACTTAACTAGTATCTGAATGCTCGTGTTCAAATGTAAACAAACATCCACACATAAGATGGCGGAGACCCCAATTCTGGCTTTGACAAATTAAAGGGGAGCAATTCTATATTTTTGTTAGGTGTACCAAACACCTTCCTTTTTTTTGAGTAATTAACTATAGTGAGCATGCTTAAGATTAATTTGTAGGTGCTTCACTTAAGTGCGATTTCTCTTTGGTCGGTTCCTACAAAGTTCTGTTCTACTTTCATTTGTATTTGTTTGCACAGAAGGTAATGGAGTTGGTAATTGGAATGTGTCCATTAGTAAGTCCAATGAAATGGTTGGCATGTTATCGTCCATGTTATTTGTAGTGTGTCTGGGTTGTAGTTGATTTTTGTGTCGTGCCCAGACTTGCCTTCCAACTTGCACATCATACACAAATTGTCTTTTTTCTGTGTATAGTGCCTGGTAATTTCTTGCCTCAGTTGTTTTTGTGGATGTAAGGCATCCAGTGTGGTGCAAAGCTTTCTTGCCATGCGTGCTTCTGCTGGTGACATGCCGTTCTTTACTGCACTATTTGGTGTTGTTTGGTATGAGAGGAGAAATGTTTGTAGTATCTCCTCTGTCATTGTTCCCTCTTCCTTTGCTTTGAGCAGAGCACGTTTAAATGTGTCCACAAAACATTCTGCTTGTCCATTGGATTGTGGATGGTAGGGTGGTGATCGAACATGAGTGATGCAATTTACATTGCAGAAGTGATGGAATGACTAATGTTTCCAGCAGGCCCTGTTGACTGAACAGTCATTTAAGAATGATAATAGTTGACTGGGTGTCCGTGTTTTTCATCAGAAAAATCTCTGGCCATTTGGAATGGGCATCTACTATTACCAGAAAATTAAGGCCATTTATGGGACCAGCAAAATTCACATGTACCTGGGACCATGGTTGCTCTGGGTATATCCAGTGTGAATCCACAATCCAAGGTGGATTTTTCTGTGCTTCCATGCAAGAGACACAACTTGGGCCAGTACACCACACTTGGCTACGGCTTTCATCCGATTGATGCCGAGGTGTCCTGAATATAGCTGTTTGAGCACTGCCTTCCTGAGCTTTGTGGGAACCACAACACAATCTGCAAACATCAGACACTCATCAATGATGGACATATAATTACTACGCCGTTTAAATTGTTGAAGGTTTCCTGTGAGATCAGGAAGCCATGACTGTCTGAAAAACTTTACTACTTTTTGTAGCATTGTATCCCGTTGTTTCTCATTTAATATCAACTCTTGTCACAGGAATTGTTTGGATACAATTGGTGAGTGTATGTTGAAAATCATCCTCAATGTTGATGGCAGCGATGACTGTCATCATCTGGGACTGATTGTGAACTAATGAGTCGTGACAAAGCATCAGCCTGCCCAAATTCTGTAGTCCTGCAGTACTGTATGTCAAAATCATACCCTAATAGAATGATTGCCCAGCATTGTTATCGACTAGCTGAATATACTGGAATTCCCTTTTTTTAAATCAAATATTGCTAGTAAAGGCTTGTGGTCAGTCAGGAGTGTGAAGTGGCGCCCAAATAGCATCTTGTGGAATTTCTTCACTGCAAATATCAGTGCAAGTGATTCCTTTTCTACTTGGCTGTAGTTTCGCTCAGCAGACGTCAGTGATCTGGCTGCATGCATCATGGCCTTTTCTGTTTTATCCGTAAAAATGTGTGAGATCACAGCTCCTACACCATGGCTTGAGGAATCCGCTGCTACTACTATCTTTTGAGTTGGGTCAAAATATGTGAGTAGTAGGTCAAAAGATTGTTGATAATCTAAGTGCCATGACCATTTGATGTCCTTTGCTAACAGTTTGTTGAGTGGAGACTAAATTTGGTGTAATGAAGGTAGGAAACTTCTATAGTGACTCACCAATCTGAGAAATGAGCATAAACTGCTTACATCTGATGGGGGTGGCATGTGTTGAATTCGCTGGATCTGGTTGACGAACTAGACAGTCAAAAATAAATTCCAAGTATTTGATAGAATACAAATAAAAATGACACTTTTCAGATTGAAGCTGAAAACCAAAGTCTTGAATGCGTGTCAGAACATTGTTGATATGTTCTGTCAACTCTTGTTTTGATTGGCCAATAACAATGATGTCTTCGAGGTATGTAGCTGCACCATCTACTCCAATTAACACAATGTCCCTGATCTGCTAGAATATAGCAGGAGCTGTTTTTACTCCAAAAGGCAACTGTGTTGGAATAAACCACGGTGTGTATTTATTGTCAGCAGTTCCCTTGAGGCTGCAGAGACCTCAACTTGTAAATAGGCCTCTGTGAGGTCCAATTTGGCAAAACAGGTGCCGCCGTTGAGTATGGTGAAGTTATCGTCCGGAATGGATAGCGGGTCTTGATGATCTTCTAGTGCTGCATTGAAACCAGTTGAAAAATCAGCACACAACCGAATTGAACCATCAGCTTTTTTTACTACTACTATGGGTGCTGCCCACTGTGAGTATGTCACCGGTGTGATAATCTTCATTTCTTCCAGGCATTTCAGTTCCCTGTCCACCAGTGGTAATGCTGCATATGGTACTGGTCGTTTGGGCTGGAAGACACGTTTAAAAGTCAGTGTGGCTTCATCTTGAGTTCAGAATCCCAGGCTGCTTGTAAAGACTGGGGAATGTGCTATGTTCAGCTTATATAATGTACCAATGGTAAAAAGTAGCATTTTGTATGAGCCAATCGTGCAAGGCTCCGATTTTTGTATTTTTGTCACTATGGCAACTACATATATTACCTCCTTGCAGTCATTCATAAAATGTATCCTGCAAACAAGGGCAGATAAGCCAACACTGCTATACTTAAAATTCTTAGAATTTTATAAAAAATACACTGAATGTCAGCATTGTAACGATATCCATCATTTAAAAGTCTCACACGACTTTAAAAGACCACTGAAATGTATCACTGTACCAACCCATTATAATAAGACCTTGAACCATTTTGACAAAGTTCTGGAACAAATTAACTGCACTATTCAAGGTATCTATATAGTAACATTCCTTTTTTTGAAATTTGAAATGAAAAGAAGAGAAATTTATTGTAAATCAGGCAACCTGATCTTTGCCAAAAGTAACAAGTAAAGTTAATTATTGAAGAACTACATAAAACGTTTGGCTTTTCTTTGGTGTTGCATTCTAAGTGGAATGAGTATATTTATTATTGCAGCACTTGAAAATATAAAGAGGGCTCATGGAAATGCAGTGTTGTCAATTGTCAATATAATACACAGAATCTTAACAGGAAATTGGGGTTACATGTGGTAAAAAATAAATAGCAATATCATTCACAAGACAGGTAAGTAGAGATGGGTGCTTTAACTGAAAAACTGCATTTTTTTGTGTTCATCTAAACACCAGAAAACCGCACCAAAATATTTTACAAAACTGAAACCGTTTGGTTTAGTGTGTTGATTAACAGTCAAGTTAAAAACCAATTCTGCAAATGTTCACTGGTCTCTAGTCCGACGCATAGGCTCACTAGTCTCTAGTCTGACATAAATGTTCACTAGTCCGACGCATAGGCTCACTAGTCTCTAGTCTGACATAAATGTTCACTGGTCTCTAGTCCGACGCATAGGCTCACTAGTCTCTAGTCTGACATAAATGTTCACTGGTCTCTAGTCCGACGCATAGGCTCACTAGTCTCTAGTCTGACATAAATGTTCACTAGTCTCTAGTCCGACGCATAGGCTCACTAGTCTCTAGTCTGACATAAATGTTCACTGGTCTCTAGTCCGACGCAAATGTTCACTGGTCTCTAGTCCGACGCAAATGTTCACTGGTCTCTAGTCCGTTGCATATGCTCACTAGTCTCTAGTCGAACGTAAACGTTCACTGGTCTCTAGTCCGATGCATATGCTCACTAGTCTCTAGTCCAACGCAAATGTTCACTGGTCTCTTAAGGTGTGCGCACCGCTCTTCCAACTGCCAAAGTCTTCTGTATGCAACAATCTTCCAGTAGTACTACACACCTCTCTTCTCCACAGCAAGATCTGAATACAGTTTTTGTTCCCCACGGTCTGAGAGGGTAGGCCCTGAATAATTGGTAACTGCTCACATCCAGGCTACTCACACTCTGCACTGCCCGTGTGGAATTTCTATATTCAAAAGTATTTCAACTATGCGTCTCTCCTCACGACAAAGAGGTGGCGAGTTCAATTTCTCTGGATACTCACCACCTTTCTCCTCCCCCTCGCAGAAGCCAAACATATCCAGACGCGCTTTGTTTGTGGGGGTAGGGAAACTGCTCATCCACAATTACTACTTTCATATTTTAATAAAATTAAATTTTATCAACATTTATACTATCATTGCCAGTTTCGACTTAATATTAAATTTTATGAAGTCGGATTTTTAAGGAGTAATTCTTTTCTGGTAATTCAACCGTGAAATAAAGTTATAAACAAGAAAAATGAACAAAGATTTTTTTATTATAGATAAATTTGTTTCATCTAGATAATACCCCTAAATTAGATATTAAGAATAATTAAAAGAGTTCTTAATTTCACTTTTAAAATGTCTATATTGTGAGTCTGGTGTTAAGTTGGGCTCTTTTTTTTTTTGTTTTTTATAAATAAAATTTTCCTATCAGCGAATACACCTAAAATTAGATATTAAAAAATAAAGTAATTTTTAATAACAGTTTTAAAATATGTATATTTTCAAAATTTCAAGTCATATTTTTTAGATGCAAAGTAAAAATTATTCTTTTTTAACCACTAATATTTGGTGGTGTTCTGCTTATAAAATTCTTCTAAACTAGAAAAATTAATTAATTTTATTTTTACAAATATCTTTATGGTTTTATCTAGCGAATACACCTAAAATTAGATATTAAGAATAATTAAAATAGTTTTCAATTTCAGTCTTAAAATGTCTATCTAAAAAAGAATAAGTGATACTTGGAGATTTGGAAATCTGCACATTCTAAAAATGAAATTAAAAACTTTAATATTAAATTTGAGAAATAAAATGCTTGATGTGTGTGTGTGTGTGTATGTATTACATTCGCACAAATATATAAGCAGATGTTGAAAAATTCTCAATCCAACCAAGATGAGAATGACCTAGAGCCATGAAATGTACATTTTTGTTGTTTTTTTTTGGGGGGGGGGGGTAAGCTTTGCTTTGCTGGTTTGCATTTTCTTTCATGTGAGCCAGCTTTCTAGTGAATATAATTAAAAAGGCACCAAGGATTTTAAAACTATAGTGCATATAAAGTTCTCAACTCCTGTCTCATTATATCTTATTCTTCCTACTTTGTTCACTTCACAGTAAAAAAAATGATGTAATGCTATAGAAATTTGAACTTGTTGGTTTTAAAGAAATAAAGCTCGTGAAGAGGTTCATCTTTAATGTGGACTATATAAAAACTTATGCAGGAATTAAATAAATTACTAATAAAATGTTTTCTAGTTGTTGCCCAATAAATGTATAGGCCAGTCAGTGGTATAGCAATGATTCTCAGCTCATAGGAATAAAGACTCTTTTCTAGTTGTAAAAGTCATCATTATTAATTAACAGACTTTATAGGCCAGAGGGAATTTTATCTTCCTTCTTAACTTTCCGACAGTCCTTTCGCACACACACATCCTCATACACACCATCTTGTTACCCCTTTGAAACCAGTAGTTCTAAAATTGTGTACCATGGCACAATAGTGTGCTGGGAAATATCTCCCAAATGTACCTTATAATTTATCTTAATATGCAAACATGTACTTCAAGCTTTGAACAGAGTTGCCTGTCATAATTATAGCCTATATATATATATATATATATATATATATATATATATATATATACACACACCAATGAATATTCATCAGATTGGAGTAAAGATCTTGAGTGTCATGTAAATCAAATGTATTTCTTTGTGGGCTATTATATAATAAGCAAATGGAAAGTTCAGTATGAGCAACATTGTTCAAAATATATATTTTATACCAATTTACTTATGCATGTGCTTCAAAATTCTTGTTAGTACAAATGTGGATTGACAAATGAAAATGTATGGAAAAGGAAAATATCTTATAAATTGGCTGAGAGGAATTGGTCTTTTCATACCACATAAAGTATTCTGATTTTAAAGCAAGATTAGTTGCAAACTTTTTTTTTAAATTTTAGAAAGCAACTATTTATTAGTCCTCTGTAATTATTGACAGAGAGTTTTTGTTTTTAAATTTTTTGATATTTTTCTTTAAATATTAATTTATAATTTGTTAAAAAATTCTGTTTAAATGGTAATTGCAAGATAATTAGCCTTTATTTTATCATGACATAATATATATCTCAATCTGCACAGCATTATGGCTATTTTTTTAAAGCACTAATTTGAGCATATCTTAGAGCCATACAACCAATACAACACTTGTCAATTGAAGTGGATATACAACTCTATTTTGTTTTAAAAGGGAAAAAAGGGGATAAAGTGTTCTTATAGACAGAGTAAAAGCATCAAGATGTGGTTGGAAATATTGAGCTTTGTATAACATTTTTATGATAAAGAAAAAGGAGAAAAATATTGATTTTGCTTAAATCTTTTTAAAAATATTGTTCACTTTAATGTTCACTTAATTGCCATGAATTAAATTATATTCAAGGATGTGTTTTTTTAATTTATTTTTTGTGCTTTTCTTTGTTGATTTATTTGATAAAGCATCTGTATTTTCTGCTTTACAAGTTTTGTTTTTGTGTTTCTTACTATTTACTAGAATAATTCTGATCATACTTTATGCATTTATAAATAAGGAAGGATTACAGGATAACTAACAAGTAATAGTTAACTCCCATAAGTGTTACAGGCCAAAATATATATATAACTACCTTTGTTATTGTAGAAGTTATCTCCTTTAAATGACTACCAACTCTCCGGCTTTCCGGTTGGTGTTAGAATGTGATATTTGTGCATTTCTCTTGGTTGTGTCTCGTCTTTGAGCAGGACATGGCAAAAAAATAAAAAAAACACATGCTAGCTTAATCTTGGGCATTCAGACCCATACAAAAGGGTTGAAATAGTCTAATGCCTTCATCACATTGGTCACAGGGACTGGGTAGTTTTTTTATCCTTGCCCATGAATGCAGCCCCAATTGTCAAATACTACTACCATAGGAAGGTGGTAAAATGCATTCTCTTTTAAGTGGTAAACACAAAAATAGATACGTAAATGTGATGTGATGTTTTATGAGTCAATTGGATTTTTCTTTTTTTACATTTTAATTTTTGTTTCTCATATTTATTTTTTTTTAATGGATTTTTCTTATTTTTATGCTCTTTCAGGGTTTTTTTTACCTCTTTCATGTTTATTATTTATCTTGCTGTCAAATTTTTTGTTGGTCTCTTTATTAATATTTTGGGATTATACCTGTTCTTTACTCTCTCCCTCTCATATCAACCCAACTGAATATTTATCATGCTAAATAAATAGATTAGTTTACACATAATAATCTACAGTTGAGTGCCTTTCTCTTCACCTAATTGTCGTTTTTTCTTCAAGGCAGCTTTTTTCTGAACTAATCATCGTACAAAATACATGCAATGTTTCTTAGTGCTTTTACACTTATATCTAGTCTCAATTTTTAACAACATATGTGTACACAACAAAAATTCAATATTATCCATGGAACATATGACCTAGCAAAAAATATTGGATAATTTCAAACGATTATAATAGTATGTTTTTGTTGCACTGCCTACCAGATCTTGTGAGACTTTCAAGAGAATTCCCTGGAAATGGTGACATTTCACCAACAGAATATGAAAGGAAAAGAAAAACTAATGCACAAAAAAAAAGATTATTGATTTTTTTCTTTCACCAAAAAATGCATTCATTTTGCTGTGCCTCAATAAATGATAGTGGGTGTCATCTGAATGTTTTTCCTCTTACAGCTTGATCTATTGATCTGCTAATTAATCTTAAATATAAATGTTCCTGTATTTTGATTTCTAAATATTTATTTTAATTAGAAAATAAAGAAAGGTATTCAACACAGATTCTCTTCATCTTACCCTCATTTTAAACATTTTATATAAGTCAAAGAAACAGGATAACATGTATTATAGATATTTATTATTTTCTGAACTAATCATTGGTATAGCCAAAAGATATGAAGTTGTTATATCTGGTGTCCATTTGCACCTGCATCTAGATGCTACCTTGAGCAAAGTTCTTTGAAAAACCAACAGTTGTCTATGCATTGAGTCTCCTCATTCTACACCAATATTGTTATCCAGGGAAGGTTCAATGCAGCTTGGTATTGTAACAAATAACAAGAATGAGGTTGACGACAATGTCAGGCTACCTTTGGAACTGCAGATCCAGATTTTGAATTCAGTTATCCTTTTCTTTGATCAATTGCCCAACTAGGAATTGCAAAGTTCTGGGTTCAATACTGGTCCCCACCAACTCAGTGTATGAGTAGCACAACTTGGAAATTTATCTGTGTGGTAGAGCATTTGGGAGCTGATGGCAGGTGTGGTGCTCTACCTCAGCAAAACAATATCTCTGGTCTTGCATTAACGAAAAGGGAATAGACTCCATTATTGTTCGGCTGATACCGACAATAGGCCACTTTACAGACTTTATTACTTACTTAATAAAACTCAATTCTTTATTACTTACTTAATAAAACTCAATTCTAAAAAGAAATTAACAAAGAATTAAAGTAGGACTCATTTGATAAATTAAAGCAAATAGATTAAAATTATTAAATTTAAATGAACCTATTGGAGAAATAAATTGATAAATAAAATACAATTCTAAAAAAAAATTTGTATGTTTGTAAGAAGTTTGCTGCATTTTCTCATCTAAATTTTATAAAATTGACATGATGTAAAAAAGATGAGATGAAATAGCATAATGAAATGCAAAAGAAGAATAATGTCTAAAATATACCATTAAAAAAGAGGAGAAAGTATTGCTTCACTGGGAAGATTGTGTTGTTCCAATATTTATAATGAGAACCTGTCTGTCTTTAAAATTCTGACTTTGATCACTGATTATTTGTGTAATATGCAACTACTTTAACCACCAAACACACTTATAGTAAGAGATTGAATATATAGATTTATTTTTAGAAATAGCTTTATGATTTATAAGTAGAAATGTATGTCATGAAAATACAAGTAAAGAAAAAAATAAAACATGGACAGATTGTGAGAGAGAAAGATATTTAAAATTTTATAGGGAGAAAGAAAAAGAGGGAAAAGTTTGGAAGAGAAAGTAAAATGTAAAGAAACCATAAAGATAGTTGTCTTCTGTTAAGCTTTGCTTAATTTGGTACAAGGCACTCAGTGAGAACCAAACTCAGTAATAAGCCTAGCTTATTAACCATTTTACCATGTGAGATGCCCACATAACAAAGATGGTAAATATCAAAAGAAGGATAGGTTATTTTCAAATCTATTTCAGGCAATATTCTCATGAACATTTAATATTCTTTGCAAAAAGAGCTTTAAAAAAAATCTGAATTATGAGATTTGTAGCTGATGAAGTTTGTTAAGAATAAATACTACTACACTCTAACACTCTTTTCCTCTTTTTCAACATGTTGCTGTTGTTTTTTAAATAACCAAATATTATCATGCTTCAGATGTGCTGGTATTTAAGATCAAAGGTTGAGCAGGAGTGGTAGTCAGGGTTAGTTGCTGTCAACAGAAGTAAAAACTTTCTTTGCAAATGAAGAGTATATCTTGTATGTATCTTACAGACCAGTGAAAATAGTGCATGACATGTTAATTTTTTTAAATTCTTTTTTAATTTCAGCATTTCATTAGAATAAACGTTTTATTAACAAATGATTTACAAGCTCCAGGTAAACATACAGAAGATTTTTTACAATAATATAATAAACATATGATAAAAATGTAATTTTATAAGAGATGCAGTAATTAAGTGTTTTTTTTTTTTTTTATTGCAGCATGAGTGATGTGGTTAGAATTTATTTCTGTATGGGTTTATTATTTGAAAAATTATCAGAATCTAGTAATGTTAGATAATAGATAGGCATAACCTATTATTTTTAGTGTAGAGTAATTTGAATTAACTGTAACTGGAAAATACAGTTACAGGTTATATAGTTTGATTGTCAAAGTCTTGAACTTAAGTTCACCTGGAATGGAGTCTCATTGGCTTAGAGAATCACATGACCAGACGATATTGAGTTAGAAAGTGAGTTGAGTCTAGCAGCCCATTTGTGGAAAACACACTTTCCATCTCTGCTTCCCCATATACAATGTATCAGGTGAAAAGGTATTTGAGGAAATAAAGATATGAAAATGTCTCCATGTTAACAAAAAGATCAAGATGGAACCCAGAGAGACAGAGAAGTGCCCAACCCAATAAAACCCAATAGAAAAATTTAAAAAGAGGGCTACACAACAGTAAAAGCACTTAAAAATTGCTTTGATAATTTATAATTTTATTATATGAAACTTTTTCATATAGTCAGTGCATGTGATTTATTGTAAACATTAATGATAAGTGTTAATGGGGGTGGGGAGAAAAACTTCAATAAAAAAAGAAACCAAAGAATGGAAATAGAAAAAAAATTTGAAAATAGTGAAAAATGAAAATGAGAGAGGAGAATACAGAAAGAGAGGAAAGAAGAATAAGACAAATAGAATAAGAAGAAAAGAGATTGGGTAAAAGCAAAAAAAAAAAAGAAAAGATTGTCAAGAAAAAAAGAAACAACAATAGAGAGGAAAAAAGGATGTGTATACTAAATGATTCTAGAGTTGGTGAAAGAGAAAGGAAGATGCTATGGATTGGTAAAAAGAAAGTGTATGCATGATTTTAGAGTTGACAAAAGAGAAAGGAAGATGCTATGGAATTGGTAGGGAAAAAGTGTATGCATGAATGCCTGGGAGTAACTAAGGTAAAGCCGTTTCTATGCACGCCTGGCATTCACAAGTGTGTGGAGCGCTATCGATCTGCTTGTTGTCCTCCGAATACCCTCCATGACCGTTCTATAATAGCACAATAGAAATTCAATAGCAGATTGAAATGTCTGCTCTGGTCACTGCAAAAGAAGATGGAACAGTGCTCATTGTCAGGCATCAGGGAAGAACAAGGAGGTGGACGAGGTTTTGGCTGTAGTGATGGTGAGGGTGGTGGCAGTAGTAGCAGCTAGCTGATTCAAATTCAGTAGGGTGGGAGTTAGGTTGTCCATGCTGGAAGAAAAGAAGGCCAGCAGGTAAGAATACGCCATTGTTGGAAGGATGATAACACAGACCATAATGCAATGGCACCAAGTCATGACCACAATGATAATAACCAATAAAAGACCAATCGACTGATGGGGATGGTAGCACTGCCATTGCAGATGCACAGTGGCAGCTATTCTATAATTGCAAGCGTTCATTGCACTTTTGTTACACATTTCTCCTCCTCTTCTTTCTCATCCTCTATTAAGTTTCTCCTTTCCCTTAGGTTTTCTTTTCAACATATTCACTTCTTCTTTCATTCTGTCTGTGATCTCTTCCTTCCTTTTAACCATCTGTCTTCTACTTGATGATTCCACATCTGAAGAAATGCAAACTTGAGAAACTCTGTCAACACTTAATATTCAATTAATAGCTATTGATACTGTCTCAGTGAAATTTATTAGGCTAGGTGTTCTGTAGAGCCTTAAATAGTCTGTGAATGTGTTATTCATGACTGATTATAGGGTGTGTGGATTGGTGAGTGGGGGGGGGGCATATCTTGAAAAGGGCAGTGGCTTCTGAAGTTTTATTCTCACCTTTTCTATCCTTCTACTTTGTAGATCTTCTATCGAAATGAAAAGAGAAGTGGCACAGAAGTGGCTCTTCTCTTTACCTTGCTCCAAATCACAAATGAAATAGTAAAGTTTTCTCTAAAATGAAGACAAACACTAGTTGAAGTATAAGGTACCTCTAAATTGTTGAGAACAGTGTTTGTCTAGCTGTCAAACTAGCAGAGTTATAATTATTACTTCTATTGTAATGTTACTGGAGTTAGTTATATTAAATAATAACTCAAAATGTAACTTACAATGAAAAAAAAAGGTTATTTTCATAAAATGTAAAGAATGAGTGAACAGTCATAAATCTTACTAGCTGTCAATAATTATATTCAAATAGAACAGTCATTCTATTCCCACAGGGGTATCATCTCTTCACTTTAACACTTCCCTTGAGATTATTTTTCCAGAATTAATATCTTTTTTTTTTTAGGATCTGGACTTAAGGGTTCTACATGCTTCTTTTTTTTTTTTTTTACTGATCTGTCTTGGGCTACAATTTCAGGAGTTGTGCTGGACATACAGCACATCCATCACTACTTTACCCTATGCAGTTACATCCATAGTGAATCTGGGTCTCAATTGAATCAGATGTCTTTCATGCTCCCACTTTTTACTGTGTACCATATACATAACACTTCAAACTCTTTTGCTGATAACACTGTCTTCTTAAAATTCTTTCCCTCTTTTGAACATCCTGAGGAAAACTTTATCCCAAGTCTGAAATATTTAGTTGGACTCTCGTATTATTTTAACTTTTTTGCTTATGCTCTGGCAACAGTTTGTCGAAAACAGATTTATTTTTTGAGTGAACATTAGTTCGGCTGGTGACATTTATGATACTGCGTTCAGATTTGTGTTATTTTATACACACTCAAAAATTGTATCCTACCCTCTTCTGTCTCCATTGGACGTTTTAAGGGTTCTCTTAAAAGTATCAACAAACCTTTTGGCCTACCCATTTGATTTTGGATGGTATGGGGAAGTAGGAATATGTTCAATCATCAGAAATTTGTAAAAATTCTTGAATTCGCTCCCTGGGAACAGGTTTCCATTGTCATTTAGTTATTTTTACAAGAAACTAAACTTGCTTGAAGAAAAATTTATTTCAAGTCCATGGAAAAACAAAAATGTATACTTGTACAAAAAGAGAATCCTTTTGTTTTTTTTCTTTTGTATCCTTCACAGTAATTTTTCTTTTCAATTCAAAAGTATTTCTTGTTGAGTCATTCATAAGAATGCAGTTTTTGTTCTATGTCAGTAAAGAGTTTTAATTTTGTCACACCATTGTAATATTACTAGAGTTGATTGTATTAGTTGAATCATAACTTACAATGAAAAAAGCTGTTTAGCAGAGAATATCATGTCAATAGTCCTCTTCTTCCCTTAAAACCAGATTGGGATTCAGGAAGGACATCAGGACAGATATACTCCTCCAATCAGTTTAGCAAGAGTCATGCAAATACTTTTCCAAAACCTTCCAGCATGAAATACCACAGTAATTACCAAATTTGACTTCTTACTTTTCCTTTCTACAACATAATCAAAATGGCATTTATCCAGTATTGAGAAAGTGTCTCACCCTCCATACAGATCACCAAAGAGTGGACTGCACAATTTGGTCATTCATACACCCTTTTTCTAAGCTCAACAGGAATGCCATCTAGTCTTGGAGTCTTGTTTGAGTTGATCTGTTTTATGCAAGCAATTATTTCTGCAAGTGTTGATTCCATGTCAAGTTCAAGCTAAAGGGTAGGGAGACACACTATCTATTGCAGTACAATTCACATTGGAAGAATTGTGAAAGAGATCTCAAAAATGTTCATGCTAATGGTGCATAATTTCATCTGAAGTTTTCAATAAAGTAGTTCATCCTTGCCAGGAGTGGTGTAGTTTAAGAGGTTTTTGGACAATATGCCTGATGAAGCAGAACATAAACACCTTCATATCCTTCTGGACATAAGCTGTCTGTATCTCCTTCAAGATATCAGACCACCATTTGTTTTTTTATTTTGTTCACGCAGCACTGAACTTACTTTTCACAATGAGAAGTGAGCAGCAAAAGCTGATCTGTTGGCAGAGGAAGAGTTGATGAGTCACAAATAAGCTTTCCTCTTCTTGTTAATTCGAAGGTTAATTTCACTGGAGTTAATCAGCAACCAATCTTGATGTCTGGGAACTCTCAATCCAAGAATCTCAACCTTTTTTATCCAATGACAGTCTGAGAAATCCACCTGGTCAAAAGCAGATTTGAGGGATTTTCTGACAATTGGATCTTTCAACTTAGAGACATCAATCTGCTTAGGCGCTTGACTCACTGAACTGACTCTTATGGTGAATTGAAATTTTGAGCTTAGCTCTGACCATCAGTGATCAGTGTCACAGTAGGCACACACAGCACTCTGACTTTGCGAAATTTCTTAGATCACCACATCTACATCATTGAGAACATGAAATGCTTAGACAGCTCTTCTTTATTTATACATTTCTCATTTTCACTTTTTATGATTTCAAGATATATAAGAAAGTCTTTATCAATTCTTTTTTTATAAATTGTGATCCATGATTTACATTATTTTCCTTTCTGGCTGACATTATTGACCTTAACCTTTTCTCTTTGAGTATTTTAAATCACAAGAATTATAATGTTACCTCGTTTATGTAAATTTGTATTCTCTATTGATTAGGTTGATTCATATTTGCTTGCATAGGTTTTTCATATATTTATTTCAGTCTATGTATCTAATTCTCTACTTTGATTTTTCTCTCTTTTGAAACTTTGAGATGAATTCTTGGTAATATAATTTATTTTAGAGATTATCTCATCTTTATTTATGATTTTCTTTTTAAATAATGTTTCATTCAGATTAACATAAATCAACACTATAAAAATTCATTTATAGAAAAGTAAAGATCATACAAATAAAAACATTTTTTTCCTTTTTAAAAATCCTATTTTTGAATGATTCTGAAAGTTTCTTTGTATTTCATTGTTTTCATTGGATTTCTCATTATTTAATTTACTTTTTATGTCCAATGCTTTTCTCTTTCAAAATGAAAGCAGTTTAACCCAACAAATAGCATTTTATTAATACTGACAGAGGCTTACTTAAATTTATAAAAAATACTTCTTCTGATATTTGGAAAAATATCCACACCTAAATTAGTCATCAGTTCTTCTATTCTCTTATCAAGGAAGCATTTTTAGATGGCTGCACCTGAAAAAGGGTCAACAAGGATGTAAAATAGCCAATGTACTGACTGTTTGAGTTGCCTTTAAATCAGATCACCAACTAAAATGACTATTCTTGAGAAACTACATTCTTAAGATGCTTTGGTTTTCTGGATTATAGAATTTATGGATTTGGATCTATTCATCTTTAGACTGTGTCTTCATTTTCTTTCTTAGAAGAGATGTATGCATCGATTAAGATCATTGCTTCAGTCTCAGCAGAATGATCCTATAAAATAACATTAAATAAACCTGATTAGAAGAACGGTTTCTCTTCAGGGTATATAAGTATCATGTGGCTTTCAAAGGAACTGGAGAGTGTGGATTCAAAAGCAGAGTGATGCACTTGGTGGATTATGAATGAGAAGGAAGTATGAGGTGAGAGAAAGTGAAAAGGTTTTGTTGGCTGGCTAATTGAGTAATAGTGTATTATGTATTAAATCAAGATTTGCTTTATCAGGCATATATAGTTTTATATAGTATAACCGGTATCATTTTTTTCTCATGTTTACTATATCATTCTTACCTAATTTGTATTTTATTCAACTGTGAAATGAATCAGGTTTTTTTATAAGAGATTGTATTTAGGAAATTATATTGATAATTGGGGAGAGTTGTCTTTACAGATGGTCAAATGGTTTAATGTAGAACTACAAATTTTTCTATGCATACTTAGAATATTTAGGATTTTAACAAGGCAAAGTTCAAAGCTGAGAATTATCCAGTTGTTACCTTCATGAAATCATTTGAAGAAAAGAACATGAAGGAAATAAATAATTGTCAGTGTATTATATATATATATATTATATACACACACATACACATACACACACACACACACAATATATTATATATATTATATATATATATATATATAGAGTAAAATATGGAAATAAATATGATATTGTAAATAGAAAAACAAAGTATAAATTCCATCAAAAATAATTTCTTTTTGGAATACTTTGTTTTTCTATTTTATATTATATATAATATATATATAATATATATATGAGAATGCTGCAAATGGAAAAGAACATCTTTTTCTCCAATACTTTTTCTTTCTGAAAAGATTTCCATCACTGTTTAGACAACACCTTTTCCATCCTAATGTCCTGATGAAGGTTTAAAATAAAACAAAATGTTTTAACATCGACTTCACTATCTATAATAAATCTATCTTGGAGAATACTATGGTTTTTTTTTTTCATTTTCTATATATATATAGATAGATAGATAGATAGATAACAAATTTACTTATATTATTCGTGAATTGTTTTTTTTTTTGGGGGGGGTCTGATTTTGTTTTATTGGTAGAATTATTAAAGTATTTAACTAGATTTTCTTTTTGAAGTCATTGTTTCACATTATGTACATTTATTATCAAAATTTATTTTTTTCAACATAGTCTCCTTTTTTGTCAATAAATCAATGACTAATAGATTATACCATAGCATTCTATTTTAGCTGAAAACTGGAGGAGAGGAAAAGAAGATAAGACAAATAGAATAAGAAAGAAAAGAGATTGGGTAAAAGCAAAAAAAAAAAAAAAAGAAAAGATTGTCAAGAAAAAAAGAAACAACAATAGAGAGGAAAAAAGGATGTGTATACTAAATGATTCTAGAGTTGGTGAAAGAGAAAGGAAGATGCTTAGGGAATGGTAAAAAGAAAGTGTATGCATGATTTTAGAGTTGACAAAAGAGAAAGGAAGATGCTATGGAATTGGTAGGGAAAAAGTGTATGCATGAATGCCTGGGAGTAACTAAGGTAAAGCCGTTTCTATGCACGCCTGGCATTCACAAGTGTGTGGAGCGCTATCGATCTGCTTGTTGTCCTCCGAATACCCTCCATGACCGTTCTATAATAGCACAATAGAAATTCAATAGCAGATTGAAATGTCTGCTCTGGTCACTGCAAAAGAAGATGGAACAGTGCTCATTGTCAGGCATCAGGGAAGAACAAGGAGGTGGACGAGGTTTTGGCTGTAGTGATGTGAGGGTGGTGGCAGTAGTAGCAGCTAGCTGATTCAAATTCAGTAGGGTGGGAGTTAGGTTGTCCATGCTGGAAGAAAAGAAGGCCAGCAGGTAAGAATACGCCATTGTTGGATAAGGATAACAACAGACCATAATGCCAATGGCACCAATCATGACCACAATGATAATAACCCAAAAAGACACAATCGACTGATGGGGATGGTAGCACTGCCATTGCAGATGCCACAGTGGCAGCTATCTCTATAATTGCAAGCGTTCATTGCACCTTTTGTTACACATTTCTCCTCCTCTTCTTTCTCATCCTCTATTAAGTTTCTCCTTTCCTTAGGTTTTCTTTATTCACTTCTTCTTCATTCTGTCTGTGATCTCTTCCTTCCTTTTAACCATCTGTCTTCTACTTGATGATTCCACATCTGAAGAAATGCAAACTTGAGAAACTCTGTCAACACTTAATATTCAATTAATAGCTATTGATACTGTCTCAGTGAAATTTATTAGGCTAGGTGTTCTGTAGAGCCTTAAATAGTCTGTGAATGTGTTATTCATGACTGATTATAGGGTGTGTGGATTGGTGAGTGGGGGGGGGGCATATCCTTGAAAAGGCGTGGCTTCTGAAAGTTTATCTCACCTTTTCTATCCTTCTACTTTGTAGATCTTCTATCGAAATGAAAAGAGAAGTGGCACAGAAGTGGCTCTTCTCTTTACCTTGCTCCAAATCACAAAATGAAATAGTAAAGTTTTCTCTAAAATGAAGACAAACACTAGTTGAAGTATAAGGTACCTCTAAATTGTTGAGAACAGTGTTTGTCTAGCTGTCAAACTAGCAGAGTTATAATTATTACTTCTATTGTAATGTTACTGGAGTTAGTTATATTAAATAATAACTCAAAATATAACTTACAATGAAAAAAAAAGGTTATTTTCATAAAATGTAAAAGAATGAGTGAACAGTCATAAATCTTACTAGCTGTCAATAATTATATTCAAATAGAACAGTCCATTTCTATTCCCACAGGGGTATCATCTCTTCACTTTAACACTTCCCCCTTGAGATTATTTTTCCCAGAAATTAATATCTTTTTCTTTTAGGATTCTGGTTCTTTTTTTTTTTTTACTGATCTGTCTTGGGGCTACAATTTCAGGAGTTGTGCTGACATACAGCACATCCATCACTACTTTACCCTATGCAGTTACATCCATAGTGAATCTGGGTCTCAATTGAATCAGATGTCTTTCATGCTCCCACTTTTTACTGTGTACCATATACATAACACTTCAAACTCTTTTGCTGATAACACTGTCTTCTTAAAATTCTTTCCCTCTTTTGAACATCCTGAGGAAAACTTTATCCCCAAGTCTGAAATATTTAGTTGGACCTCTCGTATTATTTTAACTTTTTTGCTTATGCTCTGGCAACAGTTTGTCGAAAACAGATTTTATTTTTTGAGTGAACATTAGTTCGGCTGGTGACATTTATGATACTGCGTTCAGATTTGTGTTATTTTATACACACTCAAAAAATTGTATCCTACCTCTTCTGTCTCCATTGGACGTTTTAAGGGTTCTCTTAAAGTATCAACAAACCTTTTGGCCTACCCATTTGATTTTGGATGGTATGGGAAGTAGGAATATGTTCAATCATCAGAAAATTTGTAAAATTCTTGAATTCGCTCCCTGGGAACAGGTTTCCATTGTCATTTAGTTATTTTTACAGAAAACTAAACTTGCTTGAAGAAAAATTTATTTCAAGTCCATGGAAAAACAAAAATGTAACTTGTACAAAAAAGAGAATCCTTTTGTTTTTTTCTTTTGTATCCTTCACAGTAATTTTTCTTTTTAATTCAAAAGTATTTCTTGTTGAGTCATTCATAAGAATGCAGTTTTTGTCTATGTCAGTAAAGAGTTTAATTTTGTCACCACCATTGTAATATTACTAGAGTTGATTGTATTAGTTGAATCATAACTTACAATGAAAAAGCTGTTTAGCAGAGAATATCATGTCAATAGTCCCTCTTCTTCCCTAAAACCAGATTGGGATCAGGAAGGACATCAGGACAGATATACTCCTCCAATCAGTTTAGCAAGAGTCATGCAAATACTTTTCCAAAACCTTCCAGCCATGAAATACCACAGTAATTACCACAATTTGACTTCTTACCTTTTCCTTTCTACAACATAATCCAAATGGCATTTATCCAGTATTGAGAAAGTGTCTCACCCCTCATACAGACATCACCAAAGAGTGGACTGCACAATTTGGTCATTCATACCACCCTTTTTCTAAAGCTCAACAGGAATGCCATCTAGTCTTGGAGTCTTGTTTGAGTTGATCTGTTTTATGCAAGCAATTATTCTGCAAGTGTTGATTCCATGTCAAGTTCAAGCTAAAGGGTAGGAGACACACTATCTATTGCAGTACAATTCACATTGAAGAATTGTGAAAGAGATCTCAAAAATGTTCATGCTAATGGTGCATAATTTCATCTGAAGTTTTCAATAAAGTAGTTCCATCCTTTGCCAGGAGTGGTGTAGTTTAAGAGGTTTTTGGACAATATGCCTGATGAAGCAGAACATAAAACACCTTCATATCCTTCTGGACATAAGCTGTCTGTATCTCCTTCAAGATATCAGACCACCATTTGTTTTTTATTTTTTTTTACGCAGCACTGAACCTTACTTTTCACAAATGAGAAGTGAGCAGAAAAGCTGATCTGTTGGCAGAGAAGAGTTGATGAGTCACAAATAAGCTTTCCTCTTCTTGTTAATTCGAAGGTTAATTTCACTGGAGTTAATCAGCAAACCAATCTTGATGTCTGGGAACTCTCAATCCAAGAATCTAACACCTTTTTATCATGCTACCTTGAGCAAAGTTCTTTGAAAAACCAACAGTTGTCTATGCATTGAGTCTCCTCATTCTACACCAATATTGTTATCCAGGGAAGGTTCAATGCAGCTTGGTATTGTAACAAATAACAAGAATGAGGTTGACGACAATGTCAGGCTACCTTTGGAACTGCAGATCCAGATTTTGAATTCAGTTATCCTTTTCTTTGATCAATTGCCCAACTAGGAATTGCAAAGTTCTGGGTTCAATACTGGTCCCCACCAACTCAGTGTATGAGTAGCACAACTTGGAAATTTATCTGTGTGGTAGAGCATTTGGGAGCTGATGGCAGGTGTGGTGCTCTACCTCAGCAAAACAATATCTCTGGTCTTGCATTAACGAAAAGGGAATAGACTCCATTATTGTTCGGCTGATACCGACAATAGGCCACTTTACAGACTTTATTACTTACTTAATAAAACTCAATTCTTTATTACTTACTTAATAAAACTCAATTCTTTATTACTTACTTAATAAAACTCAATTCTTTATTACTTACTTAATAAAACTCAATTCTAAAAAGAAATTAACAAAGAATTAAAGTAGGACTCATTTGATAAATTAAAGCAAATAGATTAAAATTATTAAATTTAAATGAACCTATTGGAGAAATAAATTGATAAATAAAATACAATTCTAAAAAAAAATTTGTATGTTTGTAAGAAGTTTGCTGCATTTTCTCATCTAAATTTTATAAAATTGACATGATGTAAAAAAGATGAGATGAAATAGCATAATGAAATGCAAAAGAAGAATAATGTCTAAAATATACCATTAAAAAAGAGGAGAAAGTATTGCTTCACTGGGAAGATTGTGTTGTTCCAATATTTATAATGAGAAACCTGTCTGTCTTTAAAATTCTGACTTTGATCACTGATTATTTGTGTAATATGCAACTACTTTAACCACCAAACACACTTATAGTAAGAGATTGAATATATAGATTTATTTTTAGAAATAGCTTTATGATTTATAAGTAGAAATGTATGTCATGAAAATACAAGTAAAGAAAAAATAAAACATGGACAGATTGTGAGAGAGAAAGATATTTAAAATTTTATAGGGAGAAAGAAAAAAGAGGGAAAAGTTTGGAAGAGAAAGTAAAATGTAAAGAAACCATAAAGATAGTTGTCTTCTGTTAAGCTTTGCTTAATTTGGTACAAGGCACTCAGTGAGAACCAAACTCAGTAATAAGCCTAGCTTATTAACCATTTTACCATGTGAGATGCCCACATAACAAAGATGGTAAATATCAAAAGAAGGATAGGTTATTTTCAAATCTATTTCAGGCAATATTCTCATGAACATTTAATATTCTTTGCAAAAAGAGCTTTAAAAAAAATCTGAATTATGAGATTTGTAGCTGATGAAGTTTGTTAAGAATAAATACTACTACACTCTAACACTCTTTTCCTCTTTTTCAAATGTTGCTGTTGTTTTTAAATAACCAAATATTATCATGCTTCAGATGTGCTGGTATTATAGATCAAAGGTTGAGCAGGAGTGGTAGTCAGGGTTAGTTGCTGTCAACAGAAGTAAAAACTTTCTTTGCAAATGAAGAGTATATCTTGTATGTATCTTACAGACCAGTGAAAATAGTGCATGACATGTTAATCTTTTTTAAATTCTTTTTTAATTTCAGCATTTCATTAGAATAAACGTTTTATTAACAAATGATTTACAAGCTCCAGGTAAACATACAGAAGATTTTTTACAATAATATAATAAACATATGATAAAAATGTAATTTTATAAGAGATGCAGTAATTAAGTGTTTTTTTTTTTTTTTATTGCAGCATGAGTGATGTGGTTAGAATTTATTTCTGTATGGGTTTATTATTTGAAAAATTATCAGAATCTAGTAATGTTAGATAATAGATAGGCATAACCTATTATTTTTAGTGTAGAGTAATTTGAATTAACTGTAACTGGAAAAATACAGTTACAGGTTATATAGTTTGATTGTCAAAGTCTTGAACTTAAGTTCACCTGGAATGGAATCTCATTGGCTTAGAGAATCACATGACCAGACGATATTGAGTTAGAAAGTGAGTTGAGTCTAGCAGCCCATTTGTGGAAAACACACTTTCCATCTCTGCTTCCCCATATGTATCAGGTGAAAAGGTATTTGAGGAAATAAAGATATGAAAATGTCTCCATGTTAACAAAAAGATCAAGATGGAACCCAGAGAGACAGAGAAGTGCCCAACCCAATACAACCCAATAGAAACATTTAAAAAGAGGGCTACACAACAGTAAAAGCACTTAAAAATTGCTTTGATAATTTATAATTTTATTATATGAAACTTTTTCATATAGTCAGTGCATGTGATTTATTGTAAACATTAATGATAAGTGTTAATGGGGGTGGGGAGAAAAACTTCAATAAAAAAAGAAACCAAAGAATGGAAATAGAAAAAAAATTTGAAAATAGTGAAAAATGAAAAGGAGAGAGGAGAATACAGAAAGAGAGGAAAGAAGAATAAGACAAATAGAATAAGAAAGAAAAGAGATTGGGTAAAAGCAAAAAAAAAAAAAAGAAAAGATTGTCAAGAAAAAAAGAAACAACAATAGAGAGGAAAAAAGGATGTGTATACTAAATGATTCTAGAGTTGGTGAAAGAGAAAGGAAGATGCTATGGGATTGGTAAAAAGAAAGTGTATGCATGATTTTAGAGTTGACAAAAGAGAAAGGAAGATGCTATGGAATTGGTAGGGAAAAAGTGTATGCATGAATGCCTGGGAGTAACTAAGGTAAAGCCGTTTCTATGCACGCCTGGCATTCACAAGTGTGTGGAGCGCTATCGATCTGCTTGTTGTCCTCCGAATACCCTCCATGACCGTTCTATAATAGCACAATAGAAATTCAATAGCAGATTGAAATGTCTGCTCTGGTCACTGCAAAAGAAGATGGAACAGTGCTCATTGTCAGGCATCAGGGAAGAACAAGGAGGTGGACGAGGTTTTGGCTGTAGTGATGGTGAGGGTGGTGGCAGTAGTAGCAGCTAGCTGATTCAAATTCAGTAGGGTGGGAGTTAGGTTGTCCATGCTGGAAGAAAAGAAGGCCAGCAGGTAAGAATACGCCATTGTTGGAAGGATGATAACACAGACCATAATGCCAATGGCACCAAGTCATGACCACAATGATAATAACCAATAAAAGACCAATCGACTGATGGGGATGGTAGCACTGCCATTGCAGATGCCACAGTGGCAGCTATCTCTATAATTGCAAGCGTTCATTGCACCTTTTGTTACACATTTCTCCTCCTCTTCTTTCTCATCCTCTATTAAGTTTCTCCTTTCCCTTAGGTTTTCTTTTCAACATATTCACTTCTTCTTTCATTCTGTCTGTGATCTCTTCCTTCCTTTTAACCATCTGTCTTCTACTTGATGATTCCACATCTGAAGAAATGCAAACTTGAGAAACTCTGTCAACACTTAATATTCAATTAATAGCTATTGATACTGTCTCAGTGAAATTTATTAGGCTAGGTGTTCTGTAGAGCCTTAAATAGTCTGTGAATGTGTTATTCATGACTGATTATAGGGTGTGTGGATTGGTGAGTGGGGGGGGGGCATATCCTTGAAAAGGGCAGTGGCTTCTGAAAGTTTATTCTCACCTTTTCTATCCTTCTACTTTGTAGATCTTCTATCGAAATGAAAAGAGAAGTGGCACAGAAGTGGCTCTTCTCTTTACCTTGCTCCAAATCACAAAATGAAATAGTAAAGTTTTCTCTAAAATGAAGACAAACACTAGTTGAAGTATAAGGTACCTCTAAATTGTTGAGAACAGTGTTTGTCTAGCTGTCAAACTAGCAGAGTTATAATTATTACTTCTATTGTAATGTTACTGGAGTTAGTTATATTAAATAATAACTCAAAATATAACTTACAATGAAAAAAAAAGGTTATTTTCATAAAATGTAAAAGAATGAGTGAACAGTCATAAATCTTACTAGCTGTCAATAATTATATTCAAATAGAACAGTCCATTCTATTCCCACAGGGGTATCATCTCTTCACTTTAACACTTCCCCCTTGAGATTATTTTTCCCAGAAATTAATATCTTTTTCTTTTAGGATCTGGTTCTTTTTTTTTTTTTACTGATCTGTCTTGGGGCTACAATTTCAGGAGTTGGTGCTGGACATACAGCACATCCATCACTACTTTACCCTATGCAGTTACATCCATAGTGAATCTGGGTCTCAATTGAATCAGATGTCTTTCATGCTCCCACTTTTTACTGTGTACCATATACATAACACTTCAAACTCTTTTGCTGATAACACTGTCTTCTTAAAATTCTTTCCCTCTTTTGAACATCCTGAGGAAAACTTTATCCCCAAGTCTGAAATATTTAGTTGGACCTCTCGTATTATTTTAACTTTTTTGCTTATGCTCTGGCAACAGTTTGTCGAAAACAGATTTTATTTTTTGAGTGAACATTAGTTCGGCTGGTGACATTTATGATACTGCGTTCAGATTTGTGTTATTTTATACACACTCAAAAAATTGTATCCTACCCTCTTCTGTCTCCATTGGACGTTTTAAGGGTTCTCTTAAAAGTATCAACAAACCTTTTGGCCTACCCATTTGATTTTGGATGGTATGGGGAAGTAGGAATATGTTCAATCATCAGAAATTTGTAAAAATTCTTGAATTCGCTCCCTGGGAACAGGTTTCCATTGTCATTTAGTTATTTTTACAAGAAACTAAACTTGCTTGAAGAAAAATTTATTTCAAGTCCATGGAAAAACAAAAATGTACACTTGTACAAAAAAGAGAATCCTTTTTGTTTTTTTCTTTTTGTATCCTTCACAGTAATTTTTCTTTTTAATTCAAAAGTATTTCTTGTTGAGTCATTCATAAGAATGCAGTTTTTGTTCTATGTCAGTAAAGAGTTTTAATTTTGTCACCACCATTGTAATATTACTAGAGTTGATTGTATTAGTTGAATCATAACTTACAATGAAAAAAGCTGTTTAGCAGAGAATATCATGTCAATAGTCCCTCTTCTTCCCCTAAAAACCAGATTGGGATTCAGGAAGGACATCAGGACAGATATACTCCTCCAATCAGTTTAGCAAG
>CM042143.1:39617165-39782165 GCA_023376005.1 Doryteuthis pealeii | reverse complement strand
AATTCAGCAGTGAACATATAAGGTAAACATTATACAGTTGTATAGATCAAAATTAAGCTAATTACTACATCTCTGGCTACAGACTTATTGATCCACACTCATATATACTGCAAATACAATATAATTTGGCACAAGTATTCATTGAGAGTAAATATGCACTTGCATACCCTTTTCATACATGTGTATGTGCAAATAAACATCTGTATGTAGACATCTGTAATATATGGTGGCAAATATAAATCAGAATAACATTGTTGAGGAAACTAAAATAATTGGCTATTTGAAAGTATTAGAGCAAAACAAGAAAATTCCTTTGTTTAATGTTATTTCTATGTTGTTTTGTATATTTTCAACATTTAGAAAATAATAAAAAAGAATATAAGATATTTTGGATTTTAACAAGGCAATGTTCAAAGCTGAGAATTGTCTGCAGCTGTTACCTTCATGGAAATAATTTGAAGAAAGAAATATAAATGAAATAAATAACTATCAGTGTGTAAATATAGATAACAAATTTACTTACATTCTTCCATGAACACTTTATTTTTCTTATTTTGTTTTATTAGTACAATTAAGTAGATTTTCTTTTTGAAGTTATTGTTTCTAATTATGTTTGTTAAAGAAAAATAATCACATTATGTATATCATTATTTAATAGTATTAGCAGTTAGTATAACATTTTTCTTTCTTTCTTTACATGAAACATTGTCAACCATTTTCAATATATTGCTAAAAAAGATTTATTTTTTAGATTTTTTTGTTTGTGCTTGTGTGTGTATATATATATATATATATATATATATATATATATATATATCAATATGGCTGCCATCATTGATGATATATTTTCAAACTCCTGCAGGATCCTATGAACATCCTGTGTATGTGTTTGGATGTGTATATACACACACAAACACATATACAGAGTGAGGGGGAAAATTTCTATGAAAAGAACAATCAGTATTGAATTGCATAGACATGTATGCAAGTCTTGTTTTACAAGGAAAAACCTGTTGATGCAGAAAACAGAGTTGCTCATTTGAATTTCATCCAAGAGCATGAAATCAAACCTAGTTCATTCTGGGATAATGTCCTTTGGTCAGACAAGTTGAAGATTGAATTATTTGGACATAATGCTACAACACATGTTTGGTACAAAGATGGTACAGCGTATGACCCTAAGAATACTTTGGCAACAGTGAAGTTTGGAGGGGGTAGTATAATGATTTGGGGATGCTACAGACAATATCTCAATTATAGAAAAAAAAAACTACCTGCAGATTTATATCAGGACATTTTGAATGAAAACCTATGCGTTTCTGTGAAGAAGCTCAGACTTCAAAAACGATGGTTATTACAACAGGATAATGATATAAAGCACAAAGAGGTGGGGTTAGCAGACAACAATGACAATATTCTACCATGACTACATCAGTTTTGAGATCTGAATCAAATTGAGAATTTATAGAGAATGTTGAAAACAAAGATTCATCTCAAGACCCCAAAGAACATTGATAATTTGAAGAGGATTTGCATGAAAGAATGATCTCAAATACCCAAACATAGTTGCAAAGCACTTGTAAAAAACTATCAGAAATGATTGTCAGCAGTAAAATCTAATAGTTAGGCAACAAAGTATTAAATGTAATTCATGATTTTGAATGAATCCTTTTTTCACCCCACTTTTTCCTTATTCTCTTCATAATTAAAATGACATTTCATTAACTTATTTTGTATAATAGTTTTGGTTATATTGTTACACATATTATTCAAATATCAGAGTGTTTCACCCATATTCAAGTTGGAAAATACTAATTTTTTTTAAATGAATGAATACTTTTCCCCCCTCACTGTATATATATATATATATATATATATATATATATATCATGAATTTAAAAAAAATTATGAGTTTTTTTATTATAGAAATACATGTAAAATGCTCTTTAAAGAGCAATTTTCCAATTTGCAAGTGAATGATAATTGTGTAAGGTCTCAATAATCATCTAAATTCTTCATATAGTAGGTATCTATGAAATGCTGATTAAAATCCTTTACTTCTTCCTAAAAATGGCTGTCACCATTGGTTTAGTAGTCAGAATGAGTTTTCTGTTTACCCCAGGTCCGGGGGGTTTTGAAGTTGGTGATGATAATCAGGTGGGAAAAGTGTATGACTGGGATATGGCAGTATTAGCCTGCTTCTCTTCGCTGCATGTTGGTAGTTACATGGGAGAGATAATGACAGGATTTGAAATCGGGAATATGTTCTTTTTCACTGCATGAGGTCATGTGGGAAAGAAAGATATGACTGTATTTGATCTCATTCACCACACACTGGTAATGTGGGAACAAGATGAAGTTTGGTTGAGGGTCTTTGTTCAGTTGATGTTTTCTAACACAAACCCTCCTCCTACCAACTTCCAACTATAAAGCTTCTCCGGAAGTAGACACATACTACCCTATTGATACATAGATTTTTGACTTGTATTTTTCCTTCTTAATTTTTAGTGAGTTTGTATTTCCCTGAGAAGTTATCCTTTATCATTTCTATTATTGGCCACTAAATAGTTTGTAAAGATTTCAGTATTGACTTGTGAAAAAATGTGCTTGTTCTTTACAGTCTCCCTGTTTTTTTGTTATCCTGTATTAATTGAGTCTGTCTTCAAGGAACAATGCCTATCATAACTATTGTGTACTAAATAAAATTATCAACTTAATTGCAACTTTGGAAATTATTTTAATCTAGACATCATGAATAATGTATATATATTGTCATTGTTATCAAGATGTATATTTACTGACTTGACCATTTACTTGTCTTTAAAGGAAATGAGGAAATCTGCATAAAAGTTTTGGAGAGCTTATACAAACAAACAGCAAAATAATCTTTTACAGCTGAACTACAGTGGCACAGAAAGTCTGTGATTATCAATAGCTGCACAAATTATATTATCTTTCCAGATCTTTCTTAATAGTTGGAGTCTGTTTTTATATATGTATTTATCCAACCTCTCTACAATGAGCAATATGTAATACAAGGTCAATTTTTGATTTTCTTCTGCCTTTTGAGAAATCATTATTTACATGATTTTTCAAATATAATGAAATTTTAGGATAAAATGATCATAACCCTACAAAATGATTCCACATTTATTGAAATTAGACAATCCAAAGAAAAGTTAATGGTTTTAAGGTTTCCAGATTTGCTTTCTTTTTGTTTTTTTTCCATTTATGTGTGCATTACTGGTAGAGTGGAAATGAGTTTAGTGCTTGTAAAATTCTTTGGTACCACAGGATCCAGGACTACAAGAAATTTCCAAGGAAGTTTAACTTTGGAGCAGCAAGGATGGAATTCTTTCTTAGCCTATATATTTTAATGTTTATGCATATGGTCATAGCTTTTGTTTATGTTTGAAAACTGACATCCCTGAATGGAGGGATTGAAAAAATTTTGAAAAATCTACCAACCACCAGCAGCGAATAGTACTTATCAAAACGATCTGCCTAAGTAGTTAAAATATATGTGTGTTCCAGTAAACTCCATGCTGCATGTAACGACTGACATATGTCTGCCACCACTACCAGTAAATTAGGAAGTAGATAACAGAACCTCTAGCTTAAAAAATTACACTGCCCTGTCGGCTGGGGCATTAGAATGCACCGACTGCACCTCTGCAGAGAGGTAAGACTCCCCCAATGGGGCCACCTGTTGGCCGTGGGTGGCGACCCGTGATACTTAAGGATAGAACCCAGGTGGCTGAGCAGTCCATGACTTGCAATATTCCACTTTAGGCTTTTCTTGGGCTAGACGGGTGGTCAGAGAGGCCCCCTTCGATCAATCAGCTGGCCACGTCAAGCCCTAGTACCTCCCCAACCCTATTGCCCTTATGGCATCCCCCAATCCTTCTTATCATATGTTATAAGTTATTCTGTCAGATAATTCCTCGTGTTATCGTAGTCACAGAATTTCTCATTACTCTAGCATGGGTCCAGGTGCCAGTTACATTGGGTTTTTATATGTAAGTGTGTGTGTATTGTGTGTGTTAAAAGTAGTCTTACATATTATGGTTTGTGGAATTGTTTGTGAACTTGTATCTTATCTTTAAAATATTCAATATGCATTTTAAGATAAATTATTTAATTTGTACGTTAGAGAATCCATTTTTTTTTTTAATGTCAGGTAAGTGAAAAAAATAAAAAATAATTAGGGACTGTGAATGTTCCCTTTCAATTACTTAAATGTTTACCATTCCCTTCCAGTGTATATTGAGCTTTTATGCTGGCAGAAGAGAAAATATCATTGGGAAGGAGTTTCATTCTTAATTATTTTTTCTGTGTTTTTATTCTGGCCCTGTTTACTAAACACATCAGCTTTGGTGGATTATTTTCTTTTCTTCCGGAAGTTGTTTGTCATAAACAATAAATAAAAAAAGATGTGGTGTGTGTGTGTGGAGAAGTAATAAACTTTATCCAATGCAAAAAAAAATTGTATAAAACTGGAAGATTTTAGAAAATAAGGAGATAAGTGATTAAAAACAGACAGACAAATAATTTATGCTTATATTTGCAATAATGCACACAATCATGTTATATCTATATATACATACTAAAGAAAATCATTTATAAGAGAGGGGCAATAATGTCCATATATATATATATATATATATATATATATATATATATATATGTATATATCAAGAAAATGAAAATATAATGAAATATATATATATATATATATATATATATATGCACACACTCACACACTAACATGCACAAACATCTTGTATGATTTATGCAGGTATATTAGTTTATTCCTGCACATAATTGTATATATGTGTGTGCATGTCTGTACATATATATGTATGTACACACACACACACAGATATTCAGACTTATGATATTGAAAAAATGCAATTCCCTTTTGGTTTTCTTGTGTTGAGCTTTCTTTGGAATTAGAGAGTGGTTGTAACATTTGTGGAGGCTGTTGTGTGGCATTCAAAGTTGGGCTATATGGAAGAGCTGGGAGGAAGGCAATGCCCAAAAGCCCTCACAGAGAACTTAAAAGAACTCTTTCAGAGAATAATAAATACTCTTAGTGTACACTGTTGGTGCTGGGTGTTGGGGAGATTCTGGTGGTCAGAGAGAGCTGAAGAATTTAGCTGTTAAGAAGCTTTTCCTAAGTTTGGAGATTTAGTTTCCTTTACTTCTTCCTCTTTCTCTTACTTCCTTCTTTGTTTGATCACCTGTAAAGCAGTTCTCTGCTTTCTTACCAAACATGGATGCCATGTTGGTATTGTTATAGATAGATTCTCTTCATTTTTTATAATTGATATGAATTTTTTAACTAATATTTTAACCCCACCACCACCACTATTTGTTCTTATATACTGAAGTTTGCTTTTTGATTAGCTAGTTTGTTTTTTTATTTCCTTTTATAAACAAGTTCAGTTAACTGGTCATATATTCAACTCCATAAGAGGCTTTCCTTACATATACTTTATTCAGCTATGACCATGCAAACAAATGGAGTTTTATTCAGTGTTAATATTTTATTATTTGCTAACAACTCATATTTTAAAATATGCACACAATTGTTTGTGTGCCAGAAAGACTGGTTTTGTAAACTACAAATATCAGATTGAAAGTTTTGTAAAAATTGGTGAAACTTTCTAACTCCTGTAGATGTGCATATGCCAAAATATGACTTATTTTAAATTTTAATTGTATTTATAACTGCAAATTTAGTCTCTGCAACTTAGTAAAAAGAGAAATATTATCTATGTACGTTTATATATTCATGTATAAATAATGGACCATTCCATTTTAATTGTGAGGAAAGAAATGGGGAAAAAAAGAACATGCTACACATCGGAAAGAAAAATCGAGGAGGGTTGAGAGTGTTTGTCTTGGGCAGCACTTCTAAGTAACAGGGTGGAGTGAAAATTTCAAGGGCTGACCCAAGTGGCACACTCTATCTATGCCATAGCACATGAGGATTTGTTATGTAATTATTTAAATCACACCTAAACTATTATATTCATAGCAATGGATGGAGGTGGGGCAAAGCCCCCTGTGTGTGATAGTGTGTGAACCAATTTTCAATGAATCGGTGTACACTATATTATATATATTAATACACTTGTACCTTCATTTGTTCTGTGTATCATACCTTGTTATCATATCTGCATATTTTGACTAAGTTAGAAAGAATAGGGAATAAAATCTCAGCTTTGGCTCCATATTTAATACTGAAATCTTTGTGCATTGAAACATTTATATTACACTTTCTCAGTGCAGTCAAGGATTTCACTCCAGTTAAATCAAGATTATTATACTTTTTACATATTAAGTTCTTTGGTCAAAAATGCTTTTATAAACCAATTCATAGGAGTAGAGAAGCTCTAGAACTCATTTTACAGACAAAAATAGATTAGAAAAAGTCGCCATTTTTCACGAACCCCACCAAATTTAGAGAGCTAAAAATCAATATAACATTGTACTTGCAAAATATCAGAGAAATAAAGACACACATAAAAATTCACTGTTCATTATTTCTTATGATATTTCTATGAATTTTTTAGATGGCTTGATAATTAGTATTATTTGGATTATTCAAACTATTGTCCTCATCTTTATTGCTATGGACACATAGCATAGTGGATAAAGGCGTTGGTTTAGACAGTTCTAAATGACAGTTATCTCTAGGCTGCAGGTTCAATCCTGGTCAAAGGTGACAATAACATAGAATAATAATTAATACAGCTTATCGCCTGTACCCCAGCTATGGTTAGCGGAATGAGAACAGGATACCCCAGTGGATTGAATAAAAGGTTGGGTTCAAAGTTCAGTGATGGCTCCTGATTACGACAAGAAGGTTCCTGAGTTCAAGAAGGCTCCCGAGTCTGACAAGAAATACCTGAAAAGGCACATTGACCAAAACGTTGTACAGATAGCAATAAAGATGAGGGCAATAAAAATCCAAATAATACTAATTTCATATGATGTTTGTCAATTTGAAATTAGTCTTCTTAAGCTGATGACTCATTAGAGGATTTTCTTTTGAGAATTAACCAACTGCAACAGCTATATTTTCAGTCATTTTAAACTTGTCTATTTGAGAGAGAAAATAAACTACTAAATTTTGAATGTTTTGTTAAATATGTGCTTGTCAACAAAGTACTTCACATCCTCTGATATGAGTTTTAGAGTGCATGCCTAACTTAAAGGCACTTTTATGAAATAACTTTTAATAGATCTTACAAATTTCTTACAGCCAAGTCCTTCCCATATGAATAGAGAAGAATAGCTTCAAAGTCCTCGCTTACTATGGATGAATACTACAAAGGGATTCAGTAGTTGGTACATTCTAAGCAACAGATAAAAGTACACAGTACCTTTTCATTGGATGCCTATTCTCAACAATAGATAAATAATTAAATGTAAATTATCTACAACTATCTTGACACTTCTTATCTTTTACTTAAATCTTTAAAATAAAAAATCTAAAACTAAAACTATCCATCTCTCTGAAAAGTAAAGGTTTTTCTCTCCCTATTTTTAATGCATTGGATCTAAGGTTTGTGTATGTAGCAATTGTTAATAGAAAAATTCATGCAGGGTTCGCAGAAGCAACAACTTTATTCCTGTTCAGTTCAAAGAATACAAAGAATGGTTTATTGCCTGCAGCTCTTTCTGAGATAAACTAGGAACTAAAGATGAGAATCTTTGCAATTCAAATGACAATATGCATAATGTATTCAAAATATATTAAGTAGACTGAAAAAGGATTTCTAGTTCATTTATTTTTGCTTTTTACATTCACATTTAAGTTTTGTACCTAAGTGTCTGCAATTGAATGATATTAAACAAGTTAGTCTTGCAGTTTATTGCTCATGAGTTTAATCTTTATTTGATATCTCACTGGTGTTTCTTTCAGTTAATGTATATATTAAGAAAGCTCACAAGTTAGATTGGTTGTGATTCGAAATGTTTAGTATATCTAAAAAATATTTTTATATGATTTCACTAAAATCAGCATACAATGGCTATATCACTGTTGATATACCACTTATTGGCCACTTATTCTGTGTGTGTTTGTGTGTGTGTATACTTACAAGTTATAATAAAACAAATATTGAGAATCTTGAAATTAAAAAAGAATATAAATGTAGACATGTGCACAGCTGAGCAACATATGATAAAAATGACTAGATAAATCCGTGCCAATTTTTTTAAAAATTGTGAATCTAGTCTTGAAAAATGTTGAATTAAATATTTTTGGCAAAACACTGGGTTGTAGAAGTGCAGTGACCTCTGGTTTTAGTTAATAGAGTCTTTTCCACTGCCTCTCTGCCAGATCAACAGCATGACTCTGTAAAAAATATTCATGCTGGTAACTTTATCAACCTATAAATTTTTTTTTATTATTCCATATTCCCCTAGTTTTATATATCAATATACTTGGTAATTTCTCTATAATTTTCTGCCTTTCTAGCAGCTCCATTAGAAGCTTTTTCTCTTAGAAATTTTGGTTTGCACCTGAGTTTTAATAATTACAGTATTTATTTTACCATCTGCAAATAGAACACAAATTAAGATTCTGTTTACTAAACTTTTGACAGCATGAAAATTATTTAAATGCATATTTCTTAAAATGTCAGGAACAACAAATCATATAGATTGGTAGTTGCATTAGCCATTTCTATACAAGGTAGATTAGGTCAGTCTGTTTTGGACTTTAAGTCCAAATGTTATTTTAGATTGTTTACTTTTCAAAACTTTTTATGTGTATTTCTATTTTAGAGACTTGTTACTAATTCACTCAAAAGCTGATTAGATTTTTTTAAATTAATACCAAGTCTTTAAAATGATATTTTGATATTATAAAACCAATTTAGAAAAAAAAGCCTATGTCCCATAATTATTATTATATTTGCATATTTTTCTCTTGTATAAAGAGTGCTTGTTGTTTCATATGATTTACATTTCCAAACACTGCATTCTTGTTTCAATACTTTGCTGCTATTGGATTTTTTTTTCTTTTTCTGGAGACGTCTTTGATTCTTGGCCAGCACACTTGTCCAGTTCTGAAAAGGACAGCCTGCCTCTTAGCAGTATTCATCGAGATGACCAACCTACTTGTGAATGTGTAGAGAGATGTTCACCAAACACTCCAACATATCACCAATTGAATAACAGAATAGTTATCTGCCTGCAGTCAGTGTTGCTGTAGTTGTTGATTAGTATGGCTCAGTAAATGTGAGAGGTTTATTTTGTATTTATCTATCCCTACCTTGTACCTCAGTGATAGAGAATAGATTTAAAAGTACAAGTAGAATGTGTGCATATGTGTATTAGGTGTAGGTGGGTTCTATTAATGGCTTAATATCATTGGTACTATGCCACTACTTATTATGCTTCACCACTTTGTTTAATTGTGGCCATTACAATTACCATTATTGACAGATTGTATAGGTTGTTAGTGGTGGTGGTGGTGGAGGCTATGATTTGTGAGACTTATATAGCCACTTTGGGTGTTGTTAGATTCAAGTGAGTCCTTTAGCAAACACTTTTGGAAGCCAACTTTGAATAATGATAAGAATAAACTTTTTTTTTTTTCAATATTACAGATTACATAATATACTGTTGCCAGTATATTATGTAATCTGTAATATTGAAAAAAATAAAGTTTATTCTTATCATTATAAGATGGACAAAAGTTAATATTTCATAGGAATATGTATGAATGATGAAATAAAAAAACTCAAATAATGAAAGTAAGGCTGCTACAACATAGACACATTTCATTATTACCATCAGTAATATTAAACACTTATGAGCAATATATGCATAATAAAATGATAAAATGAATTTTCATGCCCCACCACTCTCATTGATTAAACATTTTTTTTCACTGAAATCCAATCTAAAACATCTTTGATTTCAAATGATAAAATGAGATCTGCATACTGTCACTGAATAGACATCCAAAACAATATCACAGTTCTAGCAGGACCAGTATAATAATGTAATTATTACATTTGATATGTTTTGCAAAGTAGTTCAGTATGTATAATGTATAATAATCTTGATTTAACACACACAGACACACACACTCTCTCTCTCTCTCTCTCTGTTCATTATGTCCAATTGAAACAGATTTGTGTATTGCTTCTGTGCATTCAACCCCTCTCTCTATCTTTCTCCTACTGTTTCTTTCTTTATAATATTTTTCTATGTAGCATGTCCTTTTTCTTCCCTTTCTTTGTTTATGATAAAAATGGAATGATTCATTATTTAACTGAGGTGATGATACTCATAAGAAATAAGAATTCAACAGATAAGCAACACCAGGTAATCAGGATTTACATTTTTGCATTACATCTTGGATGATTTGGACAGTCTCATTTTTAAGCAGAGGGTGTTGCAAGATGATAATGGCTGTACTTTTAAGGAACATGAGTGTTGATATATAGATTGGGGAAAAAAATCTAGGAATGATCTACCAACAATGAGGGGACTATTTTAGAGGAGACAAGTTTTGGATGTCCTTCAGGTAAAAACAAATGAATAGAACATTTAACATAATGTTCCTTCAATTAATTCTTGCTTGATATAGAAAATGGTGTATCTTCATTTATAGAATAAGCATTATTCAAGAGAAAGATTAAATGATATGTTTTTTTAAACTGGTTGTAGAAGCATAGGCTTATGTTGGATAGTAGTGAACCATTGAATGAGTTATACAGGGGATTTGTTTATAGTGGTGAAGGTTTTGGACAAGTTGATAACAGATGAATGGTGCATAAGTGTGCCTCAGATTCTCTGAACAGCACTACTCAGCTGTTGAATCCAGAGTTTTCCCTTTTTCTAGACCAGTTGCTCTTGAGAAACCAGTCTACTTTCCTATTTTACACATAGCTAGGAAACAAAAGATGGGTTCATGCCTTTTCTGATGACATTAGCATGAAGTGAAACATAAACAGGTACATCCAGGATCTGAACTCAGCTAGTCAAGTCCATTTCCTTATGATGAGAACCATTACACCACCCATGCAAACATGCACACACACACACGCACACACACGTGTGTGTGTGTTTTAAAGAGATGGTGACTTAACGGAGAAGACAAAAAATCAAGTGAGTCACAATTTTGACAGTTGAGAAAAAGTAGTAGTAACTGAATAAGTCATAATAATGAATGAATATAAAAAATGCTCAATATATATATGTAGAACTAGTTTAGAAAATTGATTATAGCTGAATATATCTACCTCAGTTTCACTAGGTGGATCTTCAGGTTTGATTGAATTTTTCTGTGATGGGATTTAGACTGAAAGTATAAGTTGGTGATGGTTGTGGCCATTCTCATTCATTCTACCAATGGCATTGTAAATCCAAGTAAGATGGCCAGGAGTCCTGGTCTGTGACAACTCTTACATTAAAGTCACCAAGCAGGTAAAGCTAATCTTGTTTGGGGATGTTTTTTTACAGTCAACTCAAGCTCATCATAAAATTGGTCCTTTATTTCTTGGCAAGGTTCTATGTGTTGGTGCGTACACACTCACCAGGTAGACAGGTCTCATGGCGGTGGGTTAAGATTCTTCCTGAGCCACCTGTGGATGGTACTATTGCTCCCCATGTTATTGACTGCAGTCAATAACATGAGGAGCAAATTCTATGTTCCCTGGTTTTACCAGGAGGCTTCCCTTACCAGAAAAAAGGTGTAGTCTCTTTCTTTCAGTAAGTCAGGTTTCCTGAAGGGTAGAGATGTCAATTTGTCACTTCAAGAGTTTCTTGTTAATAACTCCGGTCTTGCAGGCATCACTTATGTCCAGTAGGTCTTTGTTTTGTTTAGTGCACAAGTTTACAACCTGCTTGTCTGGATAAATCCCTTAGTTTCAATGAAACAGGCAGGTTGTGGTGGGATAGCTCCTAATTGTCTGAGGCCTGCCCAGATTGATGTGGGCACAAAAGGCCTGGGTATGATGTATGGAGACCCTGTGTTGCCCAAATGACAGAGCCCCCCCCCCTCTCTGCCTCACTGAAGTGATTTAAAGGATTGAACCAATACATTCAGCATCACTTCGGCTGCAGGAGTTGCCAATCAGTGCTTTACTCACTGAACTGCCTAAGAGAGTCCAAGCCGTGATTTCTGTCAGGGTTTTCTCCCCTAGCCTTTTCCTCTCCAGAGGATACCTTCAAGGCAGTGAGGGGAGGTTTAAACTATTAAACCCATAGGTGGGGCATTGGTTGGTGGACGCCAGGCTATGTTTATACACCAGTTGGCCTGTGCGTCATGTTTTTGGGGCCCACTGCTGTTTCGAGATCCCCTACAGTTTAGCCTGAATCCGCAATATTGATATTGATCAATATATATATATACCTCAAGTAGTCTTGCTACATACCTGGATACTAACCCAGGTATTTCCACATCCTCATGTAATGTGCTAGATGGACGTTGAGCAAAAAGCTTCCTTCACCCTTTGACAGGTTTTGATTTTCATCCTGCTAGGTGTCTAGCCACCCTCCTCACTTGACAAACTTGGTAGTGGTACTGGTTTAGTTGTTGGTGATCTGACTATAGAACAGGTAGTACTGGATTACTTAGTATCTGAAGCCCTTTAGCAACCTGATATGAATATATATATATATATATATATATATATATATATATATATATATCCACAAGCACATTTACTTATTTCTCTGAATGTTTGAGATGATTAGTATTATCTGCGTTATTCGGACTATTGTCCCCATCTTTATTGTTATTTGTACAATGTTTCGGCCGATATGCCCTCCGGCCTTCTTCAGGTATTTCTTGTCGGACTCGGAAACCTTCTTGGACTCGGGAACCATCTTTTCGGACTCGGGAACCTTCCAGAATCCAATTGGACACATCCAATTGGACACATGGCCTAGTGGATAAGGTTAAGACAGTTCTAAGTGACAGTTATCTCTGGATTTCGGGTTCAATCCTGAGTAGAAGCAGTAACATAGAAAAATAATTAACACAACTCCTACCCCAACTATGGTTAGCAGAATGAGAACAGGATACCCCCGTGGACTGAATAAAGGGTTAGGTTCAAAGTTCCATGATGGTTCCCGATTACGACAAGAAGGTTCTCCGACTATGACAAGAAATACCTGAATCTTGTATCTCTACAATTCAGAAAGAAAAACACTAAAAAAATGTTGCTAGTTTATTTTCAGCTTTTGTTCACTATTTGCATTATTTCTATGAATAGAGTTTGTAACAAAAACAAACAACTAGATTAAGATTAGGATATTAAAATGATTAAAGAAAACAATGAAATGCTAAACAAACAAAAGAGAAAAATGAAAAACAAGCAAATAATTATTCATAATTGGTTCCTTCATTAGCCATTTTTAAAAACATGGAATTTTAATGAAGTCCTCAAAACACAACCCACTACCCCTAATTCCCATCGCACACAATTTTCTCTCAATTTATAATCACCACCTGAGGAACCCAACAGCTGTAACTGAAAAATATGCAAATTTATGCAAATGCTTACTTGCTTTAGGAGAGTGCTCACTAGTTTTCCTAACAGTGTTGTTGTAATGGTGAACAGGCATCAACCAAAGTTGTGATATTATTATTCCACCATGGAATATTTATTTTGGCCTGTTGACAGTAAAATTGGTTTTACCCACATAAAGCAACAACTTGATTTACATGGAAAATATATTGTCTCTGATTGAATTACATCAAAACTTGCAGGTTTTCATGTTTTTAAATGCAGTTGATAAAGATAAAGATCAAAGAGGCCTTGAATATATGGCTAATACGTGGGAGAGATAGAGGAGATATGTTCAAATATACGTGTTTATTTAAGAATCTGGGAGTGAGTGTTGGGGTAGAGTTTGATATAATTGTATATATGTATCCAACTATGACACATTCTATCATTGTGTGGCCAAATTATTGCATTTATTTATTTAAGAATATGTATATTAGAGTGGATGCGTATGGAATGTGAATGTTATTTGTGCACGTGTGTGTATTGATTTTAATAAGTATCAATATAGATAATTATATGCAAATATCCATGTAAATGAGTGGAGATTTGTATGTGTCTCTCTCTAACACACACACATATATTTATGAGAAAAGAAAGTCTGATGGACATGTTTCACTATGAGGATAGCTTCCTAGCTTATAACAAGACAAACACACACACACACACACACACACACACACACACATATATATATATATATACTAGCAAATATTGTGCACCCTCCAGGTGCATGTATTTAAGTTTTAATGTAATGAAATATTATACTAAATTAGAAAGGCTAATGAAACTAAAGAATACAGATAAAAAGATTTGAAACAGAGGGGGTATAATCATAAAAATAGAACAAATGAAACTTACTCTTCCATCACTTCCATCTTTCATTACTAAATTTTTCTAATTGAACTATTTAGTTAAAATAGGAAGTAAAGAATGAAATTGCAGTTATTTCTTCTTGTTAATCGATTTCTTTTAAGAATTATCCCCGAGATTTTTGCTTATATTCATTAAGATAAAATTAAATTGAAATTAGAAATCAATAATACTAAGCACATATTTATTAAAATCAAATTCTTAATATCAATATGTATGTTAGCCTTCCTATTTACACTGTAAACTGCTATTTTGTTGTATATATAAATAAAATTGCATGTTATTAGTATTTAGATAAGGCCAAGAGTAATGTAAAACAATTTTATTAATGATTGAGGTTTAAATAAGAATAAAATCATGGAGAATGTGACGTAAAAAACAAAGGGAATTGTGACTTGCATAAAAAAAATGGTTCCTTGCCTAAGGACTAACAAGTGAAATTACTCCCCTGTGCCAGTGGCAACCAGATGGAATTCATGGTTTAATGCAGGCAAATATCATTCATCCTTTGTACAATTTTATGAAGAATACTTTAAGCAAGAATGTGATGGCCTTGCAGTAGATGGGGTTATGGAATTAGTAAATGATGATTGACTACATCATGAATCTGCATTTTATAAATGAGAACTGCACCCATTTAATAACAGTTTTGACAAACTTAGAAGAAACAAATCTTTGCTTGCATGCATTATTTATAACATGATGGAGGATGTAAAAGGAAGCTCTGATCAAAATTTCTACCTCAAAGATAATTAGGCACTGCAACATTCAATTGTTTTATTATCTAGTCATGTTACATTTTTATTTTTACATATAATTTATTTTTGGACTCTGATTTAACATTTCAGAAACATTTGTAGATATTTCCTATTTCTTTGAATTTAATAAAACTGAATTTTTTTTTTTTTTTTCAGTTTTTATAATGATTATAGCATATTTTGTTGCAATTTTCTCATAAAATGCCATAAAAATGGAATTTACCGAAGGTGGAAACGGAATTAAGAAAAATTAAAAATGGAAAATTAGGGGCCCTAATAATGATAGAGTCAATTTTATGACTCAATCATATAAGTTTTATGAAGTTGTATTTTGAGATCAAACTCTATTATTCATTTTCAACAGTTAATTCCTTAATAGAGTAACCAATTCAACTTTTTTAGTGAAAAATAGAAAAAAAATTATTTGAGCCTATAGATGTGAATTTCATGCAGCAAAGTTACACTGCTAAATTCACTATTAAAATTTGAAGTGAATAAAAATAGGTCAATTGAATAAGAGAAAAGACCCTTTTTTTGCATCAATTCAAAGAAAAATATTGTTTTTAAAACTATGAAAAGAGAAAACTCACCACAAAAATTATTTTAAAAAGAAAATAACTTAAATTTTCAAATAATATTTTTGGGGTCTTGAAATTTTTGAATTTTTATATTTTATATTTATTTTTATGATGCAGGCTTCTGGATTTAAAATTGGATAATTCCTTTATTTTTGGTAATTGTTTTAAAATTATATTTTTTTTTATTTATTACCTCCCTTGAGTAAAATTGCACATGCCTACTCATCATCATTACACAAGAAAATGAATGATTTCCTTAGAAAGAAAAAAAAGACTGAATTAAAAACGAAATGGAACCAAAAAACCACGGTATCAAGGGTGGGAAAAACGATCAAAAATAAAAATTGACAAAGCACCCAACTCTAATATGCACACACATTTACTCTCTTATATAGTGAAAGAGTAGACCTATCTACATATGGAATAATATAAGACTTTCTTAACTCTTAACATCCTGTTGAGAATTTTCAGTCCAGTGCTCCATTCCTATAAGGATTTATCAATAAATGGCTAAAAATGGCCTTTTCATTTAAAGTTATCTGTTATTTCCCTTAAATCAAAGACTTTTAAGTATGTTTGATATTACATTTAAACAAAGACTATCATTTGGTGTAGATTAGGAAAATGAATGTGATTTCTGTTTGGGTGGAATGAGGCGGTATAAGACGTTAAGAGTTAATGAACATGTTGATATATGTGTTCATATATTTGTTTATAAGCATATATTTTGATTGTACTCAAAAATGTTTCTTTGTATATAAATGTCTTCAAGTGTTCCTGTATATGTGAATCTGTGTAGCTAAGGTATGGCCTGCTACTTCTATGCTTTTATTTGATGTTTAGATTTGTCTGTATGACACGTAGCTCTAAAATGGTGTGTGTTCCATATAAATTTCTATGCATACCCAGCTCCATGGTGAGGGATCCACTATATATCAAAGATGTAATTTCTCTTTTTGAAATGAACTTTAGTTTCTCTTGTTAAAAATTGTCACCTGTTTGTATCATTATTTTCCCCTTCTTCCCTTTTCCTTTTCACTTTTTCTCTCTTCTCTACTCTTTCCTTTTCACTTTTTTTCAGTTTTCTCTTTTCTCTCCTGAGTTTTCTATTTCCTTTCTTCTCAGTTTTCCTTTCCTTCTTTTGGCTTTTACTTCTTCTCATTCATCCCCTTTCAGTTTTTCTGTTCTCTTTCTTCATTTCAGTTTACCCTATCTTATCCTTTCTTTTACCATTTATTTTCTCTTTTCTTTCATCTCATTCCTTTTCTTTTTCAGCTTTTTCCTGTTCTTTTCTCTCACTCCTACCCCATCATCTATTTTCTCTCACTCCTACCCCTTCATTTATTTTATCTCACTCTTAACCCTTCATTGATTTTCTCTGTCATCACCTTTTTTTGCCTCTCTTCATTTCTTACTTTTCACTATTCACCCTTCCTTACTTTTCACTATTCACCCTTCCTTACTTTTCACTATTCACCCTTCCTTACTTTTCACTATTCACCCTTCCTTACTTTTCACTATTCACCCTTCCTTTTATTCAAATGTTCACATAATTTGTCTCATGAACATTTACATGTCTTTTTCATAATGAGCATAATTGTGTGTATTACTAATGGCTCTAAAATTTTCAAATCAATTTTATATCTGAGCACAAACAGGAGAGCCTAATGGCAGTGCTTAAGAATTTTAACTTTTTCTAAATGATAAATTCCTGTAGCATTTCAGAGATTTTGTCTCATTTATTTGGTGCTATAGAAGGTGAAGAGAAATTGAAAAATATCACTTCTTGTAATTTTTTTCATTTTTAAATCTATTTTTTTTTTATTTATCATTTTTTATTTTTATATCTTTTTAATCTTTAATAGTTGTTGATTGTAGATTTTTTTTTGTCTCTACAATTTTTTTTTTTATCATTCACTTGATACCTAAAAATCTTATAACTTAATTTTATCTTGTACATTGCTGGCCCTTGTATGTATGTGTTTACACAAATACACATTCATATTTAAACAGTACATTTGTCTCCTTTATATAAGAGTATATACACAGACTGAAAATCTCATTTCAAATGGTGGGTAGGGGGAGTCCCATGGAATAATGGTTAACATACTGGCCTGCGTTATCGTAGTAATTGAGTTTGAACGCCAGTTGCATTATTACATTCATTTTCAGACTAATACCCTTGGGAAAGGTATAAACCCCCTCTTCCTCCAGCTATTGATTAAATAGTATCAATGCTGTTTTTCTAGAAGGATGGATTTGGCATTAAATAGCCCACAAAGGTTGATATTCTATTAAACAAAGAAACCAAACCAAATCATTTCAAATGCTTGTATATTCAATATATACACACATAAATGTACAAATGAAAAACATTGTTCCAACAGTTTTTCAAATATATATCAAAGTAGGTCTTATATATATAAAATATGAGGTTTGTATCTTAGTCTATTTATATATATATCTAGGCTATATAAATGTATATGTGTGTTTATGTATACTCTCATACATACAGTATAAATGATGAAGTGTAAAATGTATGCATGTAGTTTCTATTCATATAAACTAATGAATATATATCTATTGATGATGATTAATAATATATATGTGGCAGATTGTGTATAGTGGGGTGGGGGGTTCTTCCCCTATATTTAATTCTAATATATACACTGTTGTTGCCCGGGGCATTTTGATCTCATATTAGCAAATGGTGGTGGTTGGTGGTTTCTGTAGTTTTTGATGGAGGAATGGTTTTGGTCTTTTTCTCTCCTCAGGCAACCATTTTATTTCATCTGATTCCAAGAATGGATGAGGTGAGAGCATTGAAATAGTGGGATGGTAATTGAAGGGTTGATGGATAATTTTCTGTTCATATTGCAAACGGCTGCAAACTTATATTAACATATATAAATGTGTGTCATACTTTAAAATTGCTTTTCCTCTCTCTCTCTGTCTCTCTCTCTGTCTCTCTCTCTCTCATCTTTCCTTTCCTTTCCTTTGCTTTCCTTCTTTTTTTAGAGGGGGAAGGTTGTATATTAATTTCTCATTTCAGTTTATTACATTTTATTTGTGAGATTAATTTTTCAGATTCTGTGTAATCATGTTTCAGGATATTTTAGTTATAGTCTTATTCAGACACTTTTACTGAAATGCACATGATGTTTGTATTGGACTTGAAAATATAAATTATGTTTTATTTTGTTTTGGGTTTAAAAAAATCAACAGAAATAGATGCCATGAAAGAACAAGCTTGTTCTACTGTCTCCCTTCTGATGGTTTTAATAACATACTCTAAATATTATTATGATGCCAGAAATCACCCAACATAATGTTCTTGAGCACACACAAATATATATTTATATATATATGTATATCATTTTCCAAACAATCTAATAATTATACACTTTTTAAAATGTAATTCAGTTGTATTGCAAACTATTAGAGTACATCGAGAATGTAATATGATTTTCATCCATGATCATTACTGTAATTGTTACATAGGAAAGGGAGAGATTTGCAGAGTGATTAAAAGAAGCAGATCATCTACAACCACCAGTTATACAGGACCCTTGCTATTTATTTTCTTCTTCTTAGGAGATGTAAAAAGAGATTTGCAGGTCATTTGTGCAGATGCTATTAAATCATATTTTGCATTTGGGGAAGTATGGGATGAATGCATTTTTTTTTTTTTTTTTTTTTTTTTAGTATTCAATCTTTTTTTAGTCTGCATCTTTTGACTCAGGTTTGTCCTTGAATGTCTGACACTGTCCACTTCACTCTAACCATCTAACTCTCCCTAACTGCCACTGAAAACCCTTGATTAATTGACTTCTTCTGATTGGGGTCTTGCCTCATCCACTCCTTCAAAACTAACTACCTGACTAATTTCCTTGTTTCAAATTTGCAGGCCTTCTTTGTCATGTTACTAGGTTGACATCGTGATTGTTATGTTTAAAGTGTTGAAATATTTCTATTTTCAGTTTTGAAATCTCATATAAATATCTTGATCCTGTCAATAGATGATCACATGCTTCTCCAATATATACAAAAAATCAAAATAGGTCTATAATAAGAAATAAATATTGTATCTTATGCAATATGAATTGCAAAATACTATCAATTAATCAAAAAAATTAGAACAACTCAGAATAAATATCTTTTTTGTTTTAAACATTTTTAATACTCAATAAATACACCAAACCTGAAAATGTATATTTCAAAACCAGTAAAAAATAACAAAGTCCCTTATAGTGTCAATCAATAGATTCCCTTGATTTAATGATGTCATTCAAATGTTATCATCCTAGAAGAGAGACACAGAAAACAGTTCAACAGGTCAGATTGTCTGAATACAACAATGTCTTATTCTTGTTCTTAACAATCACCAGAAATGGTCTCAAAACACCTGGTCCCCGCGGAAAAGACTATGGCTAGCTCTTACACTCTATTATTCCTCATATACATTCCATTATAAGGAAACAAGAAAAGTTTCATAAAAAAATAAGACTTAAGGAATTTCTTATTTTTTTCATGCCCATATCATGTTCGTCACATTCAATAAGACTTGTTTACACACACATATATATAAAAAGTTTGTGAAAAAACATGAAATATGTTGAAAATTGAAAATGAAAGTTCCATCAATAAACCAATGAGTTCTGGGATTAATATTTTGTCTCAATTTGAATGGGAATCATTATGTAGCGTTTTGATAAGCATTTTTTTCTTACATTTTGAGTGTTTCCTTTTTTATGATTAATGATTGATAGTTTAAATAAAACTGAAACGCCATTGTATCGGCTTAAAAAATGTCAATTTTTTGTGTATTTCATGTTTTTTCATAAACTTTTTATACATTTCTTTCTTGATACACACATATATATATGTATAGATAATATATGTATATAAAAGGATATGAAAACACACAATGCTGTTGAAATTAAAATATTTTATATCATATTCATAGCTAATATTGAACAATATTTCAATCTATACAAATCATCATCAGAGTTTGTTTTTAATCCGGGCTCATCGAGAGAGAAGCAGAAAATAACTTAAATTCAAAACGAAAACATTGATAAAAACAAGCTCTGATGATGATTTGTATAAATCGAAATATTGTTCAATATTAGCTATGAATATGATATAAAATATTTTCATTTTAACAGCATTGTGTATTTTCATATCCTTTTATCTATACTTATACCGTCAGGTTCATTTCCTTACTCTTTACTTATATATATATATATATATAAAGATAATCTACTGAGTCAGACGAACCTACTATTAGTTTCGCATAAAGCTCTTCAGGGCTAAAATCTGACTGAAGAAGAAAAAGGAGCAAGACCAATAAATACTACTAACCACAGTAGTCATTTAAATTAGCAAATCATACTGACCAATAAAAACACAGAACGCTATAAGTTTATTGTTTAATTAAAAAAATATTTAATTTCTATATTAACTGATTTTTTTTTTTTATTTTTTTTTTTTTAAATTTTATATATTATTTAGAATTAAGCAGATTTGAAACAATGTGTAAGCACCCCGTCGTCATTCTCATTCTATATATATATATATATATATATATATATATTGCTAAAGAAAGTACTGGAAAACATCACAAGAAGGTCTCTAGTTAAAACAATAGATAGCTATATAACTAGTTGAAATTATGTTTTTTAATCATTTTTTTTAATAGAAAATAGTTAAGTTATTTACTTTTTCATAGAAATTAGTCAAATTTTGAAGGTTACACTTTCTTCACTGTGTCTGAATTGAGAAAAAAGTGCAAAGTTGTTTAATAGAGGCATGAGTTATATTTTTCCGTTAAATTGAAGAAATTGTAGCTGGCCTGAAACAAGTTAATTTTACGTGATGCTTTTTTTTTTATTCTTTCATCTATCTCCCTGCCTGTTCCTGTCTCCCATTGTGAATATTGTTCATCTCTTATCCAAATATTGGCACTTGATGAAAATCTTCTTTTCTATCTGACCTGTGAGCAGCTTTGTGCATTTACTTCAATGCAAAAGTGTTGAAATAGTTTAAGCCTTCTTTTTCACAGTCTTTCCCTAAAATGTGGCTATGTACATTTAAAGGTTTCAAAATCACAGGAAAGCTTAGGTTAAAAAGAATAGATAAAGGATGATAAAAAAAAATGATGTACAAATGATGCTTTGTTTTTTCTTTCTACTAAATGGGACAGGGGACTGTTTAAAATTGTAAACAAAAAAAGGGAAAGCATTTTTTCCCTTCTTTCTTTCTGCTCTGAAAGATTAACAAATGATTCTTTTAATGTAAATGGTTGGTAATATTCCTTATGCAAAGGTTTATTTTTATGATGTAATTCTTTTTTTTTTTTTATCTCTTTCATAGAGTTAAAGTTAAACATGTCAAAAACTGATTGGATCTTCAAAATAGATGAAATCCATTATCTGTTTAGTATAGTGAGGAGAAATTGAGTGGATGAGAGAAAGAGAAGGTCAGAAAGTGAAAGTAGTTAAGGTGGTTTGTTTTCTTTCTTTTTCAATTGCTTTACATTTTGTTCTCACTCTTTATATCTCTCCTCCTCACTCTATTTTACATTCATTTGAAATTGTCTTTTGTTTACAATTTCTTTCTTTTCTGGTGATGCTATCTGTCAGAAGACTTTAGGATTGTACTTGTCAGACTGTATAGTGTGCTTTGGTGTCAAACAGAATACAACATTCTGCCAATGCTTTGACTATTGTCTTGAGTTAATTTGGATTAAAATCTTGGAAGAAGCAGATTTAGCACTGGGGTGGGGGCTGCTATCCAAAGTGGTCCTTGCTCCTTATAAGTACTTGTTAAGCTGATTATCATTTTTTCTTTCTTTATTTCTTTCTTACATATCAAAGTGGTTGGGGATTGAGGTAACTTGACCTTCCCCACCATCCAATAAGAAACCAAAAGAAACAAAACAAAAAAACACAAAGCAATCATTAAATTTGATAGAGTTTGAACAAGATAGAGTTTGATTATGTAATGGTTTGTCAAGTGAAAGTGTTGATTCTTTAACATCTTATCTACCAATCCAAAATATACTCACTTTCCAACATGGGTGAAAAATCTGCTTTATCTGTCTTCAATTAAACTAACATTGTATTATTCATAATTTGAAGTATCATATTGCTTTTAACATGCACAGGATGCAGAGTATGGTTTTGAACCCGTCCCTCTGTTGCAAGGGAATACATTTGATATCTGCACACTCAGTAAAGTAGTTAACATTACTTGAAAAAGTAGATTCTCTGTGACACTGTGTATTTTTTTGTTTAATTAAAAAAAATACAATTTTGTTTTTTATTCCTTTGATCTTATTACAAAAGAAGGAGGACAAAATGATGGTTAATTATCTTTTTTTAGGGTCAATTCTTAACCTCTACCTGAATTCATGCAAATCATTAAAAAAACAAAAAACTAACACAAACGTTGCTTCAGGATGCAGACATCTTACTTTAATTAACTCTTAACATCCTGTTGAGAATTTTCTAAGTCCAGAGCCCCATTCCTATAAGGAATTATCAATAAATGGCTAAAAATGGCCTTTTCATTTAAAGTTACCTGTTATTTCCTTTATATCAAAGACTTCTTAAATATGTTTACATATAAACAAAGGTTATCATTTGGAGTCAATTAGGAAAATAAATGTGACTTCTGGCTGGACGGAATGAGGTGGTATAGGACATTAAGAGTTAAAGCTACCCCAGTATTCCATTTAAAGATAGTTTATGAATGGTTGCTATATTAAGCCTTTTCTTCTTAGTATCTAATGCAATCTCTCTGAGCCCAAAATTTCAGGCCAATGGTGTATAGTAAAACAGTGCGCAGACAAAAATATTGGACTTCTAGGATCAAAAAGTTGAGGGCTAAAAAGAAAATTGAAATTCGTCCTGTATAAATACAGAATTAGATCTGCAATATTTGGTGTGTGCATTTGTACTAGATTAGAATAAGTTTAATGGAGGTAAATAGCATTCTTCTATTTGTTCACATTTTGGTCTCTTCTTTGCCTACCAAATTTTCCCCTGGCTGTACCAAATTTACCCATTATTTTTTACCTGTATGATGGATATCATATTTCTATATGATATAAGTAGACACTTTTCTACCATATTTTCATGTTAAATTTCTTTTTATGAGCATATATTATTATGAAAATGTTCCAGAGATGTATCAGAAATTAGATTTTCAGTTATTATTGTTATATACATTATGTTCATCTTGGGTATATAATGGGAGAGAGTAGAGAGATGAGAGGATGAGGTGGGTTCTTTTCTGCTTGTTCTTCTTTGCCAGTGCCCATTTTCTTCTGGGCTGATTTCTTTTCATTTCTTGTTTATAATAAATAAGCAAGACTTTTTTGTTTTTAAAATTTTTTATTAAGAACTCACTGCCCAAAAGTGTTTCTAACCGCACGGTGAGAAGTTGGCATCTAGGGACCTAACTTTGATTAACTGCCAAGATCTCCTTAACTAACTTAATTTCTTTTCACATGCCTTTCTTTGGTTGAAGTCCAGAGGGAGGAGGTCAAGTAAAGGTCATAACCTGCCAATCATAACTATAGTGGCTAATGGTAATTTTCCCCCCTCCAATTTTGAATCTTTAACGAACTTCAATTCAAAAATCTAGCTACACTTCATACATAATTTGTAGGCTACCCATGATATTATGTAACATTATAAACTTGTAAAATAAGTTGCCATAATTTAAGTTTTAAATATATATATATATATATTTCATGAAGCAGCATCAATCATCATTATCCATTTGGGCTAGTCCTGGCAGTGAGGTGGCAACAAAGTTGCAGTAGGCAATGGTCAGTGAGATGCATTATCTCAGACACTCCATTCCATGAGGCTGGCACCTTAAATGAGAAGTCACTTTACCCATGTTTACTGACTTGTATTTGAAGTAAACCATTTAGAACTGATTGCCAAAAGAATATTACCAACATATTCTAGCAGTATTTAGAACTATTTTGTGCCTATCGTGTCATGATTAAGCACTTGTCAATATGCAAGCATGCTTGAAGTTGCCCTCTCTCAACCGAGTTTTCTGCTATGTCATATTTGTACTGTCTTGTCTATACAAGACGACACATGATTGGTTTATATCACTCCACCTCCCAAAAACAAAGAGGTTTTACACCTCTAGTTGACCTTTCATTTCTTATAAATTATTATGTGGGAAGGAAATCTTCTTAACAGGGATCTTGATCAGCTTTCATCCCCACTGGAATCTTCAGGCTGTGGATTATGTTCTTCTCCTTTTTCACTTTGCATGGACTCATCTGTATCATTCTCCGCAGAGTTGTCTTCTTCCTCCCTTTTCTCTTCCATATCTATGTCCTTCTCCTCTATTCTGCTCCTTATCTGGTCTGCATGTGCTATATATTTGTTTTCATTTTTGTTTATTAGGGACATGTTATGTCGCCTCTGCATAACGAAATTGGCCCTTTCAGGAGGCATGTCTTTGTGGTTTTTGTACTACATTTTCTCATTTGTACAGTAGGATATAGTGATGGTAGATCAAATCTGTCTTCCCATTATTGTCAAAGGACTTTGTACACATCCTGCATGTGGAATAGTCTTGTAGCTCATTAACAATTTTTGGTTAATAGCTGTCTATATCGTCTATTGCATGATCGAATGCCTTTAATCCCATTTTAATGGTTTGTACCATTTGTTCTGATAAAGCATTAGATTCAGGATGGTATGGCCTGCATCCTATTCTTTTTAACCATGAGGACAAGATTCTAGCATGTTATCTGTCACAAGCAGTTTCAGAACATTTGTTTCTTGAAAAAATCACACTTGATATTTGTTTTTTGGTGCTTATTTTTCTATTAACACAAACCATCTCTCTGAGGCCATGTTGAAAGGAATCTACTAAACTTATTAGTAATCTGATACCATTGACATAGACATGGTCTATAGGAATTCTCCTCCATGGTTCTTTCTCTCTTGGCAAAGTGTGTACCATGTTTTTTCTAAAAGTTTTTATTTCCATACATTTTTGGGCATTTTTTAAATGTATTCTTCAACATCACATGAGTACCCTTGCCACCAGGCTTTAAGTTTCAATCTTGTCTGAGTTGTCACTATTCCACAATAAATATCATGTACACTTTTATTTATGTTGTTTTTTTTAATTGTCTGAGGTGGCACTATCAAATCTCCATTGCATATTAAATCATTGACTTATAGCTAATCTGTGTCTCACTTTTTTATAAGGTCTCTCTGCTTTGAGCAATTATTCTATCCATTTCTTTTGATTCTCCAATAAACATTGTTTAATATGGGGTCCTGTAGAGTTTTTGTCTTTAACCGCTGAAAACGTAATATGTCAGTTTCAATCCAGTGCAACATTTCATCTTCTAAATTATTATTCCTTCCATTTTCTTTCTCATTATCCAATTTCAATCTCAATAATACATCAATGTGGGGTATTCTACTCCCTTTCATGCATTCAATGTCAAAATCGAAAGCCATTATCTTAATAGCCCACCTTGAAGTATGCAATAAAGTTACTTAAGGCAATTCTTTTTGTGGGTTAAAAACTCCAATGGTCTATGGTCTGATTTCAATAAAAACTGTCTCTGTGCTCAAGACAATTGATAAGGCTTCTTTTTCTATGTTTGAGTAATTAGCTTCAGCCAAAGTTAATTTTCTAAATAAGTACATAAACAGATGACCATTCTGTGATAATATTGCTGACACAGCAAATTTACTTACATCACTAGTAAGTATAATTTCTTTTTTAGGGTCAAAAACTTACACAACAGGCTTCTCTATTAATGTTACCCTGTTGAATGCAATATCTTTTTTTTCTTCACACTTGAATGCACTATTCTTTTTTCTTACATTTTTAAACAGTTGTATCAATTCAGAACACTTTGGAATATATCTAGTAGAAATTTGCTAGTTCTAGGAAAGATTCCAGCTCTTTTTTATTCGTTGGTGTTGAAATTTAATCTATTTTCTTAAGTAAATACTTTCTTTAGATATTTTGAAACCGAGAAAGTTGATCATCGCACAATTAAATTCACATTTGTCCAGATTTACATGTAACCCAGCATTTTTAAATTCTTTTAAAACTTTCAGGTTTTTGTTTTAGCAGTTCTTTGCTAGATGCCCCCACACATATATCATTCTGATATATCATTATATTTTATATTTGCCCTAGAAAAACGTTCTCCAGTGCCCTTTGAAAAATAGCTGATGCTGTTTTTATCCCATTAGGCATACTGGGTTATCATAGCATTATGCATATTGGTATATCTATGGTAGTTCCTTGAATTTATTTATCAATCATTATTTGATTGCCAATTTCAAGTCAATTTTTGTGAAATATTTGGTGCCTGCCAATTCATGTAGAATGGTTTCCATGTTAGGAATCAGAGCAAATTTTATGGGTAAATCCTATTTTGAAGTCCCCATAAGTTCTCGTACTACAATTACTGGTGAAGCCTAGTCACTATCGCCATTAGAGACCCTTTCCAAATTCCTTGTGTTGATATCATGTAACAAAGAAAGATAACTTGAGTTAGCTTTCTTTGTTACAAGAACTCTCCCCTTTATAAAACCCCTTTTTGTGTGCCCATCAATTTTCACAGCCTCTTCGCGTTTGGTAAGCAGTGTGAGTTGGACATGACAAATAAGTGTCCTTTAATATAGTTAGCATTTGTGTTGATTATGCAGTGTAAACTTAGCCCAGAGGGTGCTAACAAGTGGTAGCAATGAAGTAACAGTATTTTGATCTACAGATGAATGTTAGTATCAATTTGAAAAGATTTTTTATTTAAAAAAAAAAAGGTTTTTGAAAATACCATGTGGCCATACTTAAAAAAAAAGAAAAAAAAAAGAAAGTGACATAAAAAAATAGGTTAAAAATTGTTTCTTAACCAAATAAAATGAAAAAGTGATTGCATATATCTTCAGAGACCACTTTAATTTAAGTGATCTTTTTTGTTCAGATAAAATAAATAAATAAATATGATTACTATATTTCCCCACAAAAAGAATTAATAGAAACAAATTTATAAGTGGACATGGCTACAAAAATAAGTCCCCCTCTTTCAATAAATCCAAATCGTATGAACTATATGAACAAGATTTACGAGCATAGTCAGAAATAACAGATCTGGATGAACATAAACAAGTGATAGTAATCACTCTTAGTTTATCCGAAGATGACAAAACAAAAATAAGAGAGAAAATTTTTGAATTTTATTTGTCAAATTAAAACAAAAGGATTGATTACATTCATGGATAAAAATATTGCCAAGGATGATCTTTCAAACTCCATTGAGAAATTTGAAGCTTTTGAAGACTTTTCTCATAATAAAGAGCAGTACATGAATATATTGCTACATTTGATGTTAAATACAGGAAAATTGAAAAGAAAAAAAATGACCTTTCTACCTGAAATTTTGGCATTTAAACATTCAAGAAAAGCTAATATTATCATTAATATTTTGGTCCTGGCATGGACTAAAAACACTTAATCCATGTCTCAACATATTCAGGCTGTCCTCATCATCTTGAAGGGTTTTTATCAGCCATGCCATGCTGTTGTGCTTGAAGTTACTCTCTCTCTCTCAACCAAGAGTTTCCTTCTATGTCATATTTGAACTGTCATGTGTATACGATATGACACTTGATCGGTTAATATCACTACAGTGCCATTAAAGCCTGCAATATTAGGGGTCACTCTAGGGACAAATATTTGAAAATAATACATTTATTTGGTCCAACTTGAAAATGTTCTTGTAAGAATAAAACCTTAATACTTAACTCCAGAAACTTGTTAAACTGAGGACTTCTTAGAGAGATTAAGAAAAACAATATTAAATGTTATCTAAAGCAACACTTGGTGTAAATTTCTAAGTTGTAAAAGGTAACACCAACAAACTACATATTCTGATAACTAAAATCATGTGGAATCAAATAATTCACTTCTGTTTCTTTCTATGTACACAACCAATATTTCAATGTGGTTAATGGGGAAAACTGATTCATATACAATCTAGATAATGTCCCTGAAGATCTTTGAGAAGACTTTCTGGAGCTGATACATTATTCTTCTGCAAAAGATGAGTTTGCGTTTGTGACCTCAAAGATTTTTTAGATCATTGTGCATGGATATTATCCACAACTGAATAGCAATGCATTGAAAATCTTTTTCTCTCATTATATGATTAAGTGAATCTGGCTTTTGAGCTCTGCTTACCACCAAGTCTAAAGCACCAAACCAGCTTCATGTGGAACTTAACTTTCATTGATCACTCTCTTCTTCCTCCCTGGATAATTTTGAGCTTTGAAAATTTACAAAAGCACTCAGCTATCATACTGGGTGCTTGCTGATTTTATCAATAAACTTAAATCTTTGATTGTGTAGGAGTTGAAGGATATAATATTGGTGACAGCATGTTGGAGTTGTCTGCCCTTTGTTTGAAATAAAAAAAAATTGATTTAAAAAAAAATGAATTGCTGTCTTTTGTCTTCAGTGAAGTGGAGCTCATAGAATGATCAACTGATGGTCATTTAAAATCAAATGAGTTTACCATTCACACAAGATTTAGAACTACTCATCTAAAGACCACTAGATAGAATCTACACCTGAAATTCTAAGTTAGTACTAGACATTGATTCATTCAGACAACTTTCCTCATTTTTGTTGCTTCAATTTCACTGTCTGGTCATCTTTGTCAGAATTCCTGAAATATCATGCTGTTACTATTATACATAGATATGTTTTCCCATCTGTATTGTTTTTATTCACTCTTTTGCATTTAGTGACCTTTCAAAAACATTAACAGAATCCTTTATTTGGTATGTTATTGTCATTCATGTCATAATTAGTGTTTTTCTTGGTAATTTCTGAACACATAACCATTAATTCTTCCTACTGATGGTGATCTTCTTTTCTGCAGAATGAGTGTATATTTCTGCTCTGCTTGTCATAAAGATTGAACTCGTGTCTTCCACAAAACTAGATTGTGTTCTGTAGGACACCCACTTATTTCTTTGTTTTAGGGACAATTTTCAAAGTGATGGTGGGAGTCTGAAAAGAGTGTCAAACAGTGAAAAATAGAAAAGATTTTACTTCCAATTTTTGACAACAGTTGTGCATGACTGAATTTTCAGCTTGAACTCTAATAAAAAATTTAAAAATTAAACAAAAAAAAAAAAGCATTGCAATAGACTTAATACAAATGGGACATGATATTGGTATTGGCACAATCAGTTGTACCACAAATAAAAGCCCTTGTAAAAAAAAAAAATCTGTTTCAGACAAACAAGCAAGCAAAATTTGAGTTTATGAAAGTAAATGTCTAGTTGGTTTCTAAATGGTTGTTCAAATTTTATTATTTTAAATGACAAAGTTGCTCTTTTTTTTTCTTTTTTTGGTAAGTAATTATATGGTTTCATGTAAATAAAGATAATCATTTGTAATCAATTATAGCTTCAAGTAACTTTTCTTAATACAAATAATTTGCACATAATTATATGGTTTCAAGTATTCCTATTTAATACTAATAATTTGCAAGCTTCAAGTAACTATTTCCATTTAATAATAATCATCAATTGTTTGTAGACAATTATATGGGTCAGTGTGAACCTGGGAGTGATGGTAATGAAAGGCTGATATTTGTTTAATTTTTGTGAAGGTAATCCCATTTTTTATTTGTAGCCATAATAAAAAAAAAAGCATAGGGTGAAATGTAATTAAAATAGCAGTAGATAAATGAGACATTTTTTTGTAATGTAGCTGTATTTGCAATGACTGATTTTTATTTGCTCTTTGCCTCTTTCGGTAATTATTTTCCTCTTTAACTTTGCTGCTTCTTCCAATTTTCTATTTTTTGTTTCAACATTGTTTCATTCCCCTTCCTTTTCATATCTTCCATCTTTTTCTTTTCTCTTTCCTGATATTTTTCCTTCTTATCTCCTTTCCTACTTTCATAGGTCTTCTCTTCCCATATCTTTCTTACTTTTACATACACTCACTATTCCCTCATTTCCTCTATTATAAAAAATTGAAACTGATCAAATAAAAATCAATCATTTTTTTTATTATACATCTTATTCATATATACTGAGGGTTTTTTTGGGTTTTTTTTTTAAATTCTCTTTCTTTCATTTTGAGATCAGGATATTTTCCATTCTATTTCTGATTGTGTGAGTTCCTTATGATTTTTATCTCTGGTAATTTTAATTCCTTGTAGATAAATTCTGATTTTTCTGCTGAATTTCAATTAGATTTTTATTTGAATGTATTTATTTATTGTTATACTTATAAATTATTCATACATAATTTTGTCAATTTTGCTTTCATTATTTTGAATTTGCATTTTACAAAGTTAAAAAGACATCTTCTTAATTATCATTTTTCCTTTTTTACATTTATTTAAATTATTTATCTAGCTTTCTTTTCAGATTTAAATGTTTTGTGTAAAAATGACAAAAAAAAAATGGTTTTAACAGCTAAATATTTAATTTAAAAAATGTAAATCTTTTGCATAAAAGGTGTTTCATACATGTAAATGTATTTTATTGTTTTGTTTGTTTCAACCTGATATGACTTTTAAATATTGAATCTGTATCTATATGGTTGAAATTGTGATCAGAATGATATTTGTTATATTTTATGTTCAAGATTTCTAGAAGACTTTGTATCTATTTTCTATATTTTCAAATGTTATTAATGTTGAAAGAACTGGATGTATATTCCATAAAGCTAGCTGAAAATAATCATAGTTTTTGATAATATACAAAGTGTCCTCAAAAATGTGAATATACATTACATTATATTACAACTTAACCTCTGTTCTACTGACCCTAAGTACACTCATTTTTACACATTGGTGAAAAATCTGTGACAAAGAGGTCTTTAATAAAACTATCATCATATTAGTTATAATATATCATGTTTCTAATGTTTTGGCATGCAAAAAGATACAGAATGGTTTTCATCTAGCCATGTGGCACCCAGTAGGTGAAAGTTTAAACATAAAACGCTTTTATTGCAATCTTTTACTCTTATTTACAAAATTATTAACACCTAGAAAACTGAGCCTGCAACACATGTGCCCCTTTGTCTCCTGATTGAAAAATAGCTGAAAATGTTTAGCATTGTAATCTCAGCAAAGGGATTGTTTTCATTAATTTATTTCTTTAAAGACTGAAATAGTTATTCAGAAGTGTATATTAAGTGAATACAACAGATTAAGTAACATCAGACTGTAACGATTTTTCCTGATCAGCAAAGAAACTTATAGTTTAATGTTATTCTTATGGAATATTATTTACTTCTGGTTAAGTAATTGCAGATCAATGCTTTTTGTTAATTGGTGCCTTCAATTGGTCTACTAGAGAGTAGTACTTGTTTCAATTAATCTTTTGCTTCTCAAGAACAAGTTCATAGTAGATGACTCTCTTCTAAATCTACCATATACACAGCATTAACTTGTTTTAGTAAAGACCAACCTTTGGTATGGTTGTCATAGCTTAATACAAGGCCAGAAGAATAGGCTATCTAGTAAGAATCAAACTCCCTTAGTAGCTTAGTTCATTAACCATTTCTAGTCTTTGGTATGGTTAATGGTGGTTCATTTCATTTGTCTCATGATCTCTTGCATTTCATATTATTGTTAAATATTCACTATCAGTATCATAATTTGTTTCATTTATTTCAAAAGTAGAACTTTTTATTGTCTAAGTAGTAAATGGTATACGAAGATCAAGTCCAGTAATGTCTTTTTAATAACTTATGCATAATCAACACTTAAAGTAACTAACAGGGAAATTGATACAGATATATATTTTATATTCACTGCTTAACTTACATATTATGAATGTGCTAATAGTCTTCTATGACCCTCATATAACATCTTCAAGTAATCTTTTAATTTGATTGCTACCAACCCCTTGTATAAATTCACTTTTCTTCTCATGTATAGGTAAACAACAGTGCAGTTGGAGCCCTCTACCCCTAAAACAAAGTTGCTCTAACAGAAAGAAAATCAACTCATGTTTGCCAATTAGCATAGTTGACTCCAAACTTGATTGAGAAATGGGAGTTGATAGGCATTAGGTCAGCATCCCAGTTCTGTAAAAACCTGCAATTCTTACAGAAATGAGCACTTAATCATGTTATATAATTAGTAGTAATACTGTTTCACAGATTCATTGCCAATGATTTTGATTCTCACTGGGTACATTTCCAACCTTATGCCAAATCTAATCTCTTCTTAAAGTTTTAGTTTGCTTCACTTGATGTAATGGTTAGTGAGCTAAACTAGAAGGTTTGTATTATCTGGAGATTTTGGACTGTTGTCCTCATTTTTATTGTTATATACACAACATTTCAGCTGATGTTCCCTCCAGCCTTCTTCAGGAGTTTCTTGTTGAACTCGGGAGACTTCATGGAACTTCAAACTGAACCCTTCATTCAATTTCTCAGTGGTAGACTCATCTCATTCATCTAACCATGACCAGGTACAAGTGTTAAGCTATGTTAAGTATTCTATGTTATTATCACACATGGTCAGGATTGAACCTGCAGCCTACAGATGATTGTCACTTAGAATTGTTTTAACACAGCCCCTATATCCATTGCGCCATATGTCCATCTGGACAGTCCAGAGTGAATTTTTGGAACTTATAAACCTAATTTTCTTTTTACCTAAAATATTTACCGTTATACTTATGTATGATTTTTTTACCTTGACTCATATTGCAATTTTTCTAATCTGGCCTTTTAATTATTGTGTACCGTTGTGGTATATTTTCATGGTACCAAAATGATATATGTCGCGTTGTCCCTTTTTTCCGAGCGCTACTACGATATCTGTCAGGTGGCGGCGGCGTATATATTGTATAGCGAGTCTCGTCCACGTGCCTCCAAATTCACAGTGCTAAAATGGTGTTGATAGAAATTATATCACGAGAAACATGTCGTCACAACTGCCAGCCTTTATTCCCAGGGTAGGTTCATCTCGTGTGCTGTATCGGAGAGGAGGAAAGGCAGAGAGAAAGAGAGAGAGAACACTACTAGATTACTGTGATCCCATAAGGGACCCAAGGTCAGGTCCATACCCTACGACCGCGGCAGGAAAAAAGAGACCGATCCCTTTCTTCATTGTTCCACGTCACCACGTGACTTCTGGTCAACACCGACTTCCGCTTGCCACTCAATTCTCAGTTCGGGGTCACACTGCAGTCAAACCATCGTTCATCCTGCGTTGGCTCATCACTATCCCTTAAACCTTTATCATCTCTTATTTCTTCCTCCTCCTTCCATTAGTAGTCCTAGCTCACAAAAGTCAATAATATACCCATCTTGCAACAATTGGTTCCTATATTCTATTCATGTCTATACTTGGTCTACTGAAGAAGTTACATATGAGTTGATTCTTTGAGATAACAGTCCAAAAAATTGAAATAATACAAATTATAAATAAAGCCTCATCACAAAAATTCAGAAAAATAGCAGTTTATTGTTAATAAGTTTAAATCTCACTCAATGCACTGTAATTCTGAATTTGTTCCAAATTAAACTAAGTTTACTAAATGACTACAATTGCTGCAAAACAATGAAAAAATCTTCAATGTACAAAATTCTATATCATTCAACATTGGAAAAAAAATTGCTCAAAATGCCTTGTCACATTGGAGGACTTAAAATGTTTGCTTGTGTTTTGCCCAAAATAAAGATAGCATACACTTTAATTAATCCAATTTATCATGAAAATGTTTTCAATCTCAAAATAGGGAGAATAGTTAATGGATTATCTGCATAATATTTCAAGAGAACTCACAATCTTCTAGAAGGAATCTATATCACTGGTGCCAATATGAATTTCTCAAACAAGAACTAATGATTAGGAGCAAAGTTAAAAATTGACTCTCTTATATGCTTCTATCTGATGCCATTTGAGCCATGAATAATATTTGGGTCAGATCTCAACAGTGATGTCACTTTTTGGTTGGCATTGGATATGATTTTGGCATGACTTCTCTTTGATCATTTTTGTGTTTTCTCCATTGGTTTGGCACTGATTTGACCATTTTAAGAATTCTTTTCCCTCCCCATCTTCTCTTGGTGTCTTATTGTTTTGTTTATTATATAGGTATTGTGTGTTTAATGTATCTGCTTGCATATATATTTTTTGAAGAAGTGTGTGTGTGTTTGTGTAATATATATATATATATATATATATATATATATATATATATATATATATAATAATATATATAATTGTGTAATATATATATATATATATATATATATATATATATATATGGGGGGGTTAGAAATATAAATAAAAACAAAATATTACAAAAGTTAATTTTATTTGTAGATAGTGAAGTCAGTATTAAAACATTTTGCTTTGCTGTGTTGGAATTCTTTTCAAAATGAAAATGAACAATGAGAAAGTATTAGAGAAACTTCTTTTTTCTCGTTAGCAGCATTCTTATATATATATATATATATATATATATACACACACTTACCATAACTGTATATGTGGACAGCAAAAATTTTCCTTCTTGCCCAAAACTGTGACATTCAACATATCAAAAGTACACGAGGCCAGCTTGCCTGCTACCCTCACATTTGAAGTTGTTACAGTACTGTAGCTATCATTCTTACCACATGTCACTGATTATTATGTTTTAGCTAATCAGTATGTGTATATATATATATATATATATAGTACATAGTAAACTCAAAAGAGTTTATTGTAAAAATTGTAAAAATATATAAAAAATGTAAAGTGGGTATCAAAATAGTATAGTATATATATTTCAGCTGTTAACAATATACAAGTCCACATTGTAATTTGAAGAAAGATGTTAGGATTCTAAAATTTACTTGTGGTGTTGAAGTCCGTAGATTTAAATTTCAGCGGTTGATTTCAGCGTTCGTTTTGTACACAGTCTAAAAAGACGGATATTTTCTTCTCGTCTATGTCGCTCTTTGATGAAGACCAACTTATCGATTTGGTCGAAACAGGCCTGTCAGCAATCACATAACAAACATCATATGTTTTTTCAAAATGTTAAATTTCATACTGTCGGATTAATTTCCATCTATTTTTCATATTTGTCAAATGAAAAAACATTATATCTGGAATTTTACACCTTGAAGACTTTCATCTATAAATCTACGGACTTCAGCACCACAAGTAAATTTTGGAACCCTAACATCTTTCTTCAAATTACAATGTGGACTTGTATATTGTTAACAGCTGAAATATATATACTATACTATTTTGATACCCACTTTACATTTTTATATATTTTTTACATATATATATATATATATATATATATATATATATCCTGTAAGAAATACTGCTATATAAAGCAGACCATTAACAATTTTGAGCAATCTGGAATCTCTCTCTCACACACACACACACACACACACACACACACACACACTGATGAGCCAAAACATGATGACTTGCCTAATAAGTTGGTCCTCCAATTATCTACAAAATACCTATTATCCAACTAGACATGTATTCTACAAAACTTCTAAAATGTTTCTTCTTAGATCTGCTACCATGATGTAAACTACAAGTTATTTGGTTGAGGTTCTGCTGAGCAAACTTGTTGGTCTACACATTTTATAAGCTAAAAATAGGATGGTGAGATGGTCAGTAAAAACACACTGATATTTTCTTCATGTTCATAAAACTGTTTCCATACAACTCGGTATGTCAGTGTATCATCTGCTAAATGATGACACTGCAGAAGACTCTTGCCATGTAAGTATTATTACTCCTTTTAGATAATGGTGCACATGTACTCCATCACCAACCTTATTCAAAGGAGGGTAACTCATTTGAACAAGTAACCTTCTTCCATTGATAAAAGTTTCAGTTCTGTCATTGTGAAGATGCTTTCAGAAATGGACATTGCTTAGCTTGGGTACTCTAACTGGCCTGCAGCAACATAACACAATACCTTGTCTGACTATGTTGCTAGGTACTTACCATAACTGTATATGTGGACTGCAAAAATTGTCCTTCTTCTCCAAAACTGTGACATTCAACATATCAAAAGTACACGAGGCCAGCTTGCCTGCTACCCTCACATTTGAAGTTGTTACAGTACTGTAGCTATCATTCTTACCACATGTCACTGATTATTATGTTTTAGCTAATCAGTATGTGTATGTAATATATATATATATATATATATATATATATATGAATTGTACAAATACTTATGACAAATATTCTATATACACACACACATATATATAGGGATTTTAAAATGTATTTATGAGTGTATATATATGGCTGAGGTTATGTATGAATTAAAAAAAGTAAAGTTGTCGGGGTGGCCTAATGTCGGTATCAGCCAGACAGCGAGGGAGTCTCTCCCCTTTTCACTAGCGCTAGACCAGGGAGATTATTGTAGCATTTGAGGTGGAGCTCCACACCTACCATCAGCTCCTCATTTTACCACACAGGTCCCTGTGCTACTCATATGCTGAGTTGGTGAGGGCCGGTATCGAACCAGGATCCTTGTGATTCCTAGCTGAACACTCTACCAACTGAACTAAACCAGCCCTAGTAATACATAAGGATATGCATAATTTCTGTTACAGAGATTGTATTTCTGTTTTTATGAAACTTGTATTATTTGTATAAAGTTTAAAATAACCATTAAGTGCAAAAAAAAAAAATTTTTTTTTTGCATTACTGACATTGGCTATTTTATGCTTTCATTTTAGGATTGCAAAAATATTATATATGGCAAACTATACTGTTTTGTCACTGTAAAGAAAGTAGTCTATCAAATATAGTATATGTATATAATATATATATATATATATATATATATATATAGTATGGAAAAGTTCATATTTTGTATAAGTCCACACACACATATATATGAAATGCACAAGTTTTAACATTTCATTCTCTCTTTTCAGGTGAGTGTCACAGTTCTGATTTCTGTGTCAGGATCAAAGTTGTTTCTGGTAGGAATATGATTTTCATTCATTGACATATTTTTTCTCTTATTCATCCTATTTTTTATACCCATTTCCCTCTCCAACTCTGACATCACTTTCTTTTAAATATTATTGGCTGCACTATAAATCACTTGATGGTTTAACAAGATTTGAAAAAAGCATGAAAGAACAAATGGCCAATGAGGACAATCAGCCATTTGTTGTGCGTGTACCTGTTATGGTCCCTGGTCACACAGTCCTATAAACTGCATTTTTTTCAAAAGGTTTTTCTGGCTTCAAAAAGACATTTTTTTTTTAAATTTTTATTACTCTTCCTTGGCATTTGCTACCATCTTCATGCATGGACACATTACCAAATGTTTTCTCCTGTTTCAATATGATTCATTACATATGTCCATGTTTGTACTTACTTCAGTGATTGTGAGTGACTAGGGCAGGTTTCTCTGCTGGGACAAAAGTGTTTGACTCCTTTATATCTCAAACTATAAAGAGTTACTCTGCTTCTCAGTCATGAAAGCCTTGTTGTTTTGTCTCTCCACCACCTCAAACTGATAATGACTGGTGCAATAAAAAAAACTTTTTCTTGTTTTTTTTTTCTTTTTGGTTGAAAGAAATATTTATATATATCCCAATCCTCATAAATATGGGAGTATTATGCTGATTGGGTAGTCTTATGCCACTAGTAGTGATTTACCTTCTTCTACGCACTGGCGAGTATTGTATTTTGTTAATGTTATAAAGATTCCATTTTTATTTCCAACCTCCGTTTGGTTATTTCTCAATTAGTAACCTTTGTTAATTGACAACAGTTTGGCGATGAGGATTCGTCCGAACTCAAATAAACGTTCGCCAGTACATTTGGCGAACAAAGTTTTCAACAATAAAAGAACTTATGTAAGCATTCACAAATACAATAGTCTACGATGAAGACATCAGCAAAACTCACGGAAAATCCACCAAGACTACACTGGCGAATGGAAGACCAAAATTACTAAAGCATTTTTTAGGATTACCAAGGTATTTTTTGGCTTAAAGGATTTTCCAAATATTACAAAATACAATATTCAGAAAAATATGGGATATTATTCCAACTACAAGAACTGGAAATGTAATGAAAGGTACGTGAAATTGGATAGTGTATTTTCATGTATTTTTGAAGGGATGCTTTCAGCCCAAAAAATGTATTCCGTGATAGAAAAGTAGAATTTAGGGATTCTATTTGCCCTTATGAAATTTCACAAATTCATACACGGATCACATACCATTAGTAGCTATTTATGGGTCCAAAAAAGGCCTACCAACCCATACAACTACAAGGTTGCAGCGATGGGGAACCATCTTACTAAATTACAATTTCAGGATGGAATTCTTGCCATCAAGTAAATTGTGTCACACGGACAGATTGTCCAGAATTATCCCCAAAAATATTGAACCTTTGGAATATACAGTCATTGCTTCTCTACAAGCAGAAATAGAGATTAAGAAATACTATGCAATAATGCACAGGAACTACCTGTGACTTTGGAAGAAAGAAAAAAAAGCATTCGATGACAATTTTATGTGTACTGGCGGAGCATAGATAGAGACATCAAAAGTTGGGTAAAGTCATGCAAAGACTGTGCACCACCAATAAAGTTCAATCCATGTCCAGAAACTGATTGGCTATTGTCATATCTGCATATTGACTTTGCTGGTCCACTAAATGGTTTATATTATTTGATCGTGGTAGACAGTTTTTCCAAGTGGCCAAAGATATTGAGATGTTAGAAACCAACCACTGGAGTAGTAATTGGGTTTCTATAGGAACTATTCCATCTTGCAGATTCTATTGTTTCTGATTATGCCAATTTATATCAAAAGAATTCAAGTAATTTTTAAAATGTTTGTGCTAGAACATATAACAATTGCCCCTTTTCATCCTAACAGCAATGGCCATGCAGCGCATTTTGTGGATACCATCAAGAGGGACCTAAAAAGTCCAACAGTGGGTCCATAGATGCAGTATTGCAACAGATTTTACAATAGTATCAGCCTACACCAAATAAAAATGCGCCTTTGGCCAGGATCCAAGCAAATATTATGTTTGCGCAGAAAATAAGATCGGTCTTTGACAAACTGATACTGAAAAAAGAAAAAAAAAATGAACATACAGTACACAAATCTGAAAATAAATTTTACCAACTGGATGAAAAGGTTTTCTACCGAATGTATCAGATGGGTAAAAGATATTAGGAAGTTTGAACTATTGTAAAAAGAATCAGTAGAATGATATATATATATATGGGGGTACGGGTGCAGTTCTTTGGCTTTAGTGTGATTGAAGGAGAATTCATTATTGTGAATAGCTGGAACTTAAACAAATTATTACTATTAAATGCTATAACAAGCAATAGATGACACATTGTAAGAGAAAAGATTTTACTACTATAACAGTAGGCTGTAAAACTACCTTATTTTCACCATTTTATAACAGGCACCCCAGCATGAGTGTGTGTGTGTGTAACAAAGTACTATTGATAAATTTGTAATTCAAGGGAAAACCTCTTAAATAAAAGCAGCAACATAGATGGAAGGATGCCTAAATCTTCCAGCCTTCCTCTCAAAAGGGAACTTGGTTGTCAAGTTTGACTGGGTCTCTCTGCTCAACAACCCTATTCAGCACATAACCAGCTTGTTGTGAGGGTCATTTTTCTCTGTCTCTCTCCCTCTTACTTGTGTCTGCAAACATTCAAGTGGTTTTTTGGTGTTGTCAGGTGCTATAGTGCCAGAACCAATTTCTCTTGGTTGTCTTCAATTCTTTGCTTCAGAAGAGAGAAATGCCATCCTCAATCTGTTTTTGGAGACTGTGAGGGAATTCCATGGAGCCAAATGGAAGATACATATTTAACAGTGACACAATAAATACACTATGCATGTTTACATATAAATATACATTTATTTCATGTAAAACAAATATACATCTCTAAGCATGCATGGATGTATGTATGTATGTTTATGTCTATTCTGCTATGTATTTGTATGTGCAAGCATAATTATTGGGGATGACTTTCTCTTTTCTTTGCTTCACTGTATAAAACTCAGATACAGAACTGAAAATTTTAAAAACTTTTTAGGAGAGGTGTATATATATATATATATATATATATATATATATATATACATGGTGTTCGGGATAAATTTGACAGTTTCATCAGGAAAAAGAAAAAGTGCTTGGTAACTACAAAATTTACTGGATGGTAAAAAAATTCAACAGGCATGGAAATTACACTATTGTCAACAAGTTTCACTCAAAATAACCACCATTAGCATCGATCACAGCCTCAATCCTGCTCCGGAACCTGGAGCAAGTTGATGTTACAGTTTTCCTGGGAAGGGTCTCAAAAAATTAATTCTGTCGATTAGCTGGGATTTTGTAGTACTGGCACAGCAATTGGTGTTTTTCTCAACAGCGCCCCATACATAATAATCCATGGAGTTAAGATCTGGGGAGTTCGGAGACCAAACATTGGGACTGGTGTAGTCGTAAAAATTTGCTGACAACCATTTTTTTTTTTCCCCCCAGATGTGTGGTAGGGGGCTGAATACTGCTGCCATACATATGGCCTATCATTGGCTACCCTTGTTATCCAGGGCTTGACTATAGTGTTTAGCAACTCCACATAGGCATCTGAATTCAACCTAATACCCTCTCTGAAAAAATGCAGAGGCATCACATCACCCTCAGAGGACACACTTTAGAAAACCATCATAGTTTGGGGAAATTTAGTCTGCATGACACGAAGAGTGTCCTTTGGACTCTATGCAAACCACCTGTGTGTTGTGCTTTTGATCTTGGCAAAAGTTTTTCCTATTGGAAAAGAACTAGATTGTTTGTGGTTCAGCAGGATATTTCACTTTGCTCAGAAATTTCTTCACCTTTGTCAGATGATTTTCACGGGCATTTTCTGGGAGCATTTGACATCTGCGGCACTTGTACTGAAAAAAGGGTTAGGTTCAAAGTTCTGTGATGGCTCCCAATTATGACAAGAAGGTTCCCGAGTTCGAATAGAAGGTTCCCAAATCTGACAAGAAATGCCTGAAGAAGGCCTGAGGGCACATTGGCTGAAACGTTGTACAGATAACAATGAAGATGAGGACAATCGTCCAAATAATCCAAATAATACTAAGTTTTGTCATGTTTTTATATTTGTTTATATATATATATATATATATATATGTGTGTGTGTGTGTAACACTGTAACCCTGTAACCCAGCAAAAATGATTATAGTGAGATTTTTATTAGACCAATACACTTAAAATGTTCCAACTTAGAGAATAAAGTTATTTTGAGTTCAGTTTGAAACTTAATGATAATTTTCTAGGATCTACACTCATGCTAAGCATGATTTTTTAGTTATTTAAATTCTCAATATAATGGAAATAGTGTTCTTCATTACTTTTGAAACAAAAACATCAGTATTATCATGGACTGCTGTTACAACAGGAACCCAACATGTTCATTGGTCGTCTAGTCAAACTTAGAATATTGAGATTAATCTGTTATATCATGTAATCTGTCTGATTGATAAACTCTTCATTCATTTTAAGCTATTTTTTTATTTTATTACATAATTCTAAACGTTTATGCTTTTTAGTACCAAATGAAGAAACTTTCTAAATTTCTAAAGTAAATTGGCTATAAATAGTTTTCAAATAGTCATGAGAATATGAGATTTATTGAAAAAAACAAAACAAACAATATAAAAATGATACTGAGAACAAAACAATAATACTCTCTCTCTTATAATGTCTGTTACACTGAGTGTATAAAATTTATATAACAATATAACAACTACGAGGGAGATTCAAAAATTATCCGTGCTTTTGTTTTATGGAAGCTGAGATCATCAGAGATGATTTGATAGGGAAATACCTGACTAATCTGCAGAGTACAAACTACTTCATCGATGATAATTGGTTTGCCATTACCATCTCTCAAGTTTGCTGACTCTTCTTATCAGTGGTGGAAGTTGACAGGCGTCTTTGTCCTCATATTATGCTAAAAACCTCCGATAAATTTCAGCCCCTGACATTTCTTCTGACCAGAGAAATCGAGTCACCCCTTTGGTGCATACTGCTAGTGGAGCAGCCATGTTTATACTGTAAAGACAGCAAGCAAAATGGCACGAGCAGGCTCAGACTTTGATCACAAACTGCAACCAAAACAGTGCCAACTATAAGCATGCTTGCACAGAATGCAGTGTAACAATAATTAAGATATGTTATGGCAAAAGTGTGGATAATTTTTTTACTCTCCTTCGTATCATGAGACAAAATGTAAAAAACAATGGTAATTTTATTTCACTTTATGTGTTGGTTTTACATGACAAGCTCTAACTAAAGCTGAAATTTTTGTCTGTAGTTTAGAATAAAATATTCTCCTTATTTCATTAATCTTTTTGACTAATATCCTCATGTTTGTTGTTTTGATAGTATGTTGTCTTGATTTTTTTCTAGTACATTAGGTTTCATTTGAAGTTGATTTTTTTATCAGAATTTTTGTTACTCAAATTAATCTGAATTAATCTTACTGGAGATTTGATTATATTTTTTTTTATCTCTAATGTGAAAATGATATATCAAATTCTTTCTCGTGTGAAAATTTAAAACTATTTGGAAATTATGAGATGCATCATACGTTTGGGGAAGGCTGGGTGAGTTGAAATATATTACTAAAAAATAACAAGTCTGCAGATGCTAGATCAAATAATTAGTGAGATAAAAGTGAAAATTAATTTCTCTTCAAATTTCTTAGATGAGTAATCATCTTTATTATTCACAGATTTATTAAAATTGCTATTCTTATCTTGGTTATTATTGTCAGTCAATGCCATTAAAAAAACCTTCCATATATATTTGATATTGCAGTATTATAGTAAGGCTAGTCTGCAGTGTTATAGCATATCAAACCTAAGTAATATTCGTGGGGGGGGGGACAAATCTTCTATAGCACCAGATTGTAACTTATTTAGGGACGGGTTAGCTCAGTCAGTAGAGTGTTTGGATAGAAACCACAAGGTTCCTAGTTCGATACCGATCCTCGCCAACTCAGTGTATGAGTAGCACAGGAATCTGTGCGGTGATGGTAGGTGTGGCACTCCACCTCAAATGCAAAAACAATCTCCTTGGTCTAGCACTAGTGAAAACGAGATAGACTCCCTCTCTGAATGACTGATACCAACTGTAGGCAACCCCGCCGACTTTACTTACTTATAATTATACTTCATATATATATATATATATATATATATATATATATATATATATATATATTATAATATATTAAGTAATATGGTTTACTATATTTATAAATAAAGTTCTCAATATTAGTAACTGAGCATATATATGTTAGGATAGTGTAGATAGTCAACAGCACTTAGTGACTGTCAGCTTCACACCTATGCTATCATCGGGTCAAGAGTTGGTCTGATGATCACATAGATGAAAACCTATTTTAACTTATATATACACACACACACACACACACACACTTGCAACACCATAGAGATGCAATGATCTAAATTTAAAAACTCTTTCTAAACAAATTATATAGAAAATTACATCTAGGTGAACAAATATTTAAAATCTCTCTACACTCTAGATATATAGCATCTCTGTTATTAAAAAAAACTTTCATTGAATTTTAAAGAAAAAATAACGTCTTGATTATAGCCTTGACAATGACCAACAATGGTGGAAAGTGCTTGGGGAAAAAATTCAGATGTTATAAAATTGAACCAAACTTAAGAAAGTTTATGAGACAAGAAAAATCAATGAAAAAAACTGTTAAAAAGAATTTTGTGGTTTTTAACAAAATTTGTTTAAGAGAAACACTGCTAATTAAAAAGACCTTATAGATTATAATTATTCAGCATTACCTGGATGCTACAAATATAAATTACATAAAAAGTGAAATAAACATAGATAAATTAAGCAAGCATTTTACTAAATTTTTGGACTTTTCCTGCTACAGCCATGAATTCAATATGAGGTGAAATTATATAATTTTTTAAAGTATTTAAATTTAAATGTATATATTTTAAAGATTAGAAATCAAATATGAAAATATTCTAATGATTTTATAACATTAATATATCTTTGGAGAAATAATTATCAAATATAAAAGAAAGAAAATATCTTACACGCAAAGAGTCCTCCATGTACAAAACTGTGCCCATGCTGGAAACATTGGGCTAATGTGCATCACAGCCTGCCGTAATTGTCAAGGCACTGATTCCAGTATTATCAGTTAGGCTGCACAAGAATTAGAAGAGTAATGCAAACATGAAGTTACTTTATTTGAGTGTTTGTTTTTAGGACAGAAAACAACATTTGAATTCCCCTTTTTGTTGTGAGTGTATTCCCAAAAGAGGTAATTAGAACTATAATTCTACTCCTGAGTGCTTATTTTCATGTGGTGTACTCTTTCAGTTATGTATTTTTGAATATAATTCTAATACCAACAAACAAAGGTGAAATATGATTTGTTTTTACTTCAGATTCCTCATTTTATATCTGGTTTGTACACAATAAAAGAATTTCCTCAGGGGGTCAAAAAGAGGAGTTTTCAAATTTCAAAACAGATCAAAATTAGCTTGGTAACAATTTTTTCCTGGTCCAACTTATCTACCAGACTACAATTCATATACATAATTAATAGATAAAATTCATTTAAAATATGAAACACCTAATTTTAAGTTTTAAATTTCATATTTTTAGATTCTAAAAATGAATATTTATTTAATAACCAGCCTACGTTAGTATTGTTATCTAATAACTTTTGGAGAAAACTCAATTGAAAAGTTAGGCCCCTACCCTTTTAGATAAAACAAATATTGATGTATAATTTTTGCACTGATAATCTAAAAGAAAATTTTATTTCATATACAACAGAGTAAAAAAAAATCTCTGAAAATATTTTTTTATTTTTTTTTTTTTTTTTTACATTTAATTTTTGGTACTTATCTTCTACCAGAAAAAATGTTTTTCTTCTGTTCACACCTTCAGTCTTTTATCTTTTTATTCATACTGTAATTAGTTTCAAAAGTATATAACCCCCACTGATATTTTGTGCCTCAAAAATAATGTGGGGGGTCAAAATTAAGTGAGCTGAAAAAAATCAGAAAGTTTTGAAATGAAATAACTGATACATTTGAAAATCTATTCATTTATAAATCAACACTGAAAATGTTATTAAAATTGGACAATTCCATGATTTTTGATAAAAAAAATTTCAATCAGGGGGGTTAAATTTATTTTATAAAATATATCTGTGAAATTAAAATTGGTAGATCCTACTATAAACAATCATAATTCAGTTATCTTTGCTGTCTTTAGTTTATTTGATAATTTTGCTTAGAAGAGTGGCAAGCAGAATTTTCAAACCTCACATCCAAAGTAATTTCTACTTAGATTCTCCAACTATTTTTTAAGTCCCTTCTTTTTAACTCACAATAATTAATTGTTTAATATTTTCAGGAAGTTTTTTAATCATGCTTTTTTGATTAATAATTTACAGCATCCAGAGATTATAGTTAATGTTTTTTTTTTTATGTTTTTTTTTACATCAAACGGTACTGCTGTAACAATCCCTGCCTCTGTTGCTGCAGAAAAGAACCATTCTGTTTCTTATTAAAAGTCTCTGGTTCACACTTTTGAAATGAGAAAAAAAAAGTTGGATTTGAGTAGGAGGAGATTTACAGTAAATACACTAAAGGGAGGTGCTAATATATTATTAATTTTTTTACCTTTCTCTAACAGAATTATTTTTAGTCTTGTGTGGGATTTCTGTAAGAGTTACATCCCTTACATCAGGCATAGATATACAAGGGTTGATCCCACTAAAGATACTGCTTCTAACTACTGGTGAACTGTAAACAACTCATCAGACTCAACTGGAATTCATGTGCAGCTAACATATGGTGTATATGTTTCTACACTTATTTGTGCAATACCAATTTCTACATGGCACTGCAAACAGACAAATGGGAAAAAATATTAACCAATGCAAGTATTCTTCTGTGAAGGTCTATGCACAGACCTTTATAAACAAGAAGCTAACTAAAGAAAGCTAAGCAATGTTAGACCACCCAATGCTCAAAGATAGATAAACTTGGCAAAGCAGCTCACCATACTTAAGTTGAGTAAAGAAACCCCTACAACACCTCTACAGTCATCATCCTATGCAAGGGCATGAGCTGCTAAACCCCTACAGAAATGACACCTCAGCAATTCTGGAAATTTAGAATCCACTGGAATGTCTTAACAGAAGTGACAAATCCTCCCAAGCAGGAAAAAAGTGTTCATCTATAATTGCATAGATGAAGCGACCCAGACGTTGATCATCAATACGTACCCAGAATTTTTCAGCACAGACATCATCAAGGATATAATGACCCAGAAATACAACCCTATGGTTCATAGGATTGAATTATCATCCATGTTGAAAGGGGAGCATGAGTCAGTTCAGAGCAATACAATTTGCCTGAAGTCAAGAGCATATGACTGAAACTTCATATTTCCTGCTTGCCACCATGATCTATCTGACACATATGTCAGGTTTGTCTGGGGTATACTTAACGACATGCTACAGGCACACCTATTAGCTTTGGCAGGGTCACTGAAAACGTTACAACAGAATATAGCCCATGCTAAGGCATTCGAGGTGGCCCTACAGAACCAAAATAAAATATCTAGCATCTCGGATGTGGCAAGGTTTAGAACATCAGCCTACTGCCAGCTAAGGCAGCCTTGATGCATCAAACAAACATCCCCTATACACAAGAAAAACACAGCCCGAATGCAACCCCAACATAACCCCTACAGAGGCTGTGCTAGCTACCACCATGGATGACCAACAGTGAGTATGTGTTGTTTGAGGTTGGACATGCTATGCATGTGACAATCAGACCCACTTCGTAGAGGTATGTCAATCAAAAGGTAAGAAGAAACATGGTACAGTGCAGTGCTTGGAGGAAGAAGTTGCCATAGACACCCGCCGCAGAAAAGACCCATGGTAAACATTACCAACTTTTGCAAAGAGGTAAGAGCAATGCTTATCCCATTTGTCCTATCCCCAGACCTGAGAAATTCCATGAACATCTCTGCTACCAAAGCTACAAGACTCAAGGTCTATCCTGATAGTGGGACTACCATATGCCTCAGTGGGCAAAAACACCTATGACACATGGAAACATCTAATCCCCTCAGACAATAACATTTGCACAATGGAGGGCTCCATATTCAAATGTCCAGTTGGCAGCCTGTCGAATTTATGATTGAGGGGAGGGTTACAAAACAGGCACTATACATATGCAAGAATATAGATATACTATACCTTATCAAGACAGCCAGTATTGATGTGGGCATACTACCCCCATGCTTTCCAAGACCTATGAGGATGCCACCCACAAACATATCTAAATTAAAAGAAAATAAGATAAAAACTTTATTATCTGGCCTTATACGTCTCAGAAACTCCTTTTTAACTCATGGCTTCCTGTGCTGCACTATATCAGGCTTTATTCTCAGTACATTTATTATAGACAAAACCATGAACTTCAAGTTCACTAGTTGAGTGATAAAAAAGGAAGAGACCTGGTGTTTTACATTAGCTATTTTTATCGTTGTTCTGAAAACCCTTATGGGTCATCATTTCTGTAACAGTGAAGACAGCCCACATCAAAAACAAGAATAAAGAATAAGCTTCTAGGGAGATTCATGTCTCTTTATACCTCAGCTATGTTTGATTCTACTTTACCATCTCAGCTACAAGACATAGTTTCACAAAATGTCACCTTTTAGGACACTCCTGGCTCTAATTGGTTGGCACATATGTATTGTCATTATTTTAAACATTAATAGTGTTAAGAGTATTTTTAATTATTTATTTAAAAAAAATAAAAACTTCAATTATGAAGCTAAAAATATTAATGGTGATTATTCATCTAAAAAATAACAGAAATAGATAAACAATATTTTTGGTTTAAAATAAAATCTAACAGTAATAGCTGTTGCATTATATATATATATATATATATATATATATATATATATATATATATATATATATGAGAGAGAGAGAAGAAATATGAGGTTGCTCTTCCTTTGGACAAAATCTTTTTGTCATATAAATTGAAAACCTCATTATTCAGTTGTCAAAATATCTTCTTTTTCTATGGCATTATGCTACCATTCAGCTAAATTCTGTTTTCTGATTTAAAAGCATGATTCTAACTTATGTAGATTCTAACTTATGTAGATGCTTTAATACTTCAATCTTGTTGGTACCATTGGCCAAACAAGAAATATATTATAGAGTTAAATAAATTATGGTTTGAACATGACAGATCTGGAAAATAAGTTACATGTGGAAGAACTTCCCATTTCAATTCCATGTATGTTACCTACATCACAGCAACATATACATGAACATTGCAAAATCACTAGTCAACTTCATTAAGTAGAAAAAAGAAACTCATCGGTTCATTTAACCTGGTTAAACCAAAACTAAAAGGAGACATTATTTCTTGTCTATACTGTCATAGATTGATGAACTGCGTGGGTGATAATATCTATGCAAAACAAGTGTCATATAAGCTGACAAAACATTTCAATTGCACAAGAAGTTATGAAGAATCCCTAAAAATCACCTTGTGGAAAGATTTATTCACTAAAGCATATATTTTTGTATGCCTAACACATTTACACAGTCATTTTTTAAATGAAATATAGCTGGTTTGAATTGAGTTTTCTGTCTCTTAGACGGGTTGCTTTAAAAATGGCTACAGAATCCAGTTTGCTAATTTGCTATTTACTAATAGCTGAAAGTAGAAGAGATGGATTCATGCCTTTTTAAAGCATGAAGTGAAACACAATCAACCTCATCCAGGATTTGAATTTTACTCACCTATTCCATTTCCTACAATAATAACAATCATGCTGTTTTTTTTTGTTTGTTTTCACCTTTGTAAACAGGTAAATTATTTCAACTCATAAGTTGATAGAGAATTTTTCATTCTTAAAATATCAATATTTGGTTAGAATTTCTGAAGTTGTAGAAAATATATTCTTAAAAACTTCAAGTATTTCATATATATATATATATATATATATATATATATATATATATATAAGTTCAGATAGCATGGACTTGGAGTCAATGGTGCCTGGTTACTAACAGTTTCTTGACTATGTGATCTTCAGTATCCAGGCGCCATTGATTCTATGTCCACACTACCTTAACTTAGATATAAATGCTCTATCAATAATATTGAGCACTGTTTACTTATAAATATTTGTATAATATATATATATATATATATATATATATATATATATATATATATAATTCTTTAGTAAACTAACTTGGCCTCTTATTCAGTCCAAGCTTCTCAGCAATAATGTAACTAAGTTTGTTGACAGGTGCTATGTATTATTGTCTTAAACTGTTTACAGCTCAAGATCCTAAATCATCATCATCATCCATCTATTCTATTTTGGCTAAATTGATTGACTTATGATTACAAAAACTCCTTATTGTTCACCAAGGGAAGAGGCAGGTGCCAATGGCCTGTGGCTATTATCTACTAACAGGCTTAGTATTCTCTTTAATACTGATCCCTGTATAAAATTATATGATGAAATCTGTTGATAGTTTCTTTCCTGGCATTAATTACACCTTCAGTTTATTGATCTTAGATTTAGGCTGAGTGGCCATTTGACTTATTTTTCTAAGTAGGTAAGTTTAAAATCCTGCTTAATACAAAATGCTTAGATTTGGACGTTTTTTTTTCTAATATACCAAACTTGTTTTCTTAGTTTGTTTTTTTATCTGCTATCATCTAATAACAGAAGTAGATGATGCAAGCATTACCTCTATGAACTCCAGATTTGGATCCTGTAATAATTACACTTGGTTAGTTGTCTGCTTGACCACAGGGAACAAGGCTAACTTTATATGGGTGACTATTTTCATACTCGTTTACTAGTACTGCAAAAAAAATGGCAGTTTTATTTAAGTACTTTTTCAATTACATTTTACTAAATATCAAAAACTTTACACCTCTCTGAATTTTCTTTTTTATCTTTTTAAATTTCTGAGATGGGTAGTTGTTACTCTGAACATCATTAGATTTCATAAAAGAAAAAGGCCTCACCCTAAAAAAAAGCAAGAAGCAGGTGATATACTGCAGAGACTATCACGTATGCAGACAATCTGGCACTTCTTGCGTATACACCTGCACAAGCCAAATCTTTGCTACTTAGCCTGGAGAGGCCGTACAGAACATCAGTCTCGATGTTAACTCTGATAAAACAGAGTTCATGTATTTTAAAAATGAAGGAGGCATCTCCATACTTAACGGTAAGCCTCTAAACTCAGTGGAACAATCCACGTACCTAGGTAGTAATATTTCATCTACACAAAGTGATGTTAATGCATGTATAGGGAAGGCATGGTGTTATATATTAATGGGCATACCATCGTTTTTTTAGATGGTTAGTGTAGAAACATTTAAATTCAGGTGTTGTTGAGACCATTGTGTGTCATTCAATGACATCAATTTGAGCCCGATTTTCAGCTCACGAGAAACAGTGGGAATAGACAGTGAAAGAAGGCTTAGTCAGTCATGATGTAAAGAAAGGGTCAGCTTGGCTCCCATGCAGTTGAAAGATTTTGGTCCTAACTTTAATAAAATATGATCACAAACTATATTCCTTGAATTTGTCTCTAAAAACTATGACAACCTTGGCATAACCAGAAAACCTTACCAGCATCTTGAAAGACCAGATCCAGAAGTTCAGAGAAGTTAGCAGAACAAAGAAGCCAGAAAAAAACAGAACCAGACTGATAGAAGAAATACAGAAAGGAGAAATACCAGCCATGAAAACAGCTGCTCAAAAATTAGAAGATTTGTTGTGTGAGATAAAACCATGGATATCTCCCATAACAGAAGAAATAGGCTATTAAAATGAAGGCATAACCACGGGTGTCTCTCATAAAAAGAATAGAATTGAAATGGACCTTCTTCATAATATATGCCCAGAAGACAATGGTCTGCCATAGACAGATTGTTAGTTATACAGAATCTGATCTCACTGACAAGGTAAAGCAATGAGTCTTCCAAGCTGTTGTTGTATCAGTGCTACTGTATGGCCACACTACCTGAACTCTGACAAAGCACCTAGAAAATAAGCTAGATGGGAGCTGCATGCAATATTAAACAAATCATTGAGAGAGCACCCTACAAGAAAGCAGCTGTATGGCAACCAGCACCCCATTATACAGACCATCTGAATGAAATGAACAAGACATTCTGGGCACTGCTGGAGAAGCAAAGATGAACTAATAAGTGACATTCTCCTATGAAAACCAGCACATGGGCACACCAGTATGGGATGCCCAGCAAAGACCTATATTAACTAGTTCTGTGCAGATACTGGATGCTGCACAGAGGACCTCCCAAGAGCAATGAAAAATAGGGACAGTTGGCAAGAGATTGTCATGGGTATCTGTGCTACTGGTGCGACATGATGATGATATGTCTATTGTTCTCATCTCGGTTGTTATATTCACAATGTTTCGGCTGCTGTACCCTCTGGCCCGCTTCAGGTGTCTGAAAGTTGTGACTTCAGTTCCTAGGCCCAGGTTCAGCAGAAAGAAAATTGACATTACAAAGTTAAAATAACTAAGAAGTCAAATTACATCATTAGAGATATCCCAAGGCATGGCCAATAGAATAAGAACAGTCTACTGCTATAGATTGAATAATTATGTGGGACTAAAGATGCTTGAAGAAGAAAACATTGCTTTTTATCAGTTTGTCACTTCTGTAGCAGCAATGAAACTATAGAAATAAATAAAAATTAATCTCCCAGTAAGATTTGCACTCCCATTCTCTTCTGCTTTAGGGAAATGTGGTTCTGCTTACCAGTTCTGCTACAGAAGTCAAAATGATATCTAAAAAGTCATTCAATAAACCTGTCTCTGATTGGTCAGACCCATATTTATTGTTACTATTTTATACATTAGTAATTTTTTCAATTTTAATTTGAGATAATCAGTGATTTATCTTATTGACAAAGCTTCATGTTATGGTAATCATAATCTCCAGACACTTGACAGATGTCATAACATATCTATTATAATTAGGTTTTCTTTTCATTTTTATTGCTCTCTTTTATTAGTAAGCAATGTAAATTGAAATTCTACATAGGTATTTAATATCTAGGTGAACATTACTCATTTCGCACTTAAGATTAAACCTTGAATCTCTTATGGTTGTGTTTGTGACTCATGCTCATGCAAGCAAGTGAAGGAATTTAGATGACATGAACAAACCTGGAGTTTTGCCTGAAATTAATAAAGAGGGAAAGCAAAGTATATTGAAGTGACAAATGATTAAGAATAGGGTTCCATTCACTTCCAATCCTACTCAGGTTATTCATGTTGCTTGTTCTTTTCCTGTCCTCTAAAATGCTCCATTGAATGTATTTGCTTTTGGCCATCTATCTTTATTTGCATATGAAATTGGTCTAAGCTGTCTGTTGTGAATCTTTTCATATCAGATAGGACATTTAAAATACTTCTCAATCAGTGGGTGCTTTAATCCTTTTAAAGGATGTTGGCAATATTAATTTCTCAGCAGTCAAGTTTGGAGAGAAAAGTAATATTAATAATACTAAAAGAATTGATGCTGGTATATTATCTATTTTCTCTGCATTTCTCTCTCTCTCTCTCTCATATATATATATATATATATATATATACACAGAGTATACAATGGGTAAATTGTTGCCATTTTAGATTATTAATTTTGTGCATGCACTTTGTTTGTTTCGGGTTTTATCTAGAGTTAGTTGGCCATTGTCTGTAAGGAAAGCAGCACCCTGATGTAATTCACTCCTCCAGAAATTTGAAAACGGCATGCTGTACTACTTTGCATTCCCGCAAGAAGCTTCAATACAAAGATTTCCAAGTGTTTGGGTATCAATCAGAGAATAGTTTAGAGTATTCAAAAAGAGTTGGATAAATTCAATTGCTATTACAAAGGTACAAGATAATTTGATGAATAATTTGATTATTTCTGAAGGCTCACTCTAATCATTCTGATAAGAAAAAAACTCTCAAATTTCTTAGAGAAATCCAGGCCATGATTGACAATGATTATAGCTAGTGAATTTGGTTCAGGGACATGAAGTGTCTGAGTTTCTTATCAGGAATGTAGATATTTGCTATTATTAGAAATCTTACAAAATGATTTTAATGTTTTTCTGTTTTAGATTCTCTGAATGTTTTTGTTTTTTAATTAATTTGCTTTGCAAATTCATTTTTCCCTAATCCCAATTATTTACCCAGAGCTCAATGGGTGACCAGATGGGTCATGTTTTGTCTAGTATATATATATATATATGCACACACATACAAAGAAATGTTGAAAAGTTCTTGATCCATTTAAGAATGTTTTTTTTCTTTACCATTTTAAGTCTGAATTAATTTTGATATTCTACAATTTAAAGAAATGCGAGATTTTATTAAACTCATGTAGGTTTTATGTCTCTAGGCCATTCTATTCTTGGTTGTATGCATATATATATATATATATATATATGCACACACACAATAGTGTAGCATTTGGTCCTTTAGGTGTGAGGATTCATGTGGCTGGTCTGTGTCCCTAAATTTAGGGAGCTAGTGAGACCAATAACATCTTGTATATCTTTTCCCCATCTTGGATGTGAAAAGTAATCTTCTAGTTTGTGGTCCTAAATAGTCAGAACCTAGTTGCAGCCCTTTAAGTTAGGTGAGTGTTTCACAGTACATATCTCTCTTTCGTTGAATTTAAAGTAGGGTGGATGTATGTAAGAATGATTTTAGTGTGGTGCTATTTCTCTGTGTATATGTATATGTATAATTACAATATGTAGTCTTGTTTTTTGAGGAATGTATTTTTCTCAGTTAGACTGTCTTGGTGGCTGTGAGTTATTTGGGCCCATGTTTCAATCCCAGCATTTCTGAGGAGGGTTGGTTGATGGATTCATCATTGTCTGAGTCATTGTGGCTGTTTAAGTTGACCTCAGCATCTGTTATTCTTGGGGATTTCTTGAAGAAGCTGCTGTTTTTTGTGACAAAGCTACTTTTTCGCCTGGCAATGATCCTACATCATTTCTGCTGTAAAACTGTCATTGGTGATGAATGGTAAGGAGTTGAGGATTTTGAAAGGGAGGTGTCTTTAACAATGTATCACATACAAAGATGTTGTTAAGTTTAATATACCATTTTCATCATGCAAACTATAATGTTGACCAAGAGACTGAAGATGAGTAAGTGATGCTACTGATTGGCAAACAGGATTTGCTTGTTCAGCTGGACATGATTAATAATACTTAATGACTTGCCCTCACTCCTCAAATCTGTTTCTTCTGGAATTGTAACCAACTAGAAAAGACAAGTTTCTAAGCTGAGAAATCCCTGATTTTCTCAAAGAATCAGAATTAGATTATAGTAGGAGAGGTAGAGGCCACTATAGAAGAATTTTTAATTAGAGGTTTTCTACCACTTTTAGAATTGGGCGGAGGAGAGAGGGGTTCTAAGAAATTATTTTATTGTTGTTTTTTACCTTTGAAATATTTTTTTATTGAATCCTATTGATGGTTTGGATTGGCATCAATCTTTTCATCATTTATTTCTTTGTCGAATAATGATACAAAAACAATTTTTTGAGACTTAGTGAATATGATCTGATAACCATAACCCTTTAGAAAATGTTTGTTAGGTTTAATCACTCAAAGAGCAATAGCTCTTAGTTGGCAGAAAAAAGATTTGCATTGATATTCAGGTGTGGAACTAAAAGATGAAATAAAAGAGTCTAAAAGATGATCCTTACAAAGCATGTGTCCTCAGTACACTCCTCTACAGTAGCGAACAGTAGTGTGGACAACATATACAAGCCACAAAAGGAAACTCAATAGTTTCCATCTCCGATGTCTACGCCGTATTCTACACATTTGCCGGCAGGATAAAGTGCCCAACACAGTCGTGCTGGATTGCACTGACATGAACAGCATGTTCTCCATTCTCTGTGAGAGGCGCCTTCACTGGCTTGGACATGTCAGGAGAATGGAAAATGGACGCATTCCAAAAGATCTTTTGTACGGCGAATTAATAAAAGGCTCCCGATCGGTTGGTAGATCCTGCCTACGATTTAAAGATGTCTGTAGGTAAGTTATGAGGATATGCCATATTGATACAAACACAGAGCACCCTGGCGCTTCAACGTTAAGCAAGGCACAGAGAGGGATGAGGCAGAGAGGAGAGTAGCCTCGACAGAAAAAAGAAAAACCAGGAGCCCCAGAAAGCATCACAGTTTGTATGCATTCAGTGCACCAAAGACTGTCACTCAAGAATTGGCCTGCAGAGTCAGTAGCGCAGATGCAAATAAATTCTTTTTTTTCTTTTTCTGGACACTTTACCATTGTCCTTAGTGGATGGAAAGGATCTAATAAAATAATTTAAAAAAAAAAAAATATATATATATATATATATATAAAGATTGCCAATGTTTTGATCTATCCAACCATCATTAGGACAGTATAATTGTTGATTAATGTTTCATCTGAAAAATTATTATCAAATTAATTTCTTTTAGATGAAACATTAATCAAAAATCATACTGCACTAGTTATGGTAGAATATATATATATATATATATATATATATATATATATATATAAACCCCCTCGACACAAGTAGGATGTAACACAAGGTCAATTTATTGAGCAGAGTTTAACAGGTTTGAATTCAGAGTTTTCCTTCTCCTAGACTGGTTACCTAGCCACAGTTAAAGAGCGCAGTCTGCCCTACTATTTACCCATAGCTAGAGGGAGAGTAGTTGGATGCATACCTTTCCCAAGGGTATTAGCACTATGTGAAATGTTTCGTCCAGGAACCATTGGGCTTGCAGATTTCCAAGATATAGCCCCCCCCCCGATCATCACAGAGCCTTCTCCGTGTTTAACAGTTGGAAGAAGTCTGGATCAAATGTTTCTTTAGGCTGTCTTCACACGTCTACTCAACCAGATGTCAGAAATAAGGTAAAGGATGACTGTCCAAGAAAATACCATTCTTCCACTATTCTAGGGTTTCTTAGAACTGTTCCTCAGTTCTGTAGGTTTCTACTCCACTCTAAATGCTTTGCAATATTAGTTTGTGAAAGGAGTGGTTTTCTGATTGCTGCCCTCCTGTGAAATCCACTTTGTGCAGGTGCTTTCTTACAGTTTTTGAGGAAACTAGGTTCTTGAGATGGTTATTAAGCTCTGTTGTAATTTTCAGAGCTGTATTCTTGTGATCTTTCCTAACAATCGGAGTAAGAACCCAATGGTCCATATCAAACAGCTTTCACTTTCTTCCAGTGTTTTGCTTCAGTGAGGAGGTTTTTCCTTCTTTTTCAAATGCTGTCATTACTTTCAAGACAGTACTCCTTGCTACACTAAATAATTCAGGGTTTCTGTTACACTAGCGCCTGCCATCAGTTTGACCTCTTTTAAAGTCTGATAGATTTGCCATTTTAATGAATTTTGATTCATTTCTTATGATGATATCTTTAAAAAAAGACAATTTTAGTAAAATAAGACAATAAAAATTAATGATAAATCAAAAAACATAAAAATAACAAATATTTGATGGTTTTCCATGTCAAAACACCAGCAAAAGTTGAAATCTGCACATACCGATACTGAATTACGTGAAATTTGGCACAAATGTTCCCCTTTATGAGTTAGGAAAGTGTGTCAAATTATTTTAGTGTTAAACCTTGCCGTTCTGATTTTAGAGGGGGGGTTATAATTTTCCTATTTTGCCTGTGTCCCAGAATCTCTGTTTTTTTTTTTTAATTTAAACTACTTCCATGCATTCAATATTTCTGAAATTTGGTATGTAGGGCAAATAAGGACTGTAGAATCCAAATATCCAACTATTTTAACTATATCTGATAGAAAATTTTATTTTGCTCACCCAAATGCATGACTTCAAAATCAACAACTTTTCACCTATGTAGCTTACGGTCAATCTATAGAAAATACGTCCTCTTCAATTTTCATAATATTTTTTTCCTAACATCTACTATGCCTGCCTAAGTTCACCAAATAATTTTGTGATGGAGTAAAGTCTACTTTAGAAGATATGAACCTGCCAAGTTTAGAGTTTTTTTTCCTATGTACATGCAGGATTTCAGTGAAAGATTATAATTAAAGACAATCATCCTAATGCTCCATGAACTCTCAAATGTTGATATTGTGCTCAGTGACTTCTTAAACTATTCAATGATATTGTTTTTATTAATTTAAAAAAACAAAAACAAATTAAATACGAGCATGTGTCAAAAAGTAATGCCATTTTGTTTAGGACAGGTATAATTACCAACACAGGATCATACATCAAAATGAGGCTGGTCCTGTGTGGATCACCTCCCTATTTTCCCACAGTCACTGTTTCTCTCAATAGCAATGTTCCACTTTCAAATGAGAGCATGTATCCCTATTCTGTTGACTGTTCTTTGAGCCACTTCTTCATTACAGATTTCACTTCCTCGTCACTGGAATAATGTTTTTATTAAAAAGAAAGAATGAAAGAGGGTTTTAGATGCAAACATTATTGTTCTATTTGTACTGAGCTAACAGTTGAAAAATGTCATTATTTATTCCATGATAAACAGGTTAGAGTGATTTCAGATGATCAGTTGGATGTAATGGATATAAAGCTTATTGCTATAGAACAGAATTGTGATGAGGATAAAATACAGACTATCTGTTGCCATTTTCTTCTTTTTTTTTCTCTTTCTTTTCTCTTCTTTTTATTCCTCTATTTTTTCTTTATCCCTTTAAACTTTCCCTATTCTCTTTTTCTTTCCTTCATCTCTCTCTCTTTCTTTTTTCCCCTTTTTATCTCTCTCTCTCATTTCTCTCTTTTATCTCTCTTCTCTTCTCTCTCCCCCTTCACCTCCTTCTCTTGTTTATCTTTCCTGGTTTCCTCCCCTTTTCTTCCTATACAATTTTCTTTTTCTTTTTCTGTCAGTCTTTCTTTATTATCTTTTTCTTGCTCTTCCTCATTTATTCATTTTATATTGTTGAATCTTAAACTGATCTTATCAGTGAACTCTTAAATATTACAAATGATTTGCGTCTCGGAAAAGAAGAAAGAAAAAAACTTAATTAAAATTTTGCTTTTGCTGCTGAAATAATGTTTAGAAATTGTAACATTTACTGGTTGTTTTCATTTTTTAGTATAATTTATATATATATATATATATATATATATATATATATATATATATCCTTTTTTCTGATTGAAATTTCAGTTGGTATTTATTAAATTTTTCAGTACTCATTTACCTAATCATTCATTCATTTATTTTTTTCCTTCTCTCTCTTTTTCAATTTTCTCCTTTGATTCTTCTTATTTTTCCTTATCCATTTAGAACTTTATACCTGTCGATCCACCTTTTACCTCTCTCTCTCTCTCTCTCTCCTACATTGTACCTCTCAATGTTAAATTGTTTTGTTACTGTCTCTTCCTTTAATTATTTCAGTTTATAACTGTCCATTTCTTTATCTCTCCACAACTTTATATTTTTACCTATACACCTTTCATTTGTCTACTTATAATCAATCATTATTCAAACTAATCTTTATTCACTTCTATTTCTCCAATATTTCTTTATATTATTTGTACTTGTCCATTTCTTATCCTTCTCTAATTGTTTCTGAATAGTTAAAAGAGAGTAACTCTCTTTTAACTATTCATTTCTAACCTACATATTAGTTTAACTATCTCTATGATCTTTCTTTTGCCTTATTATATTCTCTTCCATATCTTTCCTTGTCTATTCCTCTACCTTCAGGATTGTTTATAAAGAATAATAGAGTCTATTCATTCTTCTAATCTCCACTATTGCCAATGATTAGCCTTTTAAAGTCATTTTTAAATCTGGTGTTAGAGATGAAACTCCTGCAATGATGCTCAATTTAGTGTTTGTACAAATTAATTCAACTTTGCCATTTCCTATGAAACTACTACCGTCTTCTGTCTTCACTTTATATCTGTACATAAGAATGCATTATTTACTTATGCTCATATTCCTATATATTGCGTATGTGTATATGTTGTTAATAAGAAGTAAGTGATTTATTTATTGTCGCGTGCACACACACACACACACATATATATATATAAGGAAAAAATAACAAAGTAGATTTAGGTTGAAAGCATTATAGACTATTTCAGGAAACCTAGAGAAATTATCTTTCGGCTCCCATCATCAGACGCAAAATGAGGATTCCTATAATTCCACTCTGACTCTCACAATTGAGCTCTGCTAATTACAACAGTTGAAAAACCACCATGTCGTAAGGAAGATCTCTTCACTCAATCTTAGGATTATATATATATATATATATATATATACTTATGACAATTCCACTAATTGTTTCAATTTTATCTTAATTGTACAGGCAAATAAAATAATTCAATCAATTGTTTGTTTTTTTTTGTTTTTTTTTTATCACAATATCACAATTTATATGGAAATTAAAAGGAGGGAGAAAAAACCCAATTATCACCTTAGATATAATCTCACAATCATAACCATATAATAATTCTTTTTTTAATGCATATTATGCAAAAAAGAGAAATTAACAATTTGGGTGGGCTGGAAATTTCACAGTCTGACCAAAATACTTTCATGCAATGTGACCAAATGAAGTTTATTTTTCAACATAGTTCACAAACTTCTCCCATTCTATTGGTAAAAAGAAACCATCAACGGCAGATATGACGTCATCCTATGAACTTTTCAGCCCACCCTCATATATGGTAGTTGAAGTGGGATTTCCTGAAATGTTACAACATAAGTAGGGTTATCTAAATCTTTCAGAAGAATAATTAACATTATTCAATGATGTATTCAGACTAGTGTCCACATCTTGATTATTATTATTGTTATAATGTTTCTACTTTCAATGGCCTTCTTCAATTGTTTGTCACACAGTCCTGATCACTATTATTGATACCCTTTCATATTTTGCTATATTTTCAGAAATAAACAGATAATAACTAAATTTATATAAACTCTTTGTTTTATCATTTACTGTTCTTTATCAACTATGAGCTGTCAATAGACCAAAGCTGTTTCACTCGATTCGTTTTTTTTTTGTTTTTCACGAGATATTCTACCTTATGTACTGAAATTTCATAGGTGTTAACAATTGTGCCCAGGACTGTAGTTTGATGACCATCTGTAAATATCTTTATAAGCAGTTTCCTAAGATATATATGGCTAAATCAATAAAAACAAATCCAAATTACAAGAACAAAAGAAACAATAATGACACTTGCTGTATAGATTGCTAGTATGGATTCTTTTGTTCTTGCAACTTGGATTTGTTTTATTTACAGAGTTTACCTTTTTCCCCATAAGCCATAATTAGTTGTTTAGCAACAAAATATTAATATATAGATATAAAGAATGCACAAAAGTATTCCTGTATGTATGTATGTACCCCACACCTTCTCATGAGAACGTGCAAAAACAAGGTCAATTTTTAAGAACAGTTTAACAGGTTTGAATTCAGTATTTTCCCCTTTCTTGGACTGGTTGTCATATCAAAGTTAAAGAGCCCAGTCTGCCATACTATTTTTCCATAGCTGAGTGGAGAATAGTTATATTTATATCTACCCCAAGTGAAATGCAAACAGTCTCATTCTAGATTTGAATTCAGGTCCATTTTCTATGACATAACCATTACACCACAATCACTATCCTTATTATTCCTGTATGTATGTTTAAGTACACTATCATAATTTACTAGTTTCTTGTTGCCTATGTTTCAGTCAGTACCACTTGTCCATTGCTGACAACCATTATATATGCAACTATTATATCTGTGGTTGAATGTTATATCAACATCATCATTATAAGAGTTGTTTATCTTTTGTCTAACTGGTAGTGCAATTATGTTGTACTTAAGATGTTTTCTCAATGGTTGTCAATGACTGACTTGAAAATCTTTGGGGGAATCTTATGTCTCATGTATTACATACAATAAACTATGTTACCCTAGTTTTACATTTCTCTATAACTGTTTGTGATATGTAGTAATAGGATCACATCAGTAGTAGTAATAGGGTCCCAAACTATTTCAATTATCATACCAATGTTAGATTGTGTACACTTCAGAATGAAGTCAATGATTGTGCATATATCATATAGGTATATAGTTTTACAGCTACTTTGTGTATTCATGTATGCAAATATTCATCTACATATTTGTGTGTGTGTATATATATATATATATATATATATATAGTCATCCATATACATTCCTATTTCTCTTCAGTCCTGTTTTGATGTATCATATCCCTTCAGTGCAGCTAGACTTAGCAGGCTACCTCTAGTCAGGATCAAAACTTGACTGATTTTTCATCAGTCAGAGTCTCAGCTATCAGCACACTCACTAGCGGGAGATAATTTTTACTGATAAATACATACGTATGTACATTTGTAAAGACTGCTAGAGTGAGCTCAATCCGTTTTTTAAGGAGAGACTTGCAATTTAAGCGGAATCAGCAGACGGCAGCGAAATTCCTTTCAGAGAGCTCAACCTACCAAGGACAGGGAAGATATATTTAGTCATCCACATACACTTATGTTTCAATGTATAATGTCTCTTCAGTGCAGCTAGACTTAGCAAGACGCAATATGAAAAGAATGCTATTCCATATATTCATTCTGCAGTTCAACATTAGAAAAGAAAAAGGAAATTTCCACAAACTGCAATATCTTTAGACACACACAATTTTCTTTGGGGATTTGGCTTCAATTTATCATAAATTCTTGGTTATTCTTGCTAATTGTTATCAAGAATTTATTTAGTGAATTGCCTCAGAAATAGCAGGAACTATTGGATCAAAATATTTCTCTGCTTCCAGTTAATTAGTCAATTAATTAGCACCCAGCTCAAAATTGAAATATTAAAACTCTTTTAGTAGCTGCTTTTTTTTTTAAGTAATAATTTCATTTTTGTCTTTTGAACTGTACCACAGTTTATTCATCAAAACAAACATCTTAAGGTAATTTGGGCCAGTTAACACATTAGTGGTATAATCCTAAACATTATGGATTTTAGAAGTATAAAATTGTCTACTTGTTATTCTCAATTGTTTGCTTTGTGTCCTTTGGTTATTATATATTTATTTATTATTCTATTGATGCTAGATAGAGCAAATGTTTTCTTTTTTAACCTTGAAAAAAAAATCTTGAGTTAAATAAAATAAAAAAGAATAGATATAATTCTATGACAGTCAATTATTTTCTTTTTTTTCTAAGAATTTTTATTTGTATGTTCTCATCAGATTTCTAAATGTGAGATTTTATTTATAACATTTTTGCTTCACTTTTGTCTGTTATTTATATATATATATATATATATATATATATATATATATCCAAAAGATAAGTTTATTTTATCTTTTGAAATACTTTGGGTTTTTTTTAAATTTGTACATACCGTCGGATCATTTCTATATTTTACCACCAATATATAATTATGTGTGTGTGTGTGTGTGTACATATATATATGATTTATGCATCGATGTAACCATAACCCAGCAAAAATGGCATGTTATAAGTAACACCTTTAACATCTAAAATGTTCTAAGTTAAAGACTAAAGTCATTCCCACTCCAGTTACAAGGGAATGATAATTTTGTAGACTAGCACTGACCATCATTTTTTAATCCTTCAAATTGTAGATCCAAATGCCTGATTAGTCAGCAAATTACTGATCATTTCATATTACATTCTCATTGGCCAGCTAATTATGTTGTGGTTAATATTTTGGAAGGATTGATTAGATAGTGTGTTTTTTGCATCATATTCCCATTGGCCAGCCAATTAGGACGTATCCACTATTCTCAAAGAAGAACAAAAAAAAACCTCAGCCTCTTTTTGATTTCACATTGCATTTTCATATCACATAGATTTAGGGGTGGGGGAGAAAAAATCCCTTGAGCCCTTTTTGATTGGTCCTGGCATTTGACCTTTCAGTTCTGCCAGTTTTGTCAATCAGGATGACAGAATGTGGATTGGAAAGGTCATGCAAGTGTATGATTTGTTTTCCTTACACCTGCAATCTTTGACAGCTTTGATAAGCTTATTAACTTAGTAGCTCCAGTGACCTTTGTTTGAATTTGTAAATGTAATCAGAAGAATGACCTTATCCAGAATCTTGGTTTTAATATGGTTTTCATTTTAATAAAATTATTTTTCATGGATATCCTTGTTGTGTCATTCATTTAATACATTTGAGAGAAGTATCTTGCTCATCTTATAATAATAGAAATTTTTAAAGATCTAAAGGATAACATAAAGCTGTATTTCAAGGTGAAATATCGAAGAAACAATGAAATTAGGTTGATTTCAAAACAAAATAAAAAAATGACAGTCCAATATTTATGAAGTGGTCAGATTGAGAAAGTGTTTGATAGGAAGAATGTGATCAGAACTTTAATGACTACTTTTACATTTGTTGGATGCAATACACGCTTAGTTGTGTAGTTTTTTTTTTTTGATTTTGGATTTCTGGGTTAGGAAGTATTTTAGTATGCAATATATTCTCCAATAAAGTATGTTTTTGCAATAATTTTTCATTTAAGCAGATTTTACTGAAGATCATGATTAATGTATGTTATAACAATTTTTTAAATTAATTTTCTCTTATTTCCATTCAAGATTATGTTTAAAGCCAGAACCAATTTGAACATTGGAAAATGACTAATAGTTGAAAGTGCTTGGCCAGATACTTATAAAACATTTTTATACACACTAGACAGACATTTGTAATCATGTATAAAAACAAAAGAAAATTGCTAACACATTCTTAAAACAAAACTTGTCTTTGGTTTTCAGCAAACTTTCTTAAATATATACCCTGGACAAGAAATGTTCTCATTGAAATCTAGTTGTAGAGTTGCAGACAAAAAATTGAGCTCTTAGTTCTTGTACCAAGAATAAAGATTTTTTTTTAATCACTTTACTTTCTGATCTTAATAATAAATGAATGAATTAAGTTGCGAGATGCTTACCCAATAGCAAATATGTATATTATTGCCTTGTTCTAATGTTACTTTTGGTAATTTTGTTAGACATACTTTCAGCTTCACAGTAGAAAGAAATGGCAGTGAGCACACATGGAATCTTTTAACTGTAATAAAATGCTTCTTTGGTTGCTATCATGGAATTTTCATGAATATTGATAATGCATGAATTGATATAAGGTATGAGGGAAATTAGCTTGTGAAAATATTATATTATGCAAGGGATAAATATGATTAATACTTTAAATACCTCTGTTTTTAAATTTTAAGTTATTATGCAAAATAGGTGCAAATCTTGAGAGCAAATCTTCTGACCACATTGTTAAGATTAAGAATATACTTACATGCAATATATGAGGTGAGATCAAAAAAGTATTGAGATAAGCTTTTTCATTCTTAAATTCATAATTTCAATTAAGACATTTGCACAGCTGAGCATTAAAGTGACTATGTCTAGATTGAATCAGGACCAATTCTTATTACCTTTTGATATTTACCATGGTTTCATTTAACATTTTCTTGTTTCCTAAACAGTAAATTCTTCTCAGGTGTAATATTCGATAACTTGGAGAATATTTTTTAAAAATACAATGACACAGCTTCTCACTATATCAAAAGAAAAGTTTTAGAGGTGTTTGAAAAAGAGAAGAAAAAAATTTATTTGAAAAAAAAAAAAGAAAGAAAAAAACTTTTTTTAAATCATAAAATTAATCCATTTTTGGACACTGCAAATAAAGTACTCAAAATTCAAATTAATTGTAAAAATTGATTTTTAAACTTTTTCTAGAAAGTGTAAATGGTTTTTATTGACAAAAAATTATCAATGAATTATCAATTCATTGATAATTTTTTGTCAATGAAAACCATTACTAACATGACTGCTATGTAAACTAGAATTAGCTTCTAGTGCTATCTTTCTTTGACAAACACCAAACTGGTTATTAATAAGGAGGTGGAAACTCACAATCAACAGATATCTTAGCACATCTTATATTAATTGTTTTATTATATTAACATAAAATCAGCACTTGTTATATCCTAGAATTATTTCTGTTTAAGCCCACATTAAATGGTGCCCTAAATAATGATAAAACTATAATTTTAAAGGATTACTAGAATTACAATGATGCAAATTATTTTGTTCCACACAGTGTCTAGTGATCTTATTTGAGTAGAAAGAGCAAAATAAGCACTCCATTTAATCAAAATGTTTGTTTAGAAGAAAAGATGAATAAGATTGGAAGCTTTTAACTTTAAGTAGAAAAAAAGTAGAATTTTCCTTAGAATCTTGTTTCTCCTCTGCATAAAAGCTATCAATTGCACAGATTGGTAGCAAATCCTCTGAAAAAAAAGACAATAGATAATGAAGAGAATTAAAAATGATAGATGTAAACTCAAGAGGCAAACAAAATGTTTAATTTCTAAGGAAGATAATTAGCAACAAAGGATCTCTTTCTCCTCCTTCTCTCCATACACATGCTCAACCCCAATGTTTTGATGAATCTACTTTACTATTTTCTTGTGATAAAGTAATTCAACTACCTAAGTGGTATTTATAGCTTCTATCTCTTTTTTAAATACTAAAAATTATTAACACTTGTCAAAAAGAAACTTGTACATGGACGTCCATGTATGGCTTATTTACGTGTGTATGGGCTCACTTATATAGAGCAATAAATTTTGATAGAAATGTATATTTATATCTGTTCATATACATGCATCCCATGAAATAAGCATTTTATCTTGAAAACTTGAAAATCCACCCCCCTTTCTACTCCACTTTCTCAGATTATTGCATTACTCTCTCTCTCTCTCTCTCTCTCTCTCTCAAATCTCACTTTTTAATACTCACCCTGTCTCCTCCTCTTCCTTAATTCCAGCCATCTTTCAAACTCAGTTCAACTTTAAATTACTCTTTCTTTCTCTTTTTCAAATTTGCTTTTGTGTCTGTCTCTTTCTCTCTCAAATATTTATTTATTGATCCATGTTTATAGGTTTACATATCAATACTTTACTCTCTTTCTGTTTCTTTATGAATACATAACCATATGGCAATGTTGCTTTCCCATGTGTGTATATATATATATATATATATATATATATATATATATATATATATATATACACACACACACACACACATATAAAAGTGCACTCATCTGCACATGCACATACTGCTGTTAATCCTGAGTGCAGATCCCAGCAATTATTGTCTCCATATTCAACAATAACAAAAATAACTTATCTATATTAAAATAACACTTTTCAAAGAGCTGAAGCAGTAGAAAAATAATAATCAATTGTGTGGAAGTAATCAATTTCAAGAAAGGAGTTTTGTATCATTCAACTGCCAGAATAATGAATCAGAAATTCTAAGTGCATTTCACCTGACTTGGAAAAGTTTTAAAGAACTCTTCTTCAAAATTGCAAACCTTTGTGTGCTTACTTTATTTTTTTTATTCATAAACATCCTTTTATCTCTTTCTTTCATATCCTTATCATAAATATATACTGGATATAATGAAAAATAAAATATTAGAAATAGCATTTAGATTAAGAGAAAATATTGTTTTTAAGTTTTATTTCTGAATAATAAATCTGAGTATTAGAATATAAAGAATTGTCTTTGAGATTTTAATTGTTATTTGTTTTTATTTGTGGGAAGGGTAAGCATAATGTATATGCACTTTCCTTTATTTTTAAAATTATCCTTTGTATAAATGTTTAACTTGTGCAGTCGCAGAGTTGTAAGTCAATGCAAGAGACAAGTAAAGACGATTCAAAGTAAAAGAAAATGATAAAACACACAAACAAAATAGGAAATCAATTTAAGCATAAACCACACAATAGGGGGAGAAGGTTTTCATTATAAGGTGCTCTAACCTGGTATTCAAATCTTACTGTAAGCTATTTTACCTACAATCTTACATATGAAAAAAAGAGCTTATAACCCATAAGCATCAAGCAAATCAGTTTGTAGTATCAATTAAATAATAGTAAAATTTGCTGATAAATGAGTTTTCTTTCCTTTTTTTTTTTTGTGTCTATGACAAAATGTAAACAAATTTGTTTTCACTTGTTATTTATTAAACTTACTTTAGTTTATCACAAATTCAGAAATATACGGCATCCAGTAAGAATTTTACTAACAATGTCCTGTTAATATACTTCTCTAAACATTATATCACTTGATGCACCCAGTCTTGTTCTTATTTGTTAGATAGAGATATAATACTTGATATTAAAATGGTTCACAAATATTTCTTTCAAGAGGCGAGGATCCATTGATGTTATGTAGGATTTTGACTTGAATATCTTTCTATAATCAGCAAATATATTTTTTGTTCATCTGTCTATCATTGCATAATTCAAGCATAGCTAGAGCTGTTGCATAGCCATCTACTGGTATATATAATGGCAAGGGATCCTTTTTGATCCTATTCTTTCTGAGTAGCTGTCTTCATGGCTGGTATTTTTTGTGTGTAGCTGGACCGGTATTCTATTCTTATATTTCTTCTCTCTGTCTTAACTTCTTGTTTTGGTCTTTGTTGACTGGTCTGATAAGGTTATCTGGTTATGCCAAGGTTGTCATTAGTTTTTAGAGACAAATGCAAGGCATATAGTTTTTGAAGTTCACATTTTATTTAGACCTTATCTTAGGATTTTCTCAACCGTGTGAGAGCCAAACCAAGTCCATGCTTACATTTTGATGTCTAACGGCTGACTGACTCTAAACTAAGCCTTCTTTCCCACTGTTTGCACAACCAGAAACTGAAGGTCAGGCTAAGGTTATCTCACATCAATAATCCCAACTGCTCAGATTTGAATTTAACAACACCTGAACTCAAATCTGTTTCTATATCAACCATCTAAAAACTGATGGTACCCCCATCAATATATAACAGAGCTACAGCCACCAAATTTTTTTAGTTACTGATGAGACACATGAGAAGATGATTTTAGCACACTACTTTTTGAAAATTACAAAGTTTTTAATTAAAGTTTAGATTTACTGTGTAAATAAATGCTGAACTGGACCCTTACTTTGAGTCTGTCAGATCAGCTAAACAGAATATTTATCTTTTTGTTTAACTATATAAAGTAGACATGCTAAAAATATGCTAGCCAGAAACTATGAAAATTATTTCTATAACTGCAAGAAACATCACATATCTGAAATTAAAATAAGGGATAAGTTCCTGAGCAAAAGGGGCCATGAATTTCACTCTCACTCTCACTTGGTACTTATTCCTAAGCATTGTTTCCAATATGTGCTGGTCACAGAGTCATAGAAATAATGACCCAATTAAATTTAAAAAATGATGATAGAAATCAACAAAATAAAAGATGGTGAAAAATACTAGTCAAAATAATGCATGACTTTTTTGTTACTTGAGTATCAAAACTTATAAATATTATGTTGTATTTACATTTGTAGTAGTGGCCTCCAGAAAGCCATAAACATTAACCACTCAAGTACATTTATTAACTTATAAAACAGTGTTATATTTGTGCTTATTGCTGACAGATAAATTTATGGTTTGCTTCAAATCCATTATCTCTTTTTGGTGCACAGGGTGGAATAACTTAATTGTTATATTGAGATCATTACTTTGTATTTTATAGATTTTTTCATTTTCAAATCTGTTTGAAAGAAAAGGAAGCATTAACATTATAAACTGTTCCATGGATACTGCAATATTTTTGAGGTGTAAAATTAATTCTTAAGTATACTACATACGACACCTGGAGATCTGGGTGGCAAAAGCAAAGAAATAAATAATGATAATAATGATAATAACTTTAAATATACACTCCTTACTACATTTGGGGTGCTGGAAGGCATTGTCAGTGATGTTATTTTCTTGGGTCAATAGGGAGTTTCCAGTCTTTTAACATCATACTCCCCTCGTCAGGCCAACCCTATCAAAGAAGATCAGTCTGTTATACACCCTCTAACTTTGTAATGTTAGAAGACACTTGGCTAATATTGATTTTGGATGAGTGTAGACCTCTACCACGCATCTGATTGGCTGTTGCAAACAACCAATCAAATGTGCTATTTAAGTTAGGATGTTAGCGCTTTTTTTCCCTATCAAATGAATTAAGAATATTGGAAAAACTGAAGGTAACCAGACATTATTATAAAATTGAGAGACCTATCTTTTTTATTAATTTTTATAGTTATTGTTTTATTTCTATTTTAATTTTATATAATTTTTATTTTTAGGTTTTTTATATTATTTTTTTATTTCCTCCCCCCTTTTTATCTTTTCTTTTACTTGTTATTTATTAAATAATACAATCAGTTGTATCATTTACGTTTGTTTAGGTTTATAAGTGTTATCACCATTGAAAAAAAAATGAATAAATAGATAAATAAACCAAAAAAAGACATTAAAAAAATGAAAAATAAACTGGAATTAGTTAAGAAATGCTATAACAATTTAAATGAGTTGTATCATTTCAACTCTGATCATATATCATTTCAACTCTGATCATGTAACAGCAGGATATTCAGTTTAAATCAAGAAATGCCAAACCAATTAAAATATTGAAATTAAGACAGGTTAATGTTATATTGCTAAAAAAAGAAGAAAAATTACAAATGTTTATAAAGGGTAAAACAGGATGTATCATTTAAAATTATAATCATCTAACTACATATTTTATTTTGGATGTTCAAATTAAGGAATGTTACATCTAATCTACTAATGAATTAATATAAAACTTTTTAAAATTAAAACTTTACGTTTTCCTCCCGCGTTATTTAACATTACAAATTTTGACTACTTATTCACAATTAAAATGTATCAATAACTAAAATGTTTTTCTTACACATTAAACTATGATTGAGTAAATAAATTTTTGAATGGATTAGTTAAAAACTGCTAAAAAAGAAACAAAAGCTTTTGTACACACTTATTTTTCCAAGTGAGAAACCCCAGCAAAAAAAAAAAAAGAATATGAAGCTTAATGTAATAGCTAAACTGAATTCATTACAAAATATTATAATGAGAAAAAGACAAAACATGTTTTGTTGTTTAAAACTTTAATAAATTCACAAACTATATCTTTAGTTTGTTCAGCCTCCGTTTAAAAAAAAATGCCACTAAATTAAAATTAAATACGTAACTAATGTTATGCTGATTTAAAAAAAAAATCATACCAGACAGTGATTGAATCAATGAACTAAATTATGAAATTAATTGGGAACATTTTTTATACCAGAAAAAAATTTTTTTTCACATTAACTTTTTACAATTAAAAAAAAAAAAATCAATAACACTCGAAACAATGATTGAAAAATATTAAATTTTGAAAAAATTTGAAAACACAGTCAAAAACTGTTAATTGAAAGACAAAATTTGAAAGATTTTGTATTCTTTTTCCTGTAAGCTACTAAAAAAATTATGTACACATATGCATACACCTACGTACATACACACATACATTAGGGTAGGTCGATTTTCAATTTTTTTTTTGAATATCAAAAAGATTCACTCAGGGAAAATTGGGTATTAGTATGATAAGTACTGACACCAAAAAGTAGGTTTCTAAATTGCATTAATTTTGGTGCATTTAGTTTTTTAAATCGTCTAATATGAAGCCTCCCAAAATCTTTCTTTATAATACATTTAGATTTAAAATTGTTTAAAAATCTTATAATTTCAATCCAGAAAAGTTTGTCAATTTATTCTATTCAAATAAAATTAATAAGATATGTCAAAAATAGCATTTAAATTTAAATTATAACCCCCACCCCACCTTAACAGCGCAGATAAGTTCCATTTACCTCATTAATTGAGATACATCAGTAAAAACATTGCAAGATATTGTAAAACAGTTTTTTTTTTGTTATCAATGAAACAAAAGCAAACAAGTATGAATATTGCTAGGAACAAATTAAGGGATGATGATTTTGATATAAGCTACCATTATAATTTGAACACTCCACTAAAAATCTACTGGTTACTAATAGTTTAGTCTTTTAAGTTTCTTTTTTATATAATAATTGTAAGGCATAAACTTATAAAAGACATGACAAAAATACATGAATTTTGTGAGAATAATAACAATTTTTATCATGCCATCGTATTAAACTTCTCTATGTAAGAGCCTTTTGAAAAAAAGAAGGTCTCATTTCATGGTATAAAACTTTTGCAATGATGTTTCTATGCCTTGCTTCAATTCCATAGTCCATAGGAAGCTGCAGTTGTTAATTTTACTGCCCTTTCAACACTTTGTGAGTGTGAAGGTAAATCAGGCAACTCTAATTTTGTCTCACTCATTGATGACTCCAGAAGTTCATAATCTGAAAATTCTTCTGTGAACCCAGGCTTATAAGCTCCATTTCCTGACAGGTTGATCAATTGAGACCAATGTGTAGTATCAAAATTTATCTTTGGTATTTTTAACATCTTTTTGGTTGGTCCCTCACTTCTGAAAAAATTCAAAATTCAAAATTTAGCCTTACTTGTTTTAATTTTTAATTTTTATTATGAAATTAGGATGTTACTTTAAAATGAAACTATAAATCAATTAAATCATTTTAATCAATTTTACTTACCTAATGGCTAAAATTCTTTTTATAGCTTCTTCCCTCATTTCCACTTCATCTGATTTAAGTATTGCATACAACATATTTTCTGAATATTTTTGAATGCAATCTCTTGTATTTTAGGTGTTATCTCCTTTATTCTTTGCAGCATATGGAGAATATACAGTTGCTGGTCATGAAACTTATTGTCTCTTTTAATTTCGAACAAGCTAACTGCATACACTCCAACAATAAAGTGGATCAGGCTGTGTAGTTTTGAAAATATGTATTTAGGGTAAATGCCTCGAGTCCATAAACATATTACTCTAGTGACTAATATTAGCATTCCCAGTTGATTATTTTATTTGAGGTTATTGTTATTTAATCACATTAGATTATATAGAGCTTTGTAAATGGAGTTCAAAACTGTTTGAATTATGCAAATATACCCAGTGGTTCAAAAGTTATGAGAATTTAAAGCCTGAAATTGGGGTAAAAAAGTGGACATGATTTTGATAAAAAAAATCTGTCAATTCATGGACCAATTCAGAACAAGAAATTCAGTAATTTCTTCACCATTTCTTTATTTTTGAAGCAATTTTGATAAAACTTTATGAAATAAATTCTTATGTAAAATTCTATGTTCTTTCTGATTCTGGTCTTAGATTTTATGTATCTCCAAGCTAGAATCCATTATTTGGGGAATAAAAAGTAGGGATATCACGATTTTTTTTTTTTTTTAAGTTTACCACAAGATTATTCAACATTTTCATTTTTATACTGCATGTATACACTTATATAATACATATATAATATTAATTTAAATATATAACATCACTTTGAATTTAAAAATACATTTTTAAATGCTTATGTTGAATTACATAAAAGAAATAGATGAACTATTTACACGTTTTCACACAAACCCGGTCAATGTGGGCCATGTTTTGTTTACATCTCTCGTAATTTCAAGTTATTTTTTTTCCAAAATTGAAATGAACGTAAAAAATAATTCAATTGTTAAAAACACATAAAAGTTGAATAATTAGAAAGATTATGTTATTTTATTTTTAATGATATAAATATCTTTAAAACTGGACTAGAAATAAGCAATGAATTTAAACTTTATTGTGTTTATAAACAATGCGTAACTGATAGTTTACTTTACGCGGTACGTCTATCGGACAAATAAATTTGAGTTTTTTTTTTTGTTTTTTTTTTTTTCAAAATACAAACTTTCGAAAAAAATCCCGAACCATTTAGCAATCTTTAAATTTTACAAATTATATATCAAAATAATTCTGAAACTTTCTAATATCATAGACATAGTGCTTCTTTCTTGCTTCTCATGCACATTTTGAACAAATAGCCTTGAAGTTTGCACTATTGTAATATTATGGACATAGTGCTTCTTTTTTTTTTGCTTCTCTCATATTTTTTAAGCAAATAGCCTTCAACTTTGCCCTCTCATATTTTTATTTCCACGGGTCCTAGAAACAAGAAAAAAAAAAGGTGTTTTTACATCCAAAAGTCACGTAAATTTGAGTTTTTTCTTCAAAATCTTTCAGAGCAAATCCCGAACCGTTTAGCAATCTTTAAATTTTACAAATTATATATCAAAATAATTCTGAAACTTTCTAATATCACAGACATAGTGCTTTTTTTTTTTTTTTTGCTTCTCTGATATTTTTTAAACAAATAGCCTTCAACTTTGCCCTCTCATATTTTTATTTTCACGGGTCCGAGAAACAAAAAAAAGACTCTGTGTTGTACTTCCAGGTGTCTTCTAATTGAGTGCAAAATTTCAAGAATATTGACAAAGATTAGCCACTTTGATTTTGAAAAACAAAACAGCGTGTAAAATTTATCCTAAAAAACGGTCATATTTTTGTTTTCAGCTGTTCAACCGAAAATACGGTTTTAACTCGCTGTAAAAAATTAGTCAATTGATGAAAACCAATAAAAATTACATATTTAGAAAGATTATTCAATTCTCTTTCCAACCATATAAATCTTTGTAAGATTGGTTAAGAAATACTTGAGAAATTGCAAATTTAACTGATTAAGGTTGCAAATTTGAAAATGTCAGCGTTTTTCAGCTAAATGCTTGTAATGCTACCATCGGCTTTATTTAAGGGCCCAATTTTCCATGCAGTGTATATAGGGTTAACTTTCCCTCATAAAATTCCTAAAAGCCTACTTTTTACATTTTTTTCTTCAAAACCCAGGTTTAATCTGACCAAATTTTCTGTTAACACTAGTCGAAATTCAGAATATTTGATTATGATACTATTCAAATGCATTTGTGCAAGAATTGGTAAACTTTTAGAGAAAAATATTTAGTACAGTTATTCTTTATATTAATTAGCAACTTTCTCCAGGTAGATTCAGTTATGTTTTAAAAATTGACCTACCCTAATATACATACACTCATATATAGATATATTTTTTTAAATTGTGAATATCCGAGTAACTATTATAAAATAAACAAATTAGCATGTAAAATATAAAATGTGTACAGCATTTGTAAGTATTTACAAAAAAATTCTTTAAAAAACCCCAAAAAACTAATATAATTGCATCTTATTTTTATGTTCCTAAAAAAATTCTATTATATTGGATGTTGTTGCCCATGAGCTCTTTTTAACTAAAATCATTTGCTGTTTTTTCAGCTGGTGTGAATGGCTTTTCTTTTTTTCTTTTTTTTTTTTTTGCTCCTACCAAACCAAAATGTCTGAAAGGGCTTTGCAGTGCAACTTTGCAATGAATCCCTTTTAGCCAATTTCTATTGGCATGCAGCTTGCCTTCCATTCATTATTTTTGTACATCTCCAAAAGTTCATTGTATTTAAACTTCTTCCATTTATGTGCATCTTCTGCATGTTCCTCTGAAGGAACTCTTAATTCCCACATTATTATTTTCTTTATTTTATTTGAGAGTATCACTATATCTGGGTGTAATGATGTTTGGACAATGTGGACTTGGAATCTAAATCTTGTCTTTAAATCAGTCCTTAATTCCCAGTCTGTTGCTTGTGACAGTGCATTTGGAGTGAGCTTTTTCTTTAGTTTAGATTTTGCTCCAGCACTGACAAACTTTATTGAGCTTATGTCATTATTTGGTATATTTGCATGGATGGCCATAGTAACTACCTCTGCTATGTCTTTTAGGATTTGATCATGGCACCATCTGTAATGACCATCCACTAGTGCAGTTTGGCAGCTACTTAGGATGTGTTTTAAGATCCTATACACCCACATGATTGACACAATTTTTTTCCATAAGTAGTGGTTTGCAGAACTGGGAAGGGTGTCATATACGGACTGGATTAGAAATTTTATGGTTACGTCACTATGCCACAAGTTGGACCATTTGACTTTCCAAATGACCATGGACTTCCATCTAGTCTCGGCACCTTGTTATTTACACCCAATCATTTTTGCTATTCTTTTCTCTTCTTCAACTCTGTGTATTTTGCCTTGTAATAAACAATGTTTCTCTTTTCCTAATGCCTTTGTCCACCCTAATAGTGGGGAAAAACCCCAGGCTTACATGGCTGGTAGCTATAACACCTAGGATTGCTTTTTCTCAAAGTTGTTCTTCTGAAACTCTTAATTCATTTGCTGTTTTTCATTTTATTCCTGTATAGACTTTGATGCCTGTTCTGGCCACTTTGGGTCTTTGGAGAACTTAAACTGTATTGTTGTTCTCACTTTTGCAACTTTGCATTCCTCTACTAGACTTTTAAAGGGGTGCTGCAATTGCTGTATAGGGATACAACACATACTGATAATGCCTGGAGATCTGGGTGGCTAAATTATTGACAAAAAGAAACAGATAATAATAATAATAATAATAATAATGAAAGTATTGAAAGTGTGTGTTGTCTTTTTTTCCTTATATAGTACTAGAAGCGGTTGCCCGGCATCACCTGGGTAGAAGGGGGGCAAAAAATTTAGTCTCGTAGATCCATTATTACTGAATCATAAGTTGAATTCTTGCAGGATGCCCCATTAAAATCCCTACATAAAAAGATTCAGTCTCGTGGGGCAACATAAAAAAGAAATTGCACAGACACTCTGAAAAGAAAAATTGATGTCTTCTATTTGAAATATTAAATGCAAAACTGTTACTATTTAAATTTTATTTTCTAATTATCTTCATGAATGTAAATCACATCTTCATTATTTTTGCTCAAAAAGCAAAATCTAGTGGTATTAAATGTGTATATATATTTACTTTGTTGTTAATTGTTTTAGTTTCATCCAGACATACATACATACATACACACCACTGTCCTTTATATATGTACTAGACTTGGCTACTCATCATTGCCTGTGTAGAGGGGTATGATAAAAAGTTAGTCTTGCAGATCCATTGATTGTTTTTGTCTTACATAATTGATTTATGTTTTAATCACGAACGCAACCCATGACTTTCCCTTCTTTTACAATTCAAATCCTAATTTTTAAATATCTTTCCAGATATAAATAAAATCTTCACTATTTTTTCATAAAAAGCAAGTTCTGGTGATAGTGAATATGTATATATATATTTACATTGTCATTAATTGTTTTATTTTCAAAGTTTCCTCCGGACATACACGCACACATACACACAATTTCCCTTTATTCATTTTGCTGTGAAGTCAATCAATCTTGGGAACATACGTTTATCTTTATGTAAAGGTAGTAGCCACCTGCCTTGCTACTGAGGCAGACTACTTTTATAGTCAATCTCATTTGCATATGATACTACACCTCCCTGAACTAAAATGGCTTTATGCCCTTCGTAGATCTCTGATTTCTGAAAATTCTCGGAAATCTAGACGGCTTGCATGGAAAATATCATGACTTCTTCTGACAAGTGACCTAAGTTAATTTTCCTCTGATTCATCGTCTGATATTCTTACACTTTCATCCATTGATTCTTCATTTTCATCACTGGATTCACTAGCCCCATCTTCCCCCCTCAAATTTAATTTCTATTTCGTCAGGTTCAATTCAACTTCTAAATTGATCCTCATGAGCAAGTGTATTTTGCCAGTTTTTCAGTAATTGCCGTATTGTTTCCTTTTTGTAATATGAAATTTGCCTTCTCAGCATTTGACTCTTTGGGATTTTTATACCATACCCCTTGATTCGTTTTTTATACCATACCTTTATTTGTTATAAATGACATTGAGCTCTAATTGTCTACCCATTAATGTGGAAGGACTTTGTATTCTGTCGGCATGCAGAATTATTTGATAATAATTGTGGTAAGTAAGTCTCTATATTATTATTATATGGGGAAAATGCACTTAGTCCCATTTTCAAAGTCTGCACCATTCTTTCTGCAATTCCATTTGATTGTGGGTGGTATTTTATAAGGGACACATCCAGTATGCTTCAGCCTTGAACACAAATTTTTTTCACAAAATTCTTGGTCGTTATCAGAAACTAATATCAGAGGAACTCTATTCCTTGCAAATATTACTCTTAATATTTGCTTTATAATGGTGGCTTTTCTGTCAGCAACCTTGATTATTTCGGCCATCCTCAAAATGAGTCTACTAAAATTAGAAATAGTCCCATGCCTTTAATTTGATCATGATGTGTACCCAAGCCCATAGTTCTTTTTCAAGTGAGTTTTATTTTGCCAAATATTTTTTATTTCAGCACATTTTGGACATCTTTTAACATATTCTTCTACATCTCAAGAATATCCTGGCCACCATGCTTGTAATGTTAGTCTTCTCTGTGTAGCTGTCACACCACAGTTTATATCATCGTATATACCTATCATTACTTCTTTCCTTAAACTTTGGGGGGGGGGGTATTATAATATCTCCATTGCATATTATGCCATTTTCTATAGTTAATTTATGTCTCATTTCTTTGTAAGGTATTTCAGCCATTGAACAATTACTCCATGTGTTTCTTTTTATTCTTTCATAAATTCAACTTAACACTGGATCCTGTTTAGTTTCCATCTTTAGACGACTTAGTTGTAATACATCAGTTTCAGCCCAGTGAAATATTTTATCTTCGGCTCATGTTAGTTTTCTCAATAAGTACATAATTGGATAACCTTCCTGAGATAGAATTGCAGCAATCGAATGCTCAATTGCATCTGTCGTTAAAGTCACTTCCTTTCTGGGATCAAATATTTTTGTTATCAGTTTTCTTATTAGAGCCTTTTTTAAAACTTTCAAAAGCTATGTTATGCATTTGAGTTCATTTAAATTCAGCATTCTTCTTTCTTAATTCTGCAAATGGTTCTACTATGTCACTGTATCTGGGTAAAGATTTACTATAAAAATTAGTCAAACCCCAAAAGGATTCTAATTCCTTTTTATTTTTTGGTGGAGATATTTCCAATATTTTATTTATCATTTTGTCATCTGGTGAAATTCTTTCTTTAGATATTTGGTTGCAATTCAATTCCCATTTATCACAATTTATCATCATACCCACATTTTTTAATTTGTTTGAATCAATTGTTCAGTTTTTTGTTTTAATTCTTCTTTACTGCAAGCACCTATGCATATATCATCTTGGTATATAATTATATTTTTTAACTCCTCCAAGAGAATTTTTTCAATTGCTTTTTGAAAAATGTGGCTTGACGTCTTAATTCCAAATGGAAGACGAGTCCATCATAGTAAGCCAATAGGGGTGTTAATTGATGTAATTTCTTAAAATTTTTTATCAATTTCTACTTGATTATACTCTGATTTTAGATCAATTTTAGCAAAGTATTTCATTTAAGCTAATTTATGCATTTCTGTTTCTATGTTCGGCAAGGGAAATGAATCCAAGCATATCTGATGATCCACTCGTATTTTGTAATCCTCATATATTCTTAAATCACAATTTGGTTTTCTTATTGCAACAATTGGTGATGCCCAACTGTTACCACCTTGAGGCACTCTCTCAAGTATGCCTTGTTCAACCATTTTCTTTAATTTTGCCACTACCATGGGTTGAATGTGAACTGGCACTTTTTGAGATTCAAAATAGATAGGATGGTTATTTTCTTTTAGTTGAATGCTTGCTTTATATTCTTTTAATAGTCCTATATCAGGTTAGTATTATTTGGATTATTCAGACTATTGTCCTCATCTCTATTTTTATCTACTATGTTTCAGCCAATGTGCTCTCCTTAACAATAAAGATGTGGACAATAGTTTGAATAATCCAAATAATACCAATTATCAAGCTTCAGAGAAATACTATATCAGGTTCTTCAGACTTTATACAGTTTATCAATTTGGCAGTATCCACTTTTAAGACATTCCAAGGAGTCCATGATTTCTTATGCATGGGATGGGAATAATTTCATAACGAGTTTTTGTCTTGTAAATTCCTTCAAAAGATCCTAAAGTTTTTATGACAGATCTGTTGAATTGTTTTAAATTAAGATTACTTTTTCTTAATTTGGGTCTACCATTTCTTCCCAGAAATTCTTGGGATCAGGGTAATATTGCTCCTCGTGTCAACCTGCATGGGGAATTCTATGCCATTCAACTTTATCGTTTCTCTCGATTTTGTGTGTGTCTTTAATGAATATTCTTCCGTACTTTCGGTGAAGGGGGTATATTTTGTACCCTTCTTATATTCTTTTTATACCTACATACAGTCTGGAAGTGGTTTCTTTTTTTTTCACAATTTGAAGCATAATTTTCCTCTGGCCAGGCATTTGTTTACATTGTTCTCAGTTGCAATATTTACATTTTATTTGGCTATTAGTTGTGCTGTAAGCTTCAACATTATTTTTATAATTATTGAATTCATCAATTAATTCTAGTTGTTGTAAAAATTCAACACTTGCTTCAAGTGTCATTTAATTTATTTAAAGCCTCTCTAAGATTTTATGCTTATATGCAATGTTCTTCATGCCTTTAATTAATCTTAGAAGAATTAGTTCATCTTCTATTGCCATGTCTTTTGAACACAGTTTTTCAAATTTGCAATATTTTGTTGCTTCTTTCAACCTATGTAAATATTGACTCACAGTTTCATTTGGGTTCTGTCTGGTTTCCAGATTTTTGGATCTATGTTCATTTTTATGATATTTGAGAATTTTCCAGTATTTTAGAGTATACCATTGTTGATATTTTTTGTATGGCTTCACATCCCGCCAAAGCCAAAATTAAATCTGTAATTTTGTTCTCTCCTCTGCAGGCTTTCTGGTCTTTTAACTTCTTTACCCTAGCCAATGCTGTGAATCATCTTATCCAAGTTTCAACAAAATCTGAGTCTTCTAAGGAACTTAAGGCTTTAATCAGTGACACCATATTGCTGTGACATCAATCAATTTTGGGAATATATGTTTATCTTTAGGTAAAGGTAATAGCCATCTTCCTTGCTACTGGGGCAGATTACTTTTATAGTCTCATTTACATATGATACTACATATAGATTAAAACAATGCAAGTGTTACATGTACTAATTGAGTTTTGTGGGGCAAGGAATATTGACAATTTGCTTTCAGAATAGATGTCATTATTCAACTATCTCCCTTACTGGGTAATATACAACACATTGTCAGTTTAACAAGGGGCTATATACATGAGCAATGACAGAAATTGCCCAGTACATTCAACGTTTGTATTAGACTACTCTACTGGACCTTCTCCCTATAGCACAATAGAATAGACCTGCACTGGCATTGGAATTTCCAGGACCGAACTTGCTTAATTATTCTTTTAAAAGTGTATTTTATTTTGTTTAGACCTCTCCAAAGACAAGAACACAACTCAAAAATATTAATAGATGCCATTCTTTAATCTCAGCCTGAAGTTTAGGGAACTTTGTTAGTTGAGATGAAATGTATAATCTTGAATTAAAAGATATTTAAAATGATAGTTTATATTAGGTAATGTGTTAGCAAATTTCTTTAGCATCACTTGTTCATTATGATCTATTCTCATGACGTGAATGGAATGGATTATAGTATTTTAACTGTTGAGTATCATCAACTTGCAAAATCATCTACAGCATCAGTTTTACAAATCTAGCTTTGTAACAACAATAACAATGATAATAATCCTTTTATGCCATTATACTCTGAATAATGGCTCAGTTAACTTTGCAGAATTGCTAAAGTAAATAAGATACCAACAAAATTTTCAAACATTCCTCTTAGTAGTTACAATACTTCATTTTTATTTTTTCTTGTATGTTTCAGTTTATCTAATTGTAATCATTTTATTCATATTTCTCATACCATCTTTCCTTTTACATTGCATTATGTCAATTTACTCAGTAAGTGTCTGACCTTACAAAAGTTGTTTACCTGCTTTTAGCCTAACATGCAAAACAATTCAACTCACTTTTCTGTTGGCAGATGCTATCTCAGCCATTTGGCACCATTGTTATCTTTCTTCACTACCTCCTGCTGGGAATTTTATTGTCTTCAGGATTCTTCTTTTAATCAACATTGTCTTTGGCACTTTGACCCATCACTCTTTCACGTTTCTTTTACATCTTCCTCTAAGAAACAATGCTTCTCTACTTTGCACTTCTTGATTTTTTTTCTTTAGTAAGAATTTGTTATGGGCTCTGAGGGAATAGATGGGTTCTTTAGCTAATCATGCTACATATATGGTTTCTATAATTTTAAATCTATAAACAAGCAGATATCTTCTATATATCACTAAAATTCTTATTATTTTTATAAATTGTGATCAGTATTCAGATTTAAGAAAATATATGTGCCCAATTGAATATCTTATATAACCACATTGAGAGAAACAAGACTTAGACCACTGTTTGACTTTAAGGCAAAAGGTTTTAAATACTGAAAGCCTGAAATTAGCAGGAGCTCAAAATTCCCATTCTCACATAAGTATACTGACCAATGTGTCCTTGTCTTAACCAAGGCAAATGGCTATGCCCCTTGGTAAATTTCCAACAGAAGTTCCAATCTATGGTGGTTGGTACAGCACAGTAACAGTGAAAAACAACAAAAAAACATGGGGCAAATATGAACAAAAAATAAAAATAAAATGTCTTTTAATCTGATTCAGAAAATGAAATAACAGAATTCCCAAGATTTAATTTAATCAAACCACTTGAATAAACTCCTTTAATTAAAAGGTAAATAACAAATAACATGCAGAAAACGTAATAAAAATGAAAGCTTTCCCCAATTTGAAGGGCAAAGTTTACCCACATGAAAAACTGAACACCTCAAAGAAAGTTATCAGAAACAGGGAATTATCCTTAGATACACTGGAGAAATAAAAACAATCTTAGAAAAGCAAAGCAAACTACAAAAGTATAACCATTAGAAGAGACGATGAAGAAATACAAATACATACATACATTTTGACATTTAATAAATCCATAATTCCCAAGAAAATAAAAAATGGATACTACCTTGAAACATTCCTGTGCTCTTGAGGTGCTTTGAATGTAAAAAATATTGGACACCAAAGATAGAGCTGCTGAGGAAGTCCGACATGTGAAAGGTGTGGCCAAAAAGGCCTTGATCACATGGAGGAAAATTGTCTTAATGAAGCCAAATGCTTAAACTGCCTAGAGAACCATTTTCAAGAACTTGCCACTTATACAAAAGAGAGAAGAAAATTATGGAGGTAAAATATAGAAGAAATACAACATTTCTAGAAGCAAGACAAATAGTGGAATCTTATATGAAAGTGAGCACCTATGCCAATGTAGCACAAAAGGAGAGTCCAATGAGCAACAACAGCTATGATCAACCAGATGAATATAGATTTCTCATTGAAAAACTAATGCAACTGGGACTAAACAATTGGCCAGAATTTCAAGAAGTTGAAAAATTACACTGAGTAGAAATCTGTTAAACAGAACCAGAAATTAAGCAAAAAGAATTCACAACAAACACCTCAAAATGTCCAAAACATATCTAGAGAAAACTTTAGATCTCTGACTAAACTAAATCCAAAATAAATTATACTAAATCCAGGGACCCCTAACAATTCTTGTTTTTATCACATTTCAGCTTCTAAGAGGCCCTCTCTTGGTGTATAATACATCTGATTGTTTTTCTTTCTTCAATAGATGCTTCTAAATTTGAACATGAAAGATTTCTGGGAACAATACAATTTACAAAACATTTCCCTATATGTATCGAGTAGAACTATATATGCTAATTGTTTGAAAATATACATGCAACGAAGATATCACTTTTAAGCAATGTGTTAGCAGTTGGGATTTTGTTTTTCTGATTGTCTGTGTCTAGAATTAACTATTAACAAAGAAAGAACAAAATACACCTAAGGAAGGTTGAAGAATGCATCAGTCAAAAACATTTGAATAAAGACAAGAGAATAATTTATGGAATATCTGATTAATGATAAATACTGTTTAGTTAGTCCAAACAAACTATTAATTTTTTTTTTCATTTTGTTTTCCATACATATAAATGTTTGGAAGTATGAGTGTACAGAATAGACAAACTGAGTTTAAACCTTCTCTGGGACACTTCATATTTACTTGATGATAATAATGTCCTTGGGAAAGACATAAATCCAATACACCCCCCAATTATGGATAGCAGGAAAGAGGACCTTTAGCCTCTTAAAAAGGCAATCTATCTTCAGCATTAAATAACAGATCAGGTCGGGGATTATTCCTTGCTGCTGGTACCATGTAACCTAGTACAAACTGTCTCATGTTGTTTGGAAAGATGGGCACTGCTAAGTAACCCCTATTATTTTAATATGTGCCATGAAGAGGAATTGCTTAGCATGACACCCTAATGTCTTGAGTTATCAGAAACATCTGTCTATTCATAACAGACTTTCTGTATATCTTTTGGTTGATTTAACTTTTTTTTCTTTTTTTTTTTTCTTTAATTTTGCTTGAACATAAAATGTAACAAATTTCAAAGGCTCCTTTGTGATTTATGAAAGTCAATAAATCTATAAAAACTTCAGTCCAAATGTTTGTTTATCTGTTCTTTGTGGAAGACACTGATTTGTTTGAATGAAAACAACCTTATTTACTTTTTTTCTATTTCCTATCAAAATCAAAGTTTTATCACCAATTCAACCTCAGTATTATTTGACTAAACTCAGATTATCAATTTTTATAGGAATGTGAAAGGAATGGAAGCTGATTTTTGTGCTTACATAAGTCATGTTTGTTTGAATAAAGATGAAAGTAAATAGGAATGGCTAGTGATATAAGCATACTATGAATGACTTGTGTTATAAGCATTCTATGAATTGGTATTCTTAAATTCTACTGCTATTTGTGATGCCCACTTAGATAAGCTGACCAATTGTGAATTAAAATATTCTTCAAAGAAAAATAATTGAATGCAAAACTCATTTTATTGAAATTTATTTGGACTCAACTCTTCCTAAAATGTCCACTCTCTGAAAATATCTTTCAGAAATAAATTCTACTTTATATATATATATATATGTTTCTTTTCAGAAAGCTGACATAATAAATAATATTAGAGTCAGAATTGCTTTGTAACAGTAGCAGGTTGTCAAGTAGGAGGGGGGGTGTAGTTACGGTGGAATTGAGTGTCTTTTTCTTATTCACTCAAGTAATTCTGTTAGAAATATTTAACCTTTCTTGATTTTGGCTTCTTGGTTGGAATATGATATGATTTAGGTGTATTCTTCCATCTCCTATAAGTAAATAAAGTTGACCAATAAACGAGACAGCGAGGGAGTCTATCCCCTTTTTAATAGCACTAGACCAAGGAGATTGTTTTTGCCTCTGAGATGGAGCTCCACACCTACCATCAGCTCCTTACTTTACACACAGATCCCTGTGCTACTCATACGCTGAGTTTCTGGACGGATGCTCTACCGACTGAACTAAATTCCTATACACACATGATATCCACTTCTATTTTGCATTGTTTTCCTACTTGTTGGTTCTTGAAGACATTTGAATACTTTTTATATAATTTGCAAAGCAATAAGTAAGAAACAAGTGTGTTTTAAAGGAAAAAAAGAAAAGAATAATTTTAGTCAGAATTTTTGAGTTGCAGAATCATTATCAAAGGAGATGTGATCCCACAATTTAGAGATTGAAGTTAATTTTCTTTTTAATTTTATGATTTAAAATATAAATGAAGGTCCATCTGACCATAAAGTGATAATGTCTAAAAATGTTTTTGGCAAAACATAGTACTGTGCAAACACATCACCCTTTGTCCTCCCTGCATTTAACTTATTCTGGTTTCCTAAACTGAAAATTCATCTCAAATGTGAGATTTAAGGATATAAAGCACATGCTTTTGATGGGCATTTAATTTCATCCTTGCCTTTGCTCTATTTTGTATTTATCAAAGATATCTTTTTATATCAATACTATGTTTGAAAAGGCCCATTGCCAGTAAGTCAAGGCATTACTGAGTTTGGCTTCTAGATTGAAAGAAACATCACCCCTGATTAATTCAATATTAAAAGTGCATTTTCCAACTATTTTTATTAAAATATCTGAAAAGAAAATATATGATGTTATCAGAAATTGTACAAATTGAATTAAAATTTCCAAATTAAAATTGACAATATAATTAGAAAAATATGATAAAAGCCAACAGAATAAATGCAAGTTGATAGATTAGCATGTTGCACATTGCAGATTTGCCAATGAAAGACAATAATTTTGAAAATAAAAATTGATTATTAAAATCTTTTTTTTAATAATTAAGTATATTTTAATATAAAAGTCAACAAGTTTGAAGGAGATACTTTCTATATGATAAAAATATCCTGATAAAAATAAGACCCCATTCATAATTATTTGTATTTTAAATAAAATATTTTATAGTGCTTAATTAAAAAAAAACATTCTTATTTGATTTATTGAGAACACTATGGATAATGCAATTTTTAAAACAATCTATTATTAAACATATTTTCTATATTTGTTTTCTTAAAGATGCATTTTTAATTTGACCTACTTATCTTTTCAAGTAAGATCAAATTAATGTCAATTTACGATTATTATAGTCTTTAAAATTCATTTCCTCAAATGAACATAAAGTTTTTAAGAAAAATATTTTGTGTATTTCACTATTATTTTCACTATACCAGAAACTAAAACATTCAAAAAACAGTGCAACTCATCCTTGAGTAGCTGTGAGGATGAGTTGCCCAAACTCAAGAAATAAAAATTATGGCACAAATACAAACATGGTGAGGATTTATGCAGAGTAAATGAGAGTACACTGTTGAAAGGAGTTATAACCTGCAACAGTTAAAAGAACTCAAGGTCCTTCACAATTTTAACATGGTTGATGGGAAAGATATGAACCCTTGGAAATTTTCCAGGAGCTGTTAACAGATATAGGGTTCGCCAAGGGCTTGATAGAATAGCCATACTTGGTGAGGAAGGAGAGAAATTCAATCAATCAATGGGTACACATTTTATGTACACACTTACATCTATAGGGCCCTAAAACTAACATTTCAGTAAGAGTCTCACTCAGTATAACACCAGCATAACTAAGATGGATAACAAATCCTTGAGCTTGACCATCGGTGTCTTGACGCCAGTCATGTTTAGTTTGGAGCATGAGGTTTACTTCTAAGAAGTCCCAATTCTTTCATGGCCTTTGTGACCTTGAGGTGGATATATGTTGTCTAAAAGAGATGCACTTCCATTCCAGTGACTATGAGAATATACTGTCTGTATTTTAAAAGCTTTTTTCAGCATGTTTTGATGTCTGCTCAAAGTGTGTCTCTTGGCTCATATGCACAACTTTGAGACATGTTCCCTTGTTTTCACAGATCTGGCAGGCAGGCTTTGCATGTTGAATGTTACCATAAAAGACAATGCTTTTTTCAGTGTATCAATCCTTTTGTAAGTTTGTCATGACAGGTTATTTTAGTGTGGTGATTGGAATACCATCCATAATCCTATTATAGACAGGGGAGGTGCGGCTAGACTGATTACTGAAACTAACCACTAAAGAAATAAAGTAATGTCGATTAAGTGTAAAACTATGTGAGAAGGAATATTATAATTTAAGTTTTATGAAATCAGAAGTACCAATTCCACCATTGTGTAAGGGAAACAGAAGAACCAGTTTCCTCATTGTTATTTGTCCCAACAAAAGGTGGTAGGACTCTCTAGGGAACTGTAGTCTTGTGTCGAATTTATGACAGTAATCTTCTTGAGTAATGTTGACACACACACACACACATATATATATATATATGGGCCTCAATTTAATATTTAGACAAATATTGTTGAATGATGGAGAAGGAATGTCTTAATTTTTTATTCAATTTTTCTTATTTTCTTATGAGGAAACATATTGGTGGTTCAAGTAGGTGCAAACATCTTTTTTAATTAAAAAGTAGGTGCCATAATTCTTTAGTCATTATCAAGCACAGGACATAGGTTTTATTTGTCATCAGAAGAAAACTATGATGTTAAATTGTTTTCAGATCAGCATTTTTCATTTTGAAATATCAGGAGAAACCGTTGGCATTAATGTTTTCATGTCAGCATATGTTAGGAATGTTGTTATTTTTTAAAATATATTAATTTTGATTAATGATATAATGTACAATTATAAAAACAATCTGATTTGGGTCAGTGTATCTATCAAAAGCCTAGAATAATTATAAAAGCTATCAACATTCAATTGTCTATTTAAAAAAATATGATTGAAAATGAACAATAAAACACTATTATTGGTTTTCAATCCCATTTTTTCTTATGACTGGTTTATTTTTATTCTTTAATAATTTTTAAGCAAAATATGCAAATTAGTTAACTTCTTTTTTTTTTAAATCACTACTTTTTTAAAGTTGGTAACTCAAAAACATATTTGTGGTGCAAAGAAGTGTTTGTATTGGCAACACTATTCTATGCAGAACCTGGACACAGAAAAACAGAAACAACAGCTTATATATATATGTATAAGTAGAATATGTGATTATAATGATCCTTACTGTACATACTTTAATAATGATAAAATATTGTTTGTGTTTTATAGGCTTTTTAATAATTGTAATTAGTTCTGAGAAAAATGCAAAATTAGTGCAGAAAGTTTTGTTTTAAAACTTCTTTTTTTATCAATATTGGTTTAGCTTATGCATTTCTTTGCCATTGTAACTACTGGAAATGAATTGTCCATTAGGTTCTTAACACAAGAATTATTTTGTAGTTTAGTGCAAGGTTTCAGCTTTGGTGTATTAAACTGTGACTGAATTTCAATTTTAATAAACCTTGTTTGTTTCTGATAAATACTTATTTGATCTAAGAAAATTAGTAAAATTCTATTATCTTTATAAAATAAAGCCTTACATTGCACTTGCATCCCTTAAATTGGACAGACAAACACTGTTTTGCTGAGCTTTGTCTTATATGGCCCACATGGTAGTTTGGTATTATTTGTTCACCTACCCTGCTGTTACTCACTTAACTGCCGACAAGTGCATGTAATAAGAACCAGTGTGAATTGGATGGATGGATGGAGAGAGGCAAGCAGGAAAGATGATGATGAATAACCTTTTATCTACACCCCATCCTCATCTAACTGCAACTCTATAGGAATGCAAGTTGTCTGCTTGTTAGAGTGATGGATGAAAAGTAATGTGATATTTGTTGAGTGGTGCAGGAAGACTCCAGTGATAAAGGCCTCCACTCCCCTTCCTCTATAATGAGCTTGTAGATATTAAGTGTGCAATGGCTTCTTGTCTTCCTCTTTTAAACAAAATGACACCTTGTTCTGAACAATTAGTCTGATTGCATAGTCCAGTTTCTTCATTTTCATTTAGTGGAAAGTGGGGTAAAAAAAAAAAAGAATACATTAATCTTGTCAACATCTTTGTGAGAGGTGAAAATAGAAAACATTTTTTTAATTAATTGCACTGTCATCTCTCTCTCTCTCTCTCACTCACACACACACACACACACCACACACACAATATTATTTCCTATCAAAACTGTCTCTTAGTAAGTTCTGGATGTTATGCCTTTTTTATTTGAATTTTTATTTATACATTAAACAACTATCTGACAAATTATCCTAAATTCATCTGTCCTACTTTCTGTTACAGCAATAAACACAGGGATAACTGTATGTTCTTCTGAGGACTTATAGGTTCATAAATATAATGGAAAGGTTAACTTTCTTTTTTTTTTTGCAGGGTCAATAATGACATTGAAAATGAATGATGAAACACAACACAAGTTGCTAGGATTCAACAAATGTCAGTTTTATTAACATGCAAAACAGAGCATTATAAATTGTGTCAATGTCTTCCTGCTTCTAGGTCAGAGCCGCAGGTCAAGAAGGTGAAGCTGATCGGTGTCGTTGGATGGCAGTCTTTGTGGAGGCTGGGAATTGCTGGGCCAGGTAGATAGGAAATCTCCTAGTCAATGTTTATAGGGATATCTCACCAGAATAGAAAGTCTCAGGACTGCAAGAAATTGTAGTCATAGAGAAAAAAATTGTTGTTCATGTTTTGCCCTGAATAGGACAGTTTGTAAGCTGTTGCAATTACATCTGGAACTACAGCAGAAAGCAAAATTGGTGGAAGGCTGGAACATAAGCGGTTGCCAGATAGTCAGAGACTACTGCAGAAACATGATCAGCAAAAACAGGATTATGATTAGCAGAAGTCCGGATCAAATGCAGGCTAGATTGTGGTCTGTAGAAAACTGGATTGTGGTGAGCAGCTGCTAGCTGGATCAAAGTTGGGAGTGACCAGGTCAGTTGGCATGGCTGGAGTGATTGTAGACAGAATTGCAGCACAATCAGCTAGATGGTGTTGAGCAGTTACCAGGATTGACCGTGGATAAGCAGAATTGCAGAGAGTTGGACCATAGTGAGTTGCAAGATTGACTGTGAACAGGATCACAGCAGTATAGGTAAACCATGGGGGCCAGGATCAGTGATTACCAGGATTGACTACAGTTAAGTGGGATCACAACACATTGTGCTAAACTTATAGCCATGGTTGGGGTTGTGCAAGGGCAGAGAAGCATCAGGTTGTAGTCTCTGGAACAGATACTGCACATTGAGTTATTTAGTGTGGGCACACCTTTGCACTCGCTCCAAAGAAACCGTTTATTCTATAAAGCAGAGGTGTGCCTCGGCATGAAGTTTAGAAAACCTTGACAGACACAAAATAAGAATTCAGTAATTAGTGGTCACATAGTTTGCTAATTATCCCTCTGCTCTGGTATTACAATTCATTCATCAAATTTCAAATCATTTTTTTTCTATTTCTAAATTTACTAACAGAGGTACCTCCTATTTTTCGGTAGGAGAGGAGTGTAGAAAAGATACTAAATGTTTTGATATATTTAGCAAGATGTTATAGACAGAGAAATATGAATATGACCTAAACATAAAAAGAAATTTAAACAAAGAAAAATTCTGATTAGTTTTGGAGACTCTTTGTACACATTATTTGAGTCCTCCTTGAGTCCTCTATGTTGAGTCCTCCTTTTTCATTACTTATTGATGAACATCCAACATAGACCTGGCTATGCAAAAAACATGGACCCATTTTCATGTCCTATTATTTATCAACTTGACAAAAAAAACTCTGTTTTGCCAAAAATGGCATATTTTAGCATCTGATGTGACAGTTTAATGCACCTCCAGTGACCAAAAGGTTGAGTCCAAGATGAAGTCAATATCCTTACAAAATGTTAGATCTCTCTGACTTTCTGTTTTTGTATTTTTATATATGTTTAAAACATTTTAAAGAAAAATGTTTATTATGTGATTAAAAAATGAAAGATGAGAATCCGCAAATTAAACTTTGCAAGTTTTTCAAAAGATCTTGGTTAAAATTTGAGAAAAGATGCCAAAGATTGAGACTTGAATTACAGATTTTTTGCAATCTTTGTTGTAAAAACAAATTGATACCAAACACTTGTAAATGGTTGTTATTACTATTTTTTTAATTAGATAACAGAAAAGAGATTTACCAGTTATATTTTTTTATAAAATCTTCTGACATCAGTATTGTTCAATGGAAAAATCATGGAATTTTGTAAAGAAATATTTTTAGAATTTTAGTGAAATTTATTAATCTAAATGTTTTGTTTTTTTGTCTGGATTGTGAATACTAAATAAGCAATAATGCGATGTAATTATTTTAAATTTTCAGCTCAAAGGATAACCTGCATGTATAATTAGCAATATTTAATTAAATGTGAATAATTGTTTTAAACTATTCATCAATTCTTCTTTTGAAGTTTGGGAATTTGAATTATATACAATTAGTTATATCTTGCTGTAACAACCTACTGTTTATTGTTATAGACCTCACAATGGGAACTCAGTTATTAAAGAGCAATACATAAAACCTGGCCAAACCCTGTCAGTGGGGCTCAGAATATGCTGACTCTATCCCTTGCAGTACACACAAAAAAGTGGTCCTGGGTATGACACTAAATCGTATCTGATAGTAAGTGTTCATTTCTGGAGCTCTGGGGAGTGTGGAGTATGCCTTCATCATCATGACCCAGAGTGGTAGTACCTGTTAGAGTATTGGTCAAATAAATCTCTTTAAACATTATTTATATTTGATTAGACTGTATACAAAACAAAAAAACTCTTAAGAAACAACTAGACAAAAATGTAGAAATGTAAAAACCAACTAGATAAAAAATGTAAATATGAACATACAATAAATGTGATTCCCTTTAGACATAAGATAATTCTATACAGATTGACATGCTGCTAAAATCAATCAATCATTAAAACTTGCTCATGAATCCAATAAGTATGCATATCAAATTTGGTAGCTCTATAACAATTACATATTTAAGACAAACCCTTTGTAATTGTTAATATACATAAGTTTAGAAGAAACTAACATCTGTAACTAGTAGGCCAGTAGTTAAAGAAAAAGATAAAGTCTAGGTTGATATTTGTTGAATGCTGCCAATTTGAGCACAACACTTCATCCAAGAAGAACTAAGTGTGGATTGAAATCACAAACTATTCCTTGCAAAACTTCATTTCAGTGATAAGATTTTTAGATGTGGTGGACATTAAAAGAAGATAGTGCAGCTTCACACCACATCAAAAGAGAAGATTCATGAGTGCTTGATAGAAAATTTGCTGGAATAAATGTGTTGAATGCCAAGAAGAAAATTAATGTTCTATTCACTGTTCACTTCTATCTTGGTAAATACAGTTTCATTCTCAATATTCTTTGAACACCCCTCCTATTGCTCTTGGTATACTTTGTATAATAAACAGAACCTAATGCCTACCTGTATATTTATAATCTACACTGTGGAACTCCTCTATACTATATATCAAGAATATCAACAAATTCAAGAGAGAGAACCATAACTTTTTGTTACCCTCTCCCCCACCATAAAGATGTCTTCTCTCACTATGTGGAATTCTTTTCAGATAGCTTTTACAGGCGTTTTTATCTCTGATTCTAAGTGGAGAGAGAGAGACTCACCCACTCATTTACAAATCTACCATACAAAAACCCAGCCCCACCTTGTCCCTTATCCACATTCTGCCAAACTCTTATTCTTTCTTTTTTTCTACTTTTAACCATTCTGTTTCCCCACTAGCTCCAACCAACCCAAGCATTTTTCTAGTAATTGTTGATATGTGTTAGGTTAGGGTTAGGGTGACTGAAAAATGATGGTATTTACTCACATCTTGGATGTTAAAAAGAAAAACAAAAAAGAAGCCATCTGTAAGGTAATACTTGTACCAATGCATTAGTAATACTGTGCTGAATGGCAGGACTTAATGCTCTGTAAAGAGTCTGAATATATTGTTGACAGACTTGTGCTTTTTGTGTCCCTTGCCACCACCCTCCTTCAATGCCTGTGCATGAATCTTGATGCAGGTGATTAGCATTCTACACATGTTGGTCTCATTGCGAGTTTGCACCTCTTAAATAGATTGTAAATATTGTAATGCTTTGCTTTGAATACAACAGTAAGATAAGATCATTAATTGTGCCAATAATAAGGTTGGTGTAGTGATGCTACATGCCTACTTTTATAAGCTATATTAATACACCTATCTATAAATGTTCATAATATTTCTGCATTCTCTTTAATACACATTTACTCTAGTGTTGTAAATCTTATTATTATTCAATGAGATATCAATAATTTTGTTAGGAATGAAATAGTTAAAGTTCAACATATAGAATATGCTATTTTACCAAATAATATTTATCTAGAGATATCTAATTGATGATTTTCCCAAACCAGGGCATTGAAAAAAAATGTGTAACTTAAAACACTGCCGAAAAACATTATAGTACTACAATGAGGAATTAAGGATTAAAAAAGGGACTAGTGGTAATTTGAACATACCCATGAGTGCATACGATGTGGTCGAAGTAAGTGAATTGGTAGGGTTCTTATTACTTTATAACCTTAATAATATCTTTGACCCTTGTAATCACGAGCTTTATCATGATGATAGCTTTATTATCATTGACAATTGTACCCCTAGAAAGGGTGACATAATGAGGAAAAACTTACATTGGTTATTCAGTAAGTTTTGATTTAAATTGGACATCTAAATTAATTAAAAAATCACCAACTATTTGGATATTATGCTCAATTTGTATAACGGTACTGTGTCACCATTTAGGAAAAATAATCAGTACCCTTGTTACATTAATGTAGGTTCTAACCTAAACAAGTATTTAAACATATACCTAATGGCATTATGTTTAGATTTTCCACTAATTCATCTAATAGTGACATTTTTAACCAAATTAAACATGATTATGAACAGGCACTTAGAAATAGTGGTTATAAATCTAAACTTATTTATAGAATCACAAATGAAATAAACAATATATGCAGGGGGGGGGGGTGAAAAATTATCTGGTTTATACCACCTTATAACAGTTCCATAGCTAATAAATTAGGTAGGGAATTCTTTGGGATATTCAATAAGAGTAGTGTTAAACTAAGTTATAGTTGTTTGCCTAATATGGACAGCTTAATTAATAAAAGCAACACTAAAAACTCAATAAAAAACAAAATATTAGATACCCTAGATGTAACTGTATTAATAAGGCTGAATGTCCCTTAAAAGTTAAATGCCAATATGAATATGTAGTACATAAAGTAGAAGTTTATGCTAATGGACCTAATGGCAATAAAAGTAATAAAGAAGTTTACTTGCGTTCTACTCAAGGGGCTTTCAAAAAAGATGTTACAATCACAAAAACACATTCAAACATGAGGGGTACAAACATAGCACCAGTTTAGCTAATCATGTGTGGGAATTCAACAATGAACTACAAAAATGGGGGAAAAAATGCCCTAAATATAAGACTGTATGTTGTATAGGATTAGATACCTCCCCTCTATACCATAAAATAATGGTTGCATCTGTCTGATAAATAGCTGTTAGACAGACAAGATGAGGAGTTAGCTAAGTTAGTATGTATATATATATATATGAGCGAATAAATATACTACTTGAAAGCCCTTGACTTGCGTCTTATTCACTGTATATATCTCTTACTTCTCTTTGTGTGTGACTAAATTGGCTGCCTTACCCACGACACAAAACCGATAATAAATTTTGCCTCTTATGCATGAAGGAAAAGCTTGCCATTAATCAGAGGTTAGAGGTTCTAAATACATGTAGGCATAGAAAAGCCTGGCTTCTTGAGTAATTTTGTTAGTCCTTTCTTTTTTCTTTTTTGATTATGCTTCCTTGTAGCCGTTTTGAACAATAAGTTGTCTTTTGCAACAACCCTCTTAAGTTAGGATTATCCTGATGATCCGTTTGGAGAAACCTTGGTAGATAGAGTCATTAGGCTTTTCTATTATATATATATATATATATATATATATATATAAAAGCAAAAATGTATACACCACACCAAGGTCAATTTCTTAAGCAGAGTTTAACAGGTGTGAATACAGAATTTTTCTTCTCCTAGGTTAGTTAAAGAGCCCAGTCTGCTCTACTATTTACTCATAGCTGGAGAGAGAATAATTGGATTCATACTTTTTACAAGAGTATTAGCACTATGTGAAATCTAATAACCTCATCCAGGATTTGAACTCATCTTGCAGTGTCCATTTCCTATGATGGTAACCAATACACCACATGCCTCCATATATATTGCCAGACATTTCTGAATTTGAAAGCCGTACATAGAAATAAATATTTTAAAGGATTTAATCCAAGTCTTATTTAGGCAGAGTGTTAAATTCTAAATCATGTTAGTTCAGTATGTTGTTTGCTTCAGTGGGTCACATTTCTTTGAGTCACTAATTGGGATGAATCCTTTCAAATATATCAATGTTAATTATTCATAAATATTAATTTTTGCAGTCTTTATTATTCATTATATTGTATGAATCTAATATGATATTTTTTCTATTTTATGCAGGTAAGTCATCTTGGTTATTTTTTGATAATACAGAATTAAGTTTCAACTATTTAAGGTAAGAAGTTTGTGAGATTCAATTTTATTTATATTCTTCTCATAGAAGTATATTGTCCAAGTATATATTACATTCAGAATTTCATGAGTATTGCCATATATATATATATATACTCCCTTGGAAATGAATAAACTATATGTACTGATCAACAGTCAATGGATATGACATACAGTGTTCCCACAGGAAAGACACTTATAATTATGGTAAAAACAACAAAAAAAGAATACTGATCTAAATAATTCATAAAATTATGATGATGATTATCTAAGAATTTCAAACAATACTGATTCTATGTTCAATTAACAAAACAATGGCCTCAAGTCAGATTTAGTTGAGTAAACTTCATTATCAAAAAGTAAAGGATCATACTAAATACATTTTTTTTTTTAAATATCTACCTATAAACTATTTTACTTACAAATCATATATACAAAAAAAAAAAAAATTTAGCATTAAATAGCCCAAAAATGCTGATATGCCATTGATAAAAATAACCAACTTACATAATTATTTCTACCAATTAATACACATGATGTTAATGAAAGATCTAACATAAAACTTATTTCTACCAGTATATTAATACACATTAAGTTAAACAAAATCATATAAAGAAAATCCTATAAAGGAAGCAGAATTTGGCATTAGATAACCCACAAGAGTTGACATGCTGTCAACCAACCTAAATTTGAGAATAAGTTGGAATTTTACTTATACAAATGTTTTTATAGGATTCTGTATATAAAACTCTCATTGCCTTTGTCAACCACTAAGTAAGCTTTTTAGTTTGACACAGGGTTTGTCTTAAGTAAATTTAAAATAGGTGTTGAGTTACTGACATCTACTTTATTTTAGAAGCAACTGTTATATTGTATATTTACTGAGAAAATAGTTGTTCTACCTGTATGTCTACCCAGGGATGTGTGAGGTGAAATTGCTTGTATTATGACTTCTCCAAGTAGACAAACCGTTTCACTCATATGCAACCATACAGTTCTTTTCTGTGATACACACTTCCTGCCTTTGATATAACTCATCCACCACTATATTCAGAGAGAACCTAAAATGCCTGTCTGGATGGGATTAAAAAATAACCTCAGTCTCATGCCCTTCCCACCACTTTCTCTCTTCCTTGTCGTTTCTCTTAAAAGTGTATGCACATACACACATTCTTTAAAAGTATCATTTTAATTATCCCTTGTTCTTAAGTCTTGGTACACCTCTGGCTTTCTCCACTTCATGCCAACTTACCTTTCTTCACTTGAGATTATTCCCCTCCCCACCCAACACTCCGCTTCATTCAACACTGCCTGACATGCCACCACTCACCTCATCTTCCCACCCAGTTCGCCTTATCTTCAAGTGTATATTTACATTTCCTATCATCATCTAACCATTCCTGGTGGCAGAGTTAACCCCACTTGGCTTGTGGTCTGTGAGGAAATGGCCTATGTTTATTTAGAACACTTCCAGCTCTTCCTGTCTTTCTGAGACATTAGGATTTTTTCCAAGGTTACTCTTTGAGCCATCAGAAGCTGATATGACACAGGAGGAGCTATAAAAGAATGTATTAGCAAGAGAGACAGCCCAGTTAAGCCCCTTACCTATAATGATATGGAGGTAACTGACTAGGGTTAAATTAGATAGGTAGGGGTAAGGTAGACAAGAAGCTGACCAGATGCGTTCATGAAGAGTGGGTAGATATATATCTAGTATCCCTCCTGGTTCAAGAATTTAATGCTAATATGATCCTTTGCATTTATCAATATATAAAATTTTGTGTTTTCTTAAATGATATTTATGAATTACAACAAGAAAGGCTAACAACTCACTTAATGTATTTATTTGTTGGTTTGTTTACCTATGCTTTTTCTGCATTATATATATATATATTATATATATATATAAACTTGACACATAAGAATAAAAAGCATTTCATTATGTATTGACTCCCACAAGGTAATCACATCAAATTTGAATAAATTTTCAGTTACTCTAGTTATAGTTAGGAAGACTGTATGAAGCATCCAGTAAAAACTAAACTCACAAGTAAAAGCCTAGTTTGATAACCATTAGATCACATGAAAAACAAGTTATTGTATTCTTTAATTAATATACACAATGAATTTATGTAATTGTGACAGGAAAAAGTAATGAAATGCCTTGCTAAAAAGAGGCAAACAGATAAAACAAACAAACCTCTTGATATTCTTTGGACAATTAAACCTCTTATTTGCATTCTTGATATTTCAGTCATTCCATTCTTCAGTCCTTGGAAGATGTCAATATATCTTCTACAGATATAGGTGTTTTTTTTTCTGTAGAAGAGAGGTTTGTTTTGTTTTTGTTTTTTGTTTTTTTCTGGGATTATTACACCTGATGAGAGTTGAAGAATGAATCAGCTGAAAAGGGTTAACAAAACTAAGAATGCCAAGAAGAGATGTAATTGTCTGAAGAATTTCCGGTATGACTTTTCTCAAAGTTATTTGCAGTAAACAAATCTCTAAAATCCAGTTAATACTAGTCAATATAAAGAAGCATAATTGTGGCAAGTCATGGTTAGTTTGAGAATTTTGAGACTAATCGCTCAAAATTGCATACAATATGAACTTAACTCATTGATTATGATGAATTAGTTTCTCTTAATGTTGTTTAGTACTTTGCAAGAACCTATCAACAATGTTAAGTGAGGATCTTATTTTTCTTGCTTAAGTATAGAACACATTAACTATATTCTGTCACATTTGTATGTATGTAAGTATGTGTGATAAGCAGACCATGTGGCAGCAGGCCAGTGGATTCATAGGGTAATTGGAATATTGACTTTAGACAAACTAAAGACTTTTTCTTTCGTCTTTGTTACACACTACAGCTGATAAGGTAGCTTCTCACTTGCTCCTCTGGAATGTTTACATTACCAAGAGGTTATTTATTTTTTATATTTATTATTTTATTTTTGGCTCCTTTTACCCAAGACTAACTACCTCTCCACCACTTCTTCAATGTATAGTTTTTCCAATAGTGATAAGAGGTCGCAGCTTGTCGGCCCATCAGCCACACATGAACAGCAAATAGCAATCTTTTTGCAGTCAGTATCACTCAAGACCCTTAAGATTCCACTCCTGCCTTCCTACGACATCAATTCCTCTGGCAGCCCATAACTTAGTTGAAGAGAATCTAACCCACCCACCTAATATTTTTCCTCAGCTTGAACCCAGCTAGCACTCCACCCTTTTACTAACATCCCTTCACTTACTACCCCTTGTACCCTTCATAAATTCACCCATGGTAGATACTTCTCTTAACTAGATGTCTTCTTGCAATTTTAGGCCCTCTCACTCTGAAGAATCCAAGCAATTCTTTCTTCTTCCCACCTCCATCCTTAAGATCATTTCTTCTCACCAGCTTCACATCTCCTTTCTCCTCTCTTTTTCTTTTTTTTTCTGTATCTTTTTTTCTTTTTCTTTTTTTTTCTTCTGTATTTTCACTTTTTCTGATTTTTTCTTTTTCTGTATCCTTCCTTCACCTTTTTATTTACACTTCTCTTTTTCTTAACTACCCTATTGTCTTACTTCATTCATTCCAGAAAAGTTATCTAGCATAACTCTTTTTCAAGCCCCTTTTCTTTCTCTACACTACTTTAATATTTTCTTTCCCACCACCATACCCTCACTAACTCCACCTCTTCCATTTACCCCACTTCCTCTGTACATGTTTTTTTTGTTTTTGTTTTTTTTAACTTACTCAAATCTATGAAGTTATCTGATAGTCACTTAGCAGCATACAGTACTACCAAAGCATCTGACCTATGTTATAGATACAGCAACAGACTGTTTCTGATGGATCTATTATCTGCACTATCAATAGAGTGTGCAACAAGAACTCAAGAGAGGAACTAGAAAAGAGGTTTGGTTGGGACTGAAATGGGGGCTGTACTGGAAATTGTTACTGGGTAAGAAGTGAGTTATTGAAGAGGTTTTTTCCTGTAGGAGGGGGTAAGAAAAACTTTGAGGTGGGGCCTATTCTGCTTCAGAATATGTTTTGTTCCTGCCCCTATTATTAAAAAGAGAAGAAAGAAAATTAACCTTTCCTACTTCTACAACTGTTTTTAATATTCTTTACAGTGTGTGTGTGTGTGAGAGAAAGGTACACAAGAATATATGAGATCCAAAAAACATATGCAGTTGTTACATGTTTACCAAAGTATGTGTTCTCTTCAAATATACTTGCATTTCCACAATGGTTTTGGTGTGTTGGAAAATCTTTTATGTAAAATTATTCGTGATATGTATTTACAAAAAATTGTCAGTTAATTAGTGTGAAAATAAGGGATATTCTAAATATCTCCATTTTACTTTGGAATTCTAAAATGAACTTAATTTGAGATAGAGCAAGTTACAAGTTAATATCTGATTTCTATTGTTGTTTTAGTGGAGGTTTACAGACTGTAAAGGCAATTGTTACTATTGGTTTCAAAGCACCATAATCGCTGTGTTGTCCTGATGATAATTGGATAGTATGCTGCTTTGAAACCAATGGTAACAATCACATTTTAATTGTATTGTACACTATAACAAATATATATTTTACACACATGCATACATTCCATATTTACACACACAAATATATATATATATATATATATATATAATATGTGTGTGTGTATGTATATATATATATATATATATATATATATATATAGGATCAATAAATATGTTACCTAACACATAGGTGATTTGAGATAGATTTGAAAAAATCCAGGATTTGATTAATTTTCACTACTGAATTAAGTTTATTGAAAAGGAAGTTTATATATTTCACCTTTCTTCTATCAGCAAGTTTTACACAAGTTCATTTTTTTAAAAGAACTTAATCATGTAAAATAACTGATGTACTTTTATAATATATATATATATATATATATATATATATATATATATATATATATAATGTACTTTATATATTATATATATATATATATATATATATATATATATATATAATAAGTCCTCCACAGATGTGTTTCAACTCTCATCAGTGTGGCTAGACACAGCAACTAACTCCAACCAGGAGCAAAACCAGACTGACTTTCTGTCTGCCCAATCCATTAACCTCTAGGCCATCACCAGCTGCCATTAAGGAGTGGTGTTTTAACAATTTTAAATACATACATCTGTGTATATACATTACGATCACTAGAGAGATCAACTCCGTAAATAGATGATCATTGCGTTATGCTGGCATTGAAAGTTTATTAAAGTCACTCCTAAAGAGCTCTACCGGGTTACGGGAGCATATAATAGTATATATATATATATATATATCTTCATACTATCCACAAAATAACAACATAAACAACAACAATAACAGAATCAACCTATAGACCAACTAAAAAAAAATAAAGCTGATTATCTACTATGCCAAATTTAAAACCTCAAACCTCCTCATCAAAAATAACAAACCAATGTAGTGTATAAATTTACTTGCTCATTTTGAGAGTAGCTCTCAGAAAACAAATCAAATATTAATACTTACATTGGTCACACTACCACAACACTCACCTGTAGTCTTACATACCACCTCTCTGACACTAGCACCATAAAACAACATCTAATTACAAAACATACAGACAAATTCACATCTTCCGACATAAGAAAAATTCTCACTGAAAATACCAAAATCTTATATAAAAATAGCAACAAAAAACGCAATTTGAGGCGATTTGAATAAGAAACAACAAACTTAACATTAATAAAAATAGCATTTAATATAGGCAGCAATATACTATAACATTTTTAATAACTAACACGCTAATCTTTGCAACCCTCAAAAAAAAAAATAATAGACTTTCCTAATTTGAAAGACCAATAGATAAAAGAAGGAAAAAAAACTAACACACTACAACCTACAATTCCACGATGATGACCGACGAAACAGTTGAAAGCGCTAAGGTAAATAGTTACTTGACCAACTGGATCCTGAATTATGAAAAACAACTAGATGACTAGAAAAACTAAATATAAAGATCATCATGAAGAAGAAATATTCCATGGTCTTTAACAGTACCTGCCTAGACAATATATATATATATATATATATATATATATATATAATCTCTAGTTTCATAACTTGAAAGACTTAATTGAGAAATAACTATTTTCTGGCTTTAGCATCCACACATACACAAACAATATATATAGCTACATATAAAGACTTTATCATAAAGATGTATTCTGAATTTGTTCACCTTACATATTTTAAAACTAATATATAGTAGATATATCTGAAAACCTTTTTTATATATAAAAACTTTTTATTACAATATTAAGTAGCAATTATCCGAAGAAAAAAAAGATCTGAAAACATAACATTTCTGAAATATTGTTTTCTTAAAGGCATACAAATTACATGAATGTATTTAACAGATCAATATGAAAAAAGTTTTGTCAATCTTACAATGTTAATTATGTGTAACTTTAAAGTATGTGTCGTGTACTTGTTTCTATTATGTACAAAGAAATGCTGTCTCTTATGAATGTGAGCACACGCATACACAGTATTGTTTATGTATATGTTTGTATATGTACCTGTTTCTGTTGTCTTTAAGGAATACAGTCTCTCACAAACATGCAATATAATATCTATTTAGGTGTGTGTGTGTGTGTATGTGTGTTGTGTTACATACACACAATTATTCACACCAATATATAATTTCATGGAACATGACTTAAACTTATTTCCTTTTTCCCCCTGCTTGTCTTTCATGCTTGTTTAACTTTACTCCCACCCTGAACATCATTTCCTCTTTTATTCTTCAATTTCTTCTCTCTCTCTCTCTCTCTCTCTCTCTCTCTCTCTTCTCTGTCTTTTCCCTTCACCCTATGCTGAGTATTGCTTTTGTTGACACAGCTTTGTTTCATTCCCTGTTTACTTAGTGTCTCCTTGGTCTGAGAGAATATTTTTCTTGTGCTACTTTTTCCTCTTTTGGTTTTTTTTCTTCAGGTAAACAGTTGATTTCATTAAAACTAAACAACCTTTCCAGCCAAACTCTCTCTTCCCTCCTCTCAGTGTGAGGCTGTTAATTAGCCCTCTTGAGTAACAAAGTGCAAAGCTAGACTATATCATGGGAGACTTTATCAAAGAGTAATCTACCTAGATAGAGAAACTTTGGGGTTGGTCTCATAATCTTGGATTATGTTGAAAACTATGGTAGGCAGGTTACTTGGTATGATAAAGAAAAACTTTACCACAAATATAAAGTAAATAACATAATACCAAATAAACTAAACTAGTCAAAAAATGCCTGTAATTCTGAGAGAAAGAGTCACTGTTTTTCATCTATTTTTCTAGTTATTATTATACTATTATACTAGATATTCTTATTTGCTGTTCATATTAAGCATGATTCTTCTGAAACTTGCACTTGTCATTTCTCTTCTTCTATGAGTTAGGAAGGGAAAATATCTGCTTAGAAATGCTTGGTGTTAACATATTTATTTATCTATCCACATTCTATCATAAAGAATTTGATGCTAGGTTCAGCGGCATAGCTAAATTTTAGGAGGAAAAATGTAAACATAGTATCAACTTTTATGAGAAGTATAAGTGTCTGTTTGCATCATTGCAAATGAAGTTGGGACTCTTAGAGAGGAGAATAAAAAAAACAATAATTGTACTGTAGTGTCTCTGAGATAAGATTTTATTGAATGTATTGAATTAACTGATTAGCTTTAAAAAGAAGTTAAAGGACAATAATCATTAAATTTGGACAGCCAGAGATCTATTAATGAATTAAAATTTTCAGTTGATTTAAATTGATTTAGAAAAACTTTGAAACTCTATTTGATAATAGTTTGATAAAAGTAATTTTTTATTTATTTATTTGTGTTCTCAAAATAGACAAAGGACTTTATTTTACATTTAGAAAGATCCTCCAAATGTTTTTCAAATGAATTTGGCCCTCAGCAAGAAATTCTTTTTCAATATATCAGTAAAATTGTCCTTTTGTTTGTTTCTGTGTTTATATATATATATATATATATATATACTTTTTCGGTGTTATTCGTCTTCAGAGGCCTCCTTCAAGTTTACAATAATGATTGATAAATTTCATGAGTGAGACTGTACAGGATTGAAATAGCTCAGGCTGGCCATCTTTGATAACTGACAAAGATCTTAATGATGTGTGTGGGCATTTAGCTTGACCACTCAGAAAATCTCTTAGTTATCACAGTTATTATGTATATGGATAGATTTAAAATAGTTTATATACAAGTTGCTAAAAAAATTAAATTGTACCCTCCTTGAAACACCTTCTCTGTCTCTGTGTATACACACACACACACAAAACACAAACACATATATATATTCTCCAAGAATGTGTGTTTTAAAAATATAATTAAAATATATATTAAGTAGAAATGAAGGCTTTAACACTGATCAAGTTTTGTAAATCTCTTGTATACCACATGCACACATACAAATGTGTGTGAGTGTGCATACATACAGATAAGTATAGATTATCTTACAATGGAGTTGATAGATTTAAGATTTATTTGTGTCCAGTGATGCAATATTCCTTAGTTACATGGAGATGGCAATTGCATAAGGAAATAGAGTAGAACACAATAAGAATGAAAAAGACAAAAGGAACTGTTGCGCATTGCTGCAGACTAGAATGCTTGCCAATTACTGTTGCCAAGAAGAAAATGGCAGTAAAAGCTTTCAGAGGAATTATCATGGCCTCAAAACCTGGCTTTTTAATTGACTTGCATCTTAATTTGAATGTTCTCATCTGTAAAAGGAAGAATTATGAGTTTGGTTCCAGACTTTGAGTGCTGATTCCATTTTCCATTTTGTATGCTGCCAATGATGAGAGCCTAATTGAAAATCCATTGGAATCTTCACGGGGGGGGGGGGGGGTCTGGCCAAATATTTTGCATGCACCACACTTAGAGTAAAACCAATTTGACAAAATCTTTTCTTTTTGTTTGTTTTTTTATGACATGCTAGTTGTGAAAAGGGAGTAAGAAAAACAATGGACGGAATACAACTACCAAATCAGGGATATATAAGAACACTTGGAGTAAAGGAAAGCAGACACCATCAAGCAAACAGAGATGAAAGAAAAAGTTAAAAAAGAATACCTTAAAAGAACAAGAAAATTCTTAAAAACCAAACTCTGCAGGAGAAATCTCATCATGGGAATAAATACCTAGGCCATTCTTAAAATGGACAAGAGAAGAACTCCGACAGATTGACCAAAAGACAAAGTTAATGACTATCCACAAGGCATTACACCCTAGAAATGATAGAGACAGGTTATATGTACCAAGAAAGGAAGGTGGAAGAGGTCTTGTCAACATAGAGGAGTACATAAATGCCTCAATCCAAGGGCTCAAAGAATACACAAAAAAGCAGAGAAAGATTAATTACAGCAGCCAATAACAGCAGCTGCAACACATGGACAAGCAGAAAAATAATAAAAACAAAGAAATAGAAATGGGGAAAAAAACAATTATATGGCCACTTCAAACAACAAATTGGAGAGATAGCACATTAAAAGACCTGGATATGGTTAAGAAGAGGAGATCTCAAAAGAGAAATCCAGTCACAATTATGCTGCAATGCCATAAGAACAAATTATATCAAAGCAAAAATTGATAAGACACAACAAACTGCAAATATAGGATGTGTGATGACAGATGAGACAATAAAGCATGTACTAAGCAAATGCAGCAAACTAGCACAATGAGAATACAAGGCTAAGCCCAAATGGGTTGGAAAGGTAATCCACTGGGAGTTGTGCAAAAAACAAAATTTTAACCATACAACAAAATGGTATATACATAAACCAGAATTTGTTCTTGAGAATGAAACACATAAAATTCTCTAGGACTTTGAGATAAAGATGGATCGCCTTATCCCAGCCAGACCTAGTATTGATTAACAAAAAAAAAAGAGAACTTTCCAACTAGTAGATTTTGCAGTTCCAGCAGACTACAAGGTTAAGATATAAGTAAACGAAAAGATAGACCTGGACTGTGCTAGAGAATTGAAAAAAACTATGCAATATAAGGGTGAAAGTAATACCAATTGTAGTTAGTGCAATGGTCTTCAAAAGCTTAGAAAAGAGACTTGAGGAACTGGAAATTAGAGGAAGAATTGAGACCATCCAAACAACAGCATTGTTGAAATCAACTAGAATACTCAAGAGGGTCTTTGGAGACCTGAAGAGACTTGTTGTCACTCAGACTCCAATGAAAGACTATCAGCTAATGCTGGTGTGAGAAACTCACAGGAGTGAAACAGAAAAATGATAATAATTTGTAAACAATTCAAGTAAATAATTGAAGCAAATAATCTGTATACACTTATATGGTTTTAAATATTCCTAACTAATTCTAATGATTTGTGCACAATGGTATAGTTTCAAGTATTTGTATCCAATACTTTTCAATATCTTATTATAATGGAAATTATGTGTTTGTCTGTCTGTAACCGAAACTATATCAGTACCCAAGTCACAATTCACCTAGTTATTTATGTCACATTTTCCATGATTTTATTTTTTATTTAAGCCCCAATTATTAATAAAATTGTGTTCCATTAATAATACTATTGCCCTTATTTACATACTAGTTTATTTACCACAGGTTAGGCACAAGGCCCTATTAATGCTGGACCACCCACAAACCAAAGCTCATGGGTGGAGGGTGCAAAAAATGCGTTGATCCTGTCGGCATTCCGCCTCAGGCACTGAGCAATAAACCCAGCCCTGCCTCTTTAAATCAAGGGGACAGGTGTTGCTAGGGGGATGGCCCCCTGGGATCAACGATGTTATCTTGTACAGTCCAGGGTCGAAACAGAAGTTAGAGGTATTTGCCTCATACCCCACTTGTATGGACTGGGCACAAGGCCTCGTTTTAATGTGGGCCCACCCACAAGCCAAAGCTCATGGGTGGGAAAGAACAAAAATTGCGTCGATCCCTTTGGCATTCCCCCTCAAGGGAGGCACCTTAGGCGCTAGGCAATAAACCCAGCCCTGCCCCTTTAAGTCAAGGGGGCAGGTATTGCCTGTGGGGATAGCCCCCTGGGATTGACACTATTAACTTGTAAGGTCCAGCGGCCGAAGCTCACTGGACCCCCGGTCGAAACCGGTGTTAGATATGTTGGACATATCTACATACTAATAACATACAATAGTATTTATATATACAACAAAATATAGATTTACAGTGTAAACAGGAAGGCTAATTTGCATATTGATATTAAAGATTTGATTTTGATTAATACAAGCTTGATATTATTGATTTCTAATTGTTTGGTTTTATTTTAATAAATATGAGCAAAAATCTCTTCAATAAATCTTAAAAGAAATCTATTAATAAGAAGAAATAACTGTAATTTATTCTTCACTTCTTAATTTAACTAAATAGTTAAATTAGGAAAATTTAACAATGAAAGGTGTTAGTGATGGAATAGTATGTTTCAGTTGTTCTATTTTTCTATTATAGTGTTTCAAATCTTTTTATCTGCATTCTTATTTAGTTTCATTAGCCTTTCTAATATGTTTTATTATATTAAAACTTAAATACTTGCACCTGGATGGTGCATATATTTGCCAGTGATGATATTTTTCAAACAGATCTATTTGACCCATATATGGGACCCTAACATGTACTACCACTCTGAGAGTAATTGCAATAAAGAGGTGACTCAACACTTTCAACAGATACAGTTAAGGTGACCTCTTAAATATACTGCAACCTGATGGTTTTATAACTTGGCTCTACTCTATCACTTTTATTATTTTCTCATTCTCTTTGTCTTTTATTATATTACTTTCATTACAATATGTGTTTACCAATTACAATATCTCTAAGCAGTATTGTAATTCTCCAATTAAGCCTGAAAAGGTCAACATTAAAAATAAAATGTTTAATAATACCCTATGGAATTTTAGCAAATTAATACAAAATAATTTAAGAGTAGGTGGTTCTTTTGTTAGCTTAAATATAATTATTTACAATTTTATTCTTCTTACTATTAAAATTAGTATTAATTTGTTCCTTAAAGCACTTTTCAAGTTCAATGGTTTTCAATAACTAGTGAGGATATGAATAAAAATACATTACACAATTAAGTTTACAAGTTCATCAGAAGCAAAAAGGCAGTTCTGATTATTTTGTTTGTCAAAACAAAAGATAAAAGAATCTGGCCTCAAAGTAACCATATCAACAATAAAGTACAAAAAAAAAAATCATTAATATTGTTCAAATTTCATTAAAGATAGTATTTTTTCAAAACTCTTTTGTAATATCTATTTGATGTGTGTGTGTGTGTCCATTGATTGATGGATGGATGTTTGTGATTTAATCAGTAATAATGAAAAGAAATCTTCTCAGCTTCACTTGTTTATCAGTTGAAATTTAAATTGAACCTGGACACCTCTGCCTGGCCGTCTTTCATTTTATTTTATTTTCTGATACAAAAGAGATAAATGAAATGTCTTTTGAATTGTTTTATGTTCCCTTACCATTTATTATATCACACTTTCTCATCTTTGAATTAAAGTAAACTTCCAGTTGGTTAATATTTTTTTCTCTAGTTTCTCTTAAGATAGCATCATCATCCTTTTTATTTTCTTGTCTCTGTTCTTATTTATTTTCTATCTATACTCTCTTTCTCCATTTTTATTGTTATTCACATCTATGTCTTTATTAATCCACATTTACCTGTTCTTGTGCTCACTACTTTTGTTTTACACCCTCTTTTACATTTATATTGACCACCTTTTGCTCCCTGTTCTTGTTTTGTCCCATCTTTTGCTCTGTACTCTTATTTTGCCCTCTACTTTGCTCCCTGCTCTTTTTTGCCCTACTTCTTTTCCTTTTCCTCTACCAATCCCTTTCATATTCTTTCCTTCTGTTTTACTCTTCTGTCAACTCTTTCTCCTTTCCCTTCTTTTATCTGATCTCTCTTGTTCTCCCCACCCTTTTCTTTTCCGCTCCCCTTTTCATCCCTTTTCATTGTTTGTTTTTCCTACTAGTTTTGTATTATTCCACATTCATTATCACTTGATTTGCTTCTTTTATCTCCTCTTTGTTTTTTTGTTTTTTTATATCAAATTTTTTCTCATTATGATTAAATCTCTCCATTTTTTTTTATTGAATTAATAAGTTAAACTAGTGATGCAACAATTATTTTAGTTTCTTCTGGTATTATCTCTTTTTTCCCTTCATCATTGTCTGTAATGATCTTTAATGACTCAGGTCATTTCTTATCTGTTTATTTTCAATTGATAAACAAATTTGTGAACTCTGAATTCAAATTAGTAGTGTATAAAATAAAAATACAAAATAATATCCAGAAAAGGAAAAGAGAAAACTATAGACTAAAAAATGTTATCATGCATACAAAAGAAAATAGAGGGGATAGAACTAGAGTGATAAAGAGAAAAGAGAGAAGAATAAAAACTTGGAAACAAATAGATGGGCGACAAGACATAAGATGTGAGAAAGGTGTGATTAAAATCTCCCTTTCAGCTTGCTTGTGGGTTGGTAATTGCAACACAACCTGTTAGAACAGTTAAAAACAGTGAGAGATTTGATAGCTTAAGATTTTTTGGGTTGGGCATGAAATTTCTTTAGAAAGACATTTTAATTTAACAAGGATTCTACATAAAAAATATTAATGAATTTAGTTTTATTGTACTTTTTTCAGAAGCTGTTCATGGAGATAAAAGTTGATAATGTAATGATATAGGATGAGGAGTGGTCAGAGGAGTGGTCATTACCCCTGAGCACATTCTTTATTTACTGAGTCACTTACTCAAGAAGAGTGGCATATCTTTAACATTTTTTTTATAAAGCCTTTTCTGTGAATCAAAGCAAACCATGACATAAACTTCATTGTTGACTCTCTTCTTTTTTATGCTACAAATCACAATCCCAGATATACAAGGTTTGTTCAAAAAGTATCTAGACTGAAGCTGTATTTACCAAGACAGAATTGAACAAGTCATACCCAATTTGGTATATATACTTATTGGACCCATAAGAAGGTTTTACCATTAAAAAAAATTGCTTCTCATGGGGAATTCAAGAGGACTCTGATCTTGAAGAAATCTCTCACAATAAACAACAGTCGGAAGTTATATTGCTTCAAGATGTAAATAATCATACAGAACTTTAATTTCCAAACTTCAAAAAATAGATATTTAATTGTCTTACTAAATTATTAATTCATATTTAATTAAACATTACTAATTAGGTTAACATTATCAATCACTTAGGAGTAACTTACTCAAGAAGATTAAAAAATATTTCTCTGAAAAATTTCAAAGAAATTTGTAGAAAAATTTTCATAAGGTAGTATAAAAAATGTAATTGGTAAATCTCCTTTTAAATCTATTATGTGGATTTATCTTTTATATTAACAATGTATCAAGTTTTAATTAGTAGATTATTAGGCATTGTTTTAAAAAATGAAAAATAGATAAGAGGGGTTTTTGACAATTGTCTGTTATTCTTGCCATATCTACAAGTCTTGGCCATCTTATCAACTGGAGATGGCTACTTCAGCTAGTTATTTTTATTAATGTAATTAATCTTTTTGATAAGAAAACACCTTTAATGTAGTAATGTGTTCAGAAGTAATGAAGCAATTACTTCTCTTTGCACCCGCACCCCAGGGTATCAAACTCACCAATGTTTATTTAGAATGATAATTAATTTTCATGTTCTTTTATTCCTATGATTTGTTTATACAGGATATCCCCACAAAATACGATCCCATAATTTGTTAAGTATAATTATTTATTTATCTTTTTCAAAATATCTACAGTTACAGTACATTTGATATTGGCCATCTTCAATAGACACAAGAGATTTTTTTCTTGTTTTGATTTTTCAATGTAAAGATCCATCTTATTATATTTAGCTTTGCATGTATTAGCTTTATAAGATTATTGAGATTTATATAAGTGACCTAATATAAAGCTTATTCAACCAAACAAGTTAACTGCTTGTCATGTTCAAAAGTTATAACTGAAGTTGTACTTACCAAAACAGAAATGAACTATAAATGAAATATTAATTTTCTTCTTGGCATTCAACACATCTATTCCAGAAAGTTTTCCATTGGTCAAAGCACCACTTCTGATATGGTATGAAGCTGTGCCATCTTATTTCTTTTATGTCCTTTCCATCCTCTAAGACTTGAGGAAAAAAGAAACAACTTGTACAGATATTTTACCAAAAATATCTCATCTTTAAGTATCAAGAATTGGCACTTATTCATGTTAACTTTCTAGATATCACATTATTATTAGTTAATCTGCTATGAACATTTCTTCATTTAAATCTTAAAATTGAAAAGATTTAAAAATGCAATCTCTATTCATGTTTATCACACCTCATATATTAATATAGCTATGTATAATACATTATAGTAGTAAATAATCTGATTACTATGCTAGTTCCCTATTATGAAATATCTTAATACACTTTTTATTGCTTGTATTGCAAAAATACACCCAATAATTTCTATGTAAAAGGTGTGAACAAAAAGTATCAAGAGTGAATCTTGAAATTTTTTATTTTAAAATTTAGAATTTAAATGAAGTTGTGTGTACAGCTGAGCAACTTATGTAATCTAAAAAAAATCTGAAGTCAGTCTAGATACTTTTTAAACTGCAGTTTTTGGTAAAACACCAAGTTGCATAAGTGCAGAACCTTCCATACACAACAGACCCTCAGCTCCATGCAACTTGATGTTGAGGGCATTAAAAGAAATACAACACCATGTGAAAATAGAAATTTGCAGTGACCAATTGAAAACTGAATACCAAGGAGTCTATTTTTAAAAAAATTAATATTTCATTTACTGTACTTTTTTATTTTAGTAAATACAACTTCAGTTTCAATAACTTATGAACACAACACCTTTTTTTTTTCTTTTTAAATTAACTTTCGCAAAAATTTATCAAATGATATAAAATTCCACTCTTTTAAAATCTTTATTGAATCTTGTAAGCCAAAAAGAAAAAGTGTGCAGCTGAAGGTTCTTGATATGTTTTGCTTTCTTATCACCAACATTCTTTCTTACATGTTGCACAAATTGTCAGTTTGTTGTAAATTGGAAGGGCACATTATTGGGTTATTTTCAATGCAGTGTATCTTCTAGAACTGACATTCAAATGCATGTGTAAAAGTTTATGCAGCATGATTTTGCCAAGGGCATAAATACAAAATGATTGGCTGTCATGGAATCATTTTCCTGGCTTCAATTACCAACACCATTATCATTACATTCAGCTTGCCCCAAAATATTTTTCTAACCCAGGCCACAGTTATTTGAACATGCTACTATTCTGGTCACTTTTTGTGACAAAAAGGATAGAAATTTGTTGTCCAGTTATAGCATCTAAATTAAAGAATTTAATTTGGCAAAGTTAAAATATTGGATTTGACAGTATATTTCTATTTTATGGCTTTGATGTTTGGAAAAAAGTGGGAGTTTGGGTGTTTACTGGAATTATATGAGCATAATTTATTAAAATGGAGAATGTTATTATTTTTACTCTACTCTTGCAACAGTTGCAAACATCTTTGACAATTTCATTCAATATTTCTCCTCAAACACTTGGTTAGATGACCTTTTGTAAATAGATAACAATGATACCTACCCACATAATTCTAGATTTCTATAACATTATGAGAAAACAAATGTATATTCTAGATTTGTATTTGTATGTATTCTGTTCCATATATGAACATACTCAAACCTATTCTCTTTATTTAGGTGTAAATATTTGTGTGTGTGCATATATATATATATATATATATATATATATATATATGTGTGTGTGTGTGTATACTGGCATCTTTTCTTAGCTAATGGTTTCATATAACTAGATAGAAACATGAAATAAAGCTGCATGATTAAATATAATAAAGAATTGTATATACTAAAAATATGTAGGTTTTTTATAGCTTCAGATATATTTATTCATAGAATATTAAATTTACTTGGATTTCTTTATAATAGGTTTGCATACATTCCTATAAACATGTACAAGTCTATTCATATATAGAAATGCAGTTAAATGTGTGCAGCTTACAAACTCGAGTGATTATGTGGACTTAAAGGATTTCTCAGTAGCCAAAGCAGATCCCTTGTACTTTGCTAGGCTCTTGATATCATTCAATGGCTTGAAAGTATTTCTTTTCAGGCTTTGAAAAGAGAAAAATCTGGATTATCTCTTACCCCCTCAGCTAGGGAGAGATAAAGGAACAAAAAATAGTACAAACACACACACACACACACACACACACACACACATATATATATATATATATATACTCATTGTTTTCCATCTTTCAAGAATTGCTTATTTTGTTACCACCATATTGAAGAAGAATATAAAAAGAAATTTATATATATATATATATATATATATATATATATATATATGCTTGATTGTTCTTTCTTTATTATATCTTTCTTCTCCACATACATCAATTTAAATACATTTAAACAAAAGAAAATATATTTCTCCCTAATTCCTGAACCCATCTGGGTTATGTCCTGTGGAAGAAATACACTGGCTGTCAAAATAATTTCCATACATGAATGACTGAATGGTATTCAGTAGAATAAAGAAACCAAGGTTAGTCAGGAGTCAAACCTTTGCTGTACATGTCACTAAACATAAAATACATGAAAGATTATAAAAATACAACTTTTTAAGCCAAAAAGAAGAGAAACAATAAGTTTTATTTAGCTTTTGTTTTCCTGATATTCATCTTGTCTCTATTTTCTCTATTCTTAGCACTCTGTCATTTTCCTATTCTTATTCATCTTTGTCCTTCCCCTCTTTTTCATCCTTGTTCTTTTTTATATTCTTATTTCATTTTCCATTGAAATTATCTCTTTCTTTCCACCAAAATTTTCACTTTTTCCCCTCACTTATTCTGTGTCTTTCTTACTTACCAACACTTAGTATATGTCTTTGTCCCTTTCTTGTAACCTTTCTCTCTCTCTCTCTCTCTCTCTCTCTCTCTCTCTCTCTCTCTCTCCCCATCACTCTTTGTTTCTGTCTCTCACCACTCTTCCTCATTTTAAAAAATCTCTTTATAGTTCATCTATCCTTTATATATTTTCCTATTCCTTCCATATTCCTTTGTCTTTCCTCTCTTCTTCCTCTTTTTATTTATTTCTCTTCCTCCTCTCTCAGAATCTCTCTCTCTCTCTCTCTCTCTCTCTCTCTCTCTCTTATATATATTTCACTTTACTTCTTCCTAACTCTTCTTAATCCTCTTTGATAATTCTTTCTTCTTCATCATTCCAGTCTCTTTTTTAGTTTTAGTTTTAGTTTTTACTAATCCTTATCCATCTTTACTGGCTTTCATTCTCTTTTTTGATTACCTTTCCTCTTATCTTTTCATTTATCCATTTCACTTGCTTAGAAAACAATGATTCATTGCTTTAACTTAATAGTTTCAATAGACTTTCTTATTCTTTAAGATAAATAGTCTTTTTTATTACTTATAACAAAGAAAATAAATTAATATAAAAACTGACTTTAGCCTTTCATATTGGTCATATGCAAGCATCTTTTGTGGACTTAGGATAATCTCTGCTTGTACTGACTTTAAATCACTCATAAAAAGACTTAATCTGAAAACTTTTGGAGCAACATTTATGTTAATACAATGTAAGTCTCTTGGTCCAAGAGTTTTGTTTCTGAAATTTCTTATTGACACGTTTTGAACCTGTAAGTTTAAAACAAGCACTGCTTCAACTTACCAATCTGTTTCTGATGTGGTTGCTTTTTTGCCCTTTATTATATAAACTTCTTAACAAAGTTTTTTGTTTTTTCGTGTGGTAATCTTTAAAGAAGGGTGGTACTTATAATTTATTTAGCTGAGGTTTCTTTAGATATCAGCTGCAAAAATCAAATAAGATAGTTGCTACCAGATTTAGACTTGTTTAGGTTGACTAATCTTAGTAAAAAGGTATGTGCGTGTGTGTGCCCCCCACAACCCCTGGTTTTGAATTCAGGGTTTTTCCTTTTTCTAGACCTGTTTGCCTCCCTACAAGATTAGAGAGCCCAATTTGACCTGCTATTTACCTGTATATGGGAGAATAAGAGATAGATCCATGCCTTCCCTATTAGCATAAAGTGAAATGCAAACAGCTTAGTCCAGAATTTGAACTCTGTTTGCTCAATCCATTTCTGTAGGATGATAATTGGTATACAACCCTTGCTTCTAGCCAATAAAAAAAAAGCATTGGCAAGGTTAAAGAGGTTTGCATATTTATGCAAATGTTGGATTTTTAAAATGTTTAATTACTTTGTAATCCAGAGTAAATGAAGCTGAAATATCAAGACATGTTTAAGTATGAATAATGCATTGTCAGTGACTAAAGTATTTTGTTTTCTTATAAGAATAACTGATATCTCTGATACTATATCAAAGTTTGTGTGTATCTCTCTCCAAGGATCATAGTCAAACAAAAAGTAACAAGGACCTAATTTATCTCTACTCAGGGTAAATTTATTAAGCTAAGTGAGTAGTTTGATTTGTAATAAGGCTAACTAACATTTAAGAGAAGGTCAAAGTTGATAACCGCACTATCAAAAGCTGAAAATAATTAGATAATAATGATCAACAAAATAAATTGCTTATAAAAAAAGAAGACATAATTATTAATTTTAATAATTAAACATATTTATTTTCAATTTCATTTTTCTAATAACCTGTTTTTTTTAAATAAGAGATTTCTTTTTTTTTACTCTAAACCATTTTCTGAGAGCTGATGATCTCATGTGTTTTCAGGTGGTCCGGCATTTTGATCGCCAAGTTGTTTTGAGCGCTCTGGTAGATAAAGGAATAATAGACTCTAATGTTTGAAAAAGCTGGGTTTTTAATTCAAATTTAATCATTTCCTTAAAAATTAAGAAAAGAAACTAAAGAATAAAATTAAAAAAAACTTTTTTAAAGATTTGTAAGCATATATATACTTATTATTATTATTGATAAATTTATATCAAGAAACAATCATGATAATTATTTGTCTTTTGGTAATGTTTTAAAAAAATGGAAACTATAGAAAGAAAGGCTGTGACTAGTGTCCAGTCATTAGACAAAAAAAGACAGAAGAGTGTAACTGAATACACTCTGTAGCAACTGACAGAACATGGTCAAATGTTCAGTATAAATGGATAAAAATATCCACACTAAAATCACCAACCAATCAGAATCCTAGAAATAGACTTGATCATGCCACATAGTAGAATAGCCCAACCTGCTATTTAAATCACCTACCAAGTCTGGATTCTTAGAAGCAGATTCAGCTTGCAACACAGTTGAATACTGATCAGTTTACACAAATCTCTACAGAAACAAAAAAAATTACCCTGTATCTAATCAAAGAAAGTTAACTTTTCAAGTTGTAATGAAACTCTATTGAAACCGAAGCTTTATATAGTTTTTAATTCTAAATGTGTGTGCATAGCTGTCAACAATTTATATAATAAAGTGATGTTCAGACTTTGTCAAGTCAATGCCAAATTGAAATGAAAATTATAAAGCTAGTCCCATTACTTCTTGAATAAAATTCTTTTTGCAAAACTCAGAATGATGCAAGTAGAGCAACATCCAGACTCACTATACCTTGCTCAATGCAACTTTTGTTTTTGCTGAAACTGAAAATTCATCTCAAGGTTAAGATTGAAAATGATGATAAAAAAATAAGACAATACAACTTTTTCACAGCATGTCAAAAATGAATTTGAAAGATGCTTAGACCAATAAAAAAAAACTGGCTGGTATGTTGGATATCAAAGGGACTATTTTGAAGAAAAGTAAAATTTCATTCATTGCTCTTTTCTATCTTAGTAAATACACTTTCAATCCTGATACTTTTGAATATACCTCATTTTTGAGAAATCAGCTTCAAAAAATCGTATATAAATATAACTGTAGTAAAACAATTTTTTTTTGTTCTCATAAATTATTTTAATGCACAATAGAATAATTTTAATTTTTAAATGATGATCTTTAGCATTCTTAAAGAATTTTGAGGGGATTAAAAAAGTTTTCATGACTTTTATTTTCATGTGTGTACAAGTATTCAGATATGATTGCCAAATAAACAAAAGGGAAGTTTAAGTGATGCAGTGACTCAGTTGTCTTTTTAGAAATCTTTTCTTTTTTTTTTTTTTTTTTTGCTACCTGGTTTCCACTTTTTTAGATTACAAAACTTTAGAATAGGAAAGGTGATTTCACACATAAATAAATTGTGTGGATTTGACTTTCTTTTAAATGTTATGATAAAAGTCCAACAATATTTTTTTTTTTTAATTGTTATAATGCATTACTATCCTGTGTTCATAGGCATCAGGGGAGGAGGATTTGAAAATACCCCTAATGGAGTTGGGTCTCTAAAGGTTTTATAAATAGTAGTTTCTTTACTACATTTCTACTAACATTATGATATAACAAATCTCATTAAATGTTGCAGAAGTATGACCTCTTCAAACAAGGTTCCTAAATCTTTAGGCTACACTAGATCCTTTTTTTTCTTTTTTAGACTATTTTAGTTAATTCAAACAAAGATTTAATGCTAAAAATCGTCTCAAACTGAATATTTTTTAATAATTATCTGTTTAGTTTAACAGATTGGAACCTTCATTTAGTTTCAGAGGGTTTAAATTAAAAATACTGTAATTAGAAATGTGTGTACATGTACATCTTATTATATTGGGGATTCAGTGTGTGTCTATCTGTAACTGAAACTAAGTCATTGCTTATGTCACAATACCCTCAGGAATTATGTAATTTTATGAATGAGCATTTAATTTGTTGTCAAAATCATTAATATATAGAATAAATCTTATTTATCAATGATGTTTCTATGAAAATCTGAGTTAGATTTGACTCAAAACAGCCCCTGTTATTAGTGTGTTTAAAATCCTGCAATGTGTCTTATATATCACTAAGAAATAAAGGTTTACATAATATATTATATTATGTTATTGATCTCTAATATTATTTTTTTTATACTCCAATGTATTAAAATCAATCCTATGGATGATTTTATATAAATCAATTAAAATATAATTAGAATAAGTGTAATCTTTTTATAAGCATTCTTATTTAATTTTGTTAGTCTTTCTAATTTAATATATTTCATTACATTAAAACTTGAATACTTATGCCTAGAGAGCACATATTCTTACTAGTGTATGTAATTGAAAATCCTAACCATCCTAAAGAGAAATTATGAAATGAAAACAATTCAATTTTCATTTGAGAACAATGTTTTATTCTTGAGAATGAAATAAAACGCTTAAAAAATCATGGACAATTGCTGTATTCCCTTGAACTACTTAAAAAAGAAGAGAGAGAGAGAAAGAGAGAGAGAGAGAGAGAGAGAGAGATTGCATAAAAAAATTAAGGTATTTCTTTTCAACAATGTACAAAAGGCACATTTCATGTAGGAGAGATTGATTGATTGACCCAGTTAAAGTTGATAATATTGTAACAGATATTTTATTTACTACCAATTGAAGGTAAGGTAGTGATGGGAGAGTGGTTTGCCAAAATTCTCATTCATTTTACATTTTTATCTAGTTATGGCACAGAGCAAAGGGATATGAATTTCCCATGAGCATTTGTGCAAAGTGAGTACAAGAAATCCCAATTGAATTGCATGTGTGTGTGTACATATAGCAGATACTTTATATGTATAGGCCTAATGACATTAACGTTTTTGCACAGAAATTGTTAGAGAATTGTCATTTTTGGAGCTTTCACTTTACTACTTTCCAACCTTATATTGACTTGTAGCTGTCTCTTACATTTTTAGTGGTCATTAATGAATGAAATTTACTTTTCAATCCATGTTGATTTTACATAACTTTTCCTACAAGCTTAATGCCTATACACTTACTAACACCATGTGGCAATGTTGCCAGCCATTTTGCATATTTGCTTCCAATAAGATTATCTATTTAACTAGATAACAGGAAACAAATGAGACAGCATCAGAATATGTCATGTACAAGCTCAATCTTGCTGAAGGCATCAGAAAATTGACTTATATCAGGGTGTGCATTGGCATTTATCATCTTAGATTATATAAGAATTACATTTTATTTTTCATCTTTGCACATTTGTGTGTGTGTGTGTGTGTGTACATGGGTAGATATATATGCATAAGTAGTTAGTTTAGTTGTAGATTTTGCCAAAGACCTAAGTCTGTACTTCAGTACATACCCATGTATTAATGTATTTGCATAGGTACTGAGAAATATGGTTACATATAGGTACCAGCTGATCCAAAAGTAATGTTTTTGTTTGCGTAAGTTGTTGATAGTTTTTTTAAAATAGTATTTGAATGGTTTCCTTTATCTAATTTTGAAGTCTAAATAGCATATTGAATGTGTTTCTTTATCAGAATGTGTCTTCAAAAAACATTTTGTGTAGAGGTAAGCATATATTGGCATGAATATATTTCCTTCTTGTAAAATAAATACATCTGTATACACCTATGGCCATGATGATTAGATATATATAGATCTTGTGTATTTATTAGATACTGGATGATAGGACAACTTATTTTTGTTTTTTCACTTTATGGAAATTTCTTAGTTTTTATGGGTTTTCAAGTGAATACTTTGTACCAATTTGCATGTTTTAAAATGCACTACTTTACAAAACTAAATCTAATTATCTAACAGAGTGACATAAACTTTTGAGCAAGTATCAATTATTTCTTGAATTCTAAAAATGATAGCAAAGAATGTTATCTATATATACATGAATCCATCTCTTCTCTCTAGATAAATTGTAGTCAAACTGGGATTTGTAGCCTTGTAGGAAAAATGCTGACCACAAAATTTGGACTAGCAGCTCTATCCATAAAAAACTACTTATATTCATTCAAAGCAGTAAACCTTTAGGTGGGGGTCCCATTCCTTTATTACAGGGTGTTAGTACATAATAGTTGCATGCTTCAAAAGATTGATGCCTTGAATATATCATTGTTTTTCTTAAATGTCATCAATACATATCCAAGGAGAACAAGTCTCAGAGAGAAACTGCAATCTGCAGCAGGAGTATGCAACTGCTGTTGGAAAGCCAAAATGTCAAAGTTATATCAAAACACTAATGTACAATAAAGACTATGTCAACTTGGCCTCGGCCTAACCAAATTAATCTAACCTTCTATGTAAATTTTAGCAAAATCTTTATTAGTAACATTAAAATGTTCTTGAGGAATAAAGTAATTTTCAATAAAATTTTCAATTTTATAAGTAATAGTGTAAGGTTCTGCATTTGATTTCTTAAATGAGATTAATATTAGATGCTTAAAAATTATCTATTTATTTAGTTAATTATATTAGAAATTCTGTAAATAGGATGTAACTAAAAATTGAAATTGTCGGCAAATTTTACCTTTAAGCAAGCATTAAAAAAAAAGAAGAAAAACAACTGCTTTAGTCAGTAATTAAAAACTATTTTCTTTTCAGATTTATCTGCAAGAGAATTAATGTTTTATGCATTTCTTAACTTTGCTAACTGAAGGCAGGAAATGATTTTCATCCATTTAAAAAAACAAATTTATAAGGGTTTACCTATCTTGTGTGTCTCATGATATGACAGGTACCCAAGTCCATGAAGTTTATACAATCTAAATATTTTGAAAATTATTTTTGCTGTTGTAGATCTTCTCTTAATCATTTTCACATTACATGCTCAGGGCTACAAAGGATATTGATATTTTTATTATTATTATTATTATTCTCTCCAAATGGACATTTAGAGAGAAATTAAAGAAGTATATTGAAGAAATTATTTAATAAGGCAAAAGAACCCACCAACATTCTCTCACATAAATGTCCACTGGAGAGAGGAGAGGTGAATTCTATGACCTTTTGTCATTTGAAGTGGCAATATGCTTTTCTGGATGTAATTAAAAAGTTTATTTTCTGGGGAGAAATTTTTGTTTTTGTTTTATGATTTAAAAGTATTTTCTGGTGACTGTGATCAATAATGTTTTTTAAATCAATTTTAGTACAGATTGAAATATCTCATTTGATGAAAAACTGCCATTTATTGTTATATCAAGTCATTTTGTGATGTTATACAAAAAGTCAATCTGTTTTTATATAGTTCATATTCACTCTGGATATGATGCCACAATTGAGGGGGGGGGAATCCTTCCATTAACTTTTCTCCCTCATAAGTAATTTGAAATGACAATTCATTAAGTTGACAAGTACAGGTAACATAATGATTATTGGCATTCGAAAAATGGTAAAATAATATTGCTGACTGGGCTCAAAAGACTTGGTGGACAACCAGTTTAGAAGAAGGATGAAAGGTGGAGGTGGTTTCACCAAGTTCACTCCATAAAAATCCAACTTGCTATGATAAAACCACAATATAACCAATGGTATCAAAAAAGTTCAAATAAAAATTACAAAGTCAACCAATACTTTTGTCTTTGTTAGTGCCATCTTGTTTTGTTTGATTTTGTTTTTTTTACACACTAGTAGAGTTAATTGTATATTTTTTATTTAAAAATGTACCTTGTCAATCATTTTTATTAGTAATTTTAACAAAAATCATCCTTCTCTATCTTAGGTTGTTATTTCTGTGATACCATCGCTCTGATAGCTTTGATAGTAGAGCAGCTAGTACAGAGAACCAAGTTTCCACATGTGGGTTTGATTTTTTACCAAGAGCTTATGCTTTGTTGATATTTCCAATATATTCTATTTCTTAGGACCATAGAAATAATGAGAGAGAGAGAAATAATCCCCCAAGTGAGTTGCAATAAAAAGAAATAAAATTAAGATGACAGATTAAGAACTAGACAAAATTAATAATGATAATGGAACAAAGAGTAAGTATTAAGTTTCTACTTTTATGTAAGAAGATTTATTCACCAGAACCCATTGACTATCACTAACCATTTGAACTACTAACAGAATTTATTGCTTAGCAAATTTAGTTATAGCTCAGTCAACTGTTTCAACTGCACCTCTGAAGAGGGGTAAGACCTGTTGGTCGTTTGTGGCAACCTGTGATGCTTAAAGACAGAATCCTAATGGCTGAGCAGTCCATGACATGCAATACTCCACTTTGGCTCTTATTTAAGCTGGGCAGTTGGTCAGAGAGGCCCCTTTTGATCAGTTGGCTGGTCACATCAAGCTTTAGTACCTATATGGATGTCCCTACCATATTGCCCTTATGGTTTTTTTATCATATATGTGCTAGAAGGCAGTGGCTGAGGGTCTTAGTGTCCTGGGTATGATGTTAAACTGTATCTAGTGAGGTTCTAATTTTGGAGCTCTGGGGACTGTGGCATACCAGGTCCACTCTGACCCTGAGTGGTAGTACTTGTTAGGGTTCCATATATGGGTTAAATAGATAAAAAATGAGTTCTTTAAAATGTGTTAAAAAGAGTTTTTTTTAAATTGATACCCAGCAAGAATGAATGAAATAAAAATGTCTTTGGTATTAAATATCCCAAGGGTTGACATGCTGTAAAATCCAACCAACCAACCAATCAATTTAGTTAAACAGTAACCATATTCTCTGGGTTAGAAAGTCATGTCTTTCTAATAGACATTTGAGAACTGCAAATACTTTATTGGTTAATATATTTAATGCAAATTGTTTGCTAAAGCTTATACTAGTATCTAAGATCAATAACCTCTAGATAGAATATCTTCAAACAAATGTTGCTAAAAATATAGCTCCACCAATGAATTTCTTATTTGGAATAACTGACAGTTGTTATAAATACATAAACCACTTATTTGAAAAGAATGGTTGTACACTTCCCTTTGACATATTATGAAAAGTGATATTTACCTGTGTTTATTTAGTTATTTCTATATCAATTTTAGGTGTTTGGCTTTGAATGATATGAATAAATCATAAGAATTCATTCATGATTGCTGCTAATATACTTTGTCATTGTGCTGTATGAGGTATTCGATTTAACTTTCAACTAAATATTATTTAACAGATTGTGAATTATGGTTAAGAAATGAGAAATGGTACCTCTGCCCAAGATGAGAGCAAAGTATGTTCACTCCGTTTAGGATCAGTGTAGTATCTGTATCCATGAAAATCCCAAATTTACAAGCTATGAAGCTCATTTAATAAATAAGGTGAATTTTGCCTAGGAAGTTGGCAATAAGAAGTTGCACATTTTGCAAGGAAATCAATAATGATGAGCCCTTTCACCTCCCAGAAGATTATCAGCATGATATTCTTTACTAATCCCTGCACCCAGAACTTTTTCTTTACCAAAGATTCAGTGTGTTTCCATTTCATGGACTGTCTTTTCAACTCAGCCTCGTAGTGACAAACCCATGTTTAGTCCATTTGTAAACATTTTTTTGACTGAAACATTCTTCTGTTCATTTCACATGATCTGTTTAAGAAATGAAAGATAAAACAGAACTATACCTGAGACCTTTTTTTAATCACTTCCCTGTTCTATTACATCACCAGATTCAAATTTGTACTAATTTAAATAAATGTCATGCAAAATTTTCACTACATTCCACAATATCCAGGTGTACTGGGTCATGTCTGTGTGTGTGTGTGTGTGTGTGCGTGTGTATGTATGTGTTTGTGTGTGTAAGTGTTTTCTAAATCTGTTACGTTCAATAGCATTTTGAGAGCTTCTGAACATTTGTTTGATTACTATTAAACATTGAAAGTATGTCCTGTTGAAGTCGCAAGTGTTAACAAGTAGGTTAGAATCAACAAAAATCAGTTGTACTTAAATAAGGACAGAAAACTTGACTGATAGATTTCACTTTATCTCTTTGTATTTTTATCTTTTTTCTTTTTTTCCCTCATTTGAATTCTTGTGATTTTTTTCTGAAATTAAAAGAAAAATTTTAATGATGTGAAATATGAAAGGAGGAATGTAGCAGAAAAATATTCTTAATTAAATATTTTGTTCTTTTTTAAGTGTTCCACTTATAGTGGAATGTATTGTTTTCTAATAATCTTAAGACATTTGAGACATCTTTGAGAATAATTGTCATATATATTTGTCTAATTGTCTTTTTCACTCTGAAACTATTTTTTTCATATTCACTATTCCTTAATCCTTTGACCATTTGGCCCTGAAGTAAATAATTTCATAAAATTCACAAAAAAAAAAACCCAAAAAAATGAGCATAAAACTGATTCAAACTCTCCCATCGTTCTATTACAAGAAATGCATAAATGGTCATTATATTAAGCCTTTTAACCTACTAACTTTTATAATGCTCTGCTTTTCAGTTGCATCTGACCCAAAGTAGAGACAATTCTTAAGAAAAATCAAAATGGCTTTTGCAGAAATTGATCCACAACTTCTCAGATACTGAATTGAATCATAGAAAAGGTTTGAGCAAAAGATCTTGAGGCAACACTATGTTTGTAGATTTCTCCAAGGATTTTGACTCCATATACAGAGGAAAGATGGAGCAAATACTTCTAGCAAATGGTCTCCCCAAAGAAACTGTTGTCACTTTAATAATCCTCTATGAAGATATAAAAGCAATGGTCTGTTCACCTGATGGTGACCCAGATTACAGATATGTTGTTGGAGTCCTACAAGGAGATACATTAGCACAATTTTTATTTATAATTTGCCTAGACTATTACAAACATCATTAATGAAAGAAAAAGGCTTCATGCTAAAAAAAGGCAAGGAATAGGTGATGCAGACTACGCAGAGGTTTAAGCATTTTTAGCAAATACACCTGCACAAGTTGAATCGATGCTGTATAGCTTAGAGAATGCAGCTAGAGGCATTATTCTCCATGTGAACTCAGATAAAACTGAATTCATGTGCTACAATTAAGATGGAGACATCTCCACTCTAGACGGTAAGGCCTTGAAATTAGTAAACCAGTTCACATACTTAATAGGTAGTAATATCTCATCTACAGAGAGCGATTGTTAATGTTATATGCATAAGAAAGGCATGGTCTGCTATAAACAGATTTTTATCGATCATTACTGATAAAATGAAGTGAAAATTCTTACAAGTTGTAGCCGTGTCAGTGCTGCTATACAGCTGCACAACTTTAATGAAACAATTAGAGAAAAAACTAGATGGAAACTGTACAAAGATGCTATGTGCTTGAACAAATCCTGGAAGCAGCATCCCATAAAACAGAAGCTGTATGACCACTTGCCTCTTATCACACAAACCATTCAGGTTAGATGTACAATACATATTGGACACTGCTGTAGAAGCAAAGATGAGCTCATAAGTGATGTTATGCTTTGGGCACCTGCAGTGTGGTTCGGCCAGCAAAGACCTACATTGATCAGCACTATAATCGAGATCTGTGTTGTCGGCACAATTTGATTATTATTATTATTATTATTAGATAGGAATAGCTACTTGAAATCATATAACTGCTTGAAAAAAGACTGACTTTGGCATTAAATAATCCAACAAATGTTGACATGCCATAAAACCAACCCACCAACCAACCAAAGAAAATACCTACCTTTTGCCTCTCCACAAAACACCCAAGGTATTAAAAAACCTGGTGTTTATTTATCATAATTCATTGTTTGATTATCCATATGACAGTCACTATTGAGCTAAAAATAATGAAAATTTACTCTTGACGCAACACTTGACTGCTTGATGTTAAGGTTGCTTGAGTTTTGGTGTTTAGAACATCCAAAACATCAAGATAGTTGGTAACCTTCAGGGAATTTTTGAATCCTAACTCTTTATTCTATCTATGGGGATAGACTGCTCACATAGTGAATCTCCTCTTAATTATTTTGCCCTTGTAAAATTGATTTTCTTTCCACTGAATCTCATAACTTCCAGGTCAACTAGAAAATATTACACAGAAATGATTAAGATCTTTTGATATTTTCTCACTTAATATTATCAAAAAATCTGCCTCTAGGTCAAGTTAGGAATTATTTCTTGCTGCTTGTACCATGTAACCTAGTACAAACTGTCACATACTAGTTGGAGAGGAAATGGGCACTGACAAGTAACCTCCATCTATCTACCATAGATCAACTTGAGATTATTATTTATATTAATAAATGCTGTATCACCAACTTTTAAGTATTGGCAGTGTGGCCAAAGCACAGACATCTTGACTCATCACAGGAAGCCTAACATATATATGATGTTTCATTACTGTAATTGTCTGTTCTATCATCCTTAAAACAGAGATCAACTTGTATATAAGGTATATCATTAATGATTTCTTGGGTGAAAAATCAAAGGTTACCTTAGACACAAGATCAATTTAGATTTGTGTATATATCGATGAAATAAATATCAGTCCATTAAGTTGGTATCTCTTATCATTTATGAATTTGGGGGCTGAATAACATACCAACAGTAGCACTTTGATTTTTTGTGTTTCTTTTTAATTATATTATAATCAAATGTTCATTCATATCAAATGAATTTAATCTGGGTGAATTGCCACAAACATTCAGTCAGCTCTTTTCTATTCCTTTGATCTGAGCTGAGTTAATAACACCAGTGTTGTTTTCTGGATGCATGTGCAAGAAGTTCTTATCTCTACTAATTTTATCAAATCATCCATGATGAGATCAGCTTCCATAAAGTCTGTGTGAGATAGGTGCCAAGGGAGCTTACTGCACACGTACAAACATCTTGAGGTCTGCCAGCATTTACTCAATTGCTATAACAATGAATGTAAGATATTTTTGAGCAGAATAATCAGAGAAGATGAAACGTAGGTCCATCATTATGAGGCAGAATCCAAAAGACAGAGTATGGAGTGGAAACATCCTGGCTCACCAGCAACAAAGAAATTCAAGATTCAGGCTTTCACAGGAAAGGTGATGCTAACCCATTTTTGGGGCTTAAAAGGGCCTATACTGGAAGACTACCTAGAAAAAAGGTGTATGATCAACAGTGCATGATACAGTGCTTTTTTTGTTCAACAGACTGAAGCCAGCAATTCACACTGAGCGCCTATTGTCAAATAAAGTTTTGTTGTTGCATGACAATGCAGACCCACACACAAGTGGCTAGACCATGAAACCATAAACCAATTAGGTTTTGAGGTGCTGGAATACCCTACTTTCAGTGTAGACCTCACCTCTTCTGACCACCATACCTTTGGATCACTCAAAAATGGTTTACAAGGTCATTGATTTCCTATGGATAATGATGTAAAAGAAGTGCTTCATAAATGGTGGCATGATCAACTGAAGATCTTATTCTTGGAGGGAATACCCAAATCTTGTGGACCATTTGATCATTTGACATACAAAAATGATGTACTTATTTATCCTCTACTTTCGTGTAAATACATTGAAAAAACTAGAATGCGGATGATTTTTGAATCTCTTGTATTTTAGCTTTTATATAATTAGTTCTTATATTTTGGGCTTCTATTAATAATGATTTGGTTTTTCTTTTGAGATTTCCTCTTCATAGCCATGTCAAAATCATCTTTTGTGCAATGTGTTTAGTCTGTCTTCTGAAGTATCAATATAGTTGTTTTACTTAGCATTTTTGTTTTCTATTATTATCATTATTTGTTTTAGAATTTAATTCACTAAGAAGAAATATGAACTTAGTATTGTCATTGTTAATGTTTCAGTTTATACTTCTATTTTATCTCTCTCTCTCTCCATATATATATATATATATATATATATATTTAAATTACATTCATTTGTGTACAAATATGGTGGTTTAATACATTGCTTTTGTCCTTGGCAATGCCAGATAACAACGATATTTTGTGTGTGTACGTATACATATAAAGAGAGTGAGAGAGAATTGCCATTTGTATACATGAATAGATGATTGCATATCCATGAAATGTATATATATTTGCATGAGTGCATGCACTATTTGTTTATTGCAGTCCTTAAACTTAGAACTGTTTTCTTATTAAAATTAGCTGGTGTTTTAAGTGGGATTGTCCCTCGTACATTTATGCCTGAGGTAAGGGACATAACTCCGATATTTCCATTCCCCTCCCTCGAGCAGACAGGATGCTATTCAGGTGGGCAGTTATTTAAGGCCTGCCCTGTTGTGGGGCAATAACCTGAACAGGGTTTGGGGGATTCTAGTTGGCTTGCATCCTGAGTAATGAGGGGATGACAGTGTGACCCTAATAGCATCCTCAATGGAGGGAGTCATAGGGTTAGGGTGTGTGAGTGGGGTATTAAAGTTGGAGCTGATGGGATCAAGTGTTGCATTAGTCATTGGGGTGGGCTTGGTTTGCTTTCCCAGTTTTTTCAGGAAGCGGCGGTTCCCGAGTGTCGCTACCTGATCCGTTGACTCGGACTTGGTATTGTTGATATGAGAGGACATCTATGATTCTACCTGTAGTGTTCTGGATGGCTAACATGTTACCACACTGTAGCGGGCTGAAATTGCATGTGTGCCTGTTGTATCTCTCTAACATCAGGGAATTTTGTTGGTGGATACTCTCTTTTTGATGTTGGGATGCAACTATCCATTCAGAGTGTAGTTTGTACAGTATGGGTCTGAACAGGATCGAATTACAGAGGAGCAGTTGTACTAGGGATAGACTGATGCTTTGGATGGGGGTATTTTAGAATGGCTCCAGTGACCTTACCATTGTCTAGCAAACCTTGAGGGCCTGTGTTACCGTGAATTATCATTTTGGCAGTTTTGACAGTGAGTTCCACTTGGCCATTGGACTGAGGTTATGCTGCTGAGGATTTTCTGAGTTTCGTACACCATGTTTTGAGGAACCACTGAAATTGTTCAGGATTGAAAGTCAGGCTACCATCACTACTCAGTTCCTCAGAAGCGCTATACGTGTCGAAGAGTTTCTGATAAATGGACACTAATTTTGGAGTGATGGCCTGACTAGGTTTAAGGTGATATAAAATGATTCAGCCAGTGAGTCAGTATGCACAAACAAGGTATGCAATATGCCAACATGAAATATATCCATTACTATTTGTTTTGGTCCCGTAAGGCTGCCTCGAATGTCTTATCATGGTTTATATTCTGTTACAAGATCTTGAGTGACCCAGCCTTAGCTAACAGGTCTGCTCTGGCAAATTCTTGTTACCTCAGACAAATTGATCCTTGACATATGCATCGGCTAAGTCATGGTGGCAAGTAGGAAATGTGAAGTTGAATGAACCAACTATCTTGTTCATTTGCTATGCTTTGGCTTAGGGATAATTAGTTCATATATATATATATATATATATATATAATTTATTTATGCTACTGTATATATATTTGATTTTGTATTTATTAGAGAAGAGTATTATCTAGACAAGATTATTATGTCAAATGCTGTCAACAACAGAAAACAACATTGTTCATGTTGAAGCTTTGGTTCAAGATGATAGACAACACAAACTTTGTGATATTGCTGAGAAACTTGATCTTCTGAAGTCAATAGACTATGAAATTGTTTACAAGAAATTGGTATATCAAAAACCAAAACAAGTGTCCCAAAGCAATTGACTTAATACTGTGTTCTTCCAGGAGTATTCATGTGCACCTATGGGATAAATGCATTCATCTTAATGATAATGACATAGAAAGGTAATATAATCGTGCTGGTAACATGCACAATGTTTCATTTGTGTAGTAATAAACATGTTGGATTAGTAAATGCCTCTACCAGGCTTTTTGGCCATCCCTCATATAACAAAAATAAAATAAATATATTTATTTTTTTCTCTTCTAGATTTGACTCTGTGTTCATCATTTGGCAAATGTAATATTTTCAATTTAAAAAGATTACTTTCATTTAATATATCATAAAAAATTAAATGAAAAAAAAACTGAATGTGATATATATATTTATTACATAATCATGTTTTTGTTTTTTGTTTCTTTCTTTATATATATTTTAATTTTTTTAATGTTAATATTACTATGTTTGTAAATTTGTTAGTTGATTTTATGGCATGTCATCCTTTGTTGAGTTATTTTATGCTGAAGTGAGTTTAATTATTATAGGAAAATTGCAATACAAAAATGTATTTTCACAATCATTTTAAACAGTAAATTATTCATACATAGTTTGAATATCAATGCTTTCAAAGCCAATTCAGTTCAAACTCATTTTAAAAGATTATCTTAGGCAGATCTATTTGACTTATAGAAGGGACTCCAGCAGGTACTACCACTTCAGATCAGAGTGAATCTGAGAGTAACAACAGCAATGAAAGGGTGATGCTATACTCTCCAGAGCTTGAATCTAACCACTGGATGCAGTTTGGTATCATATGCAAGAAATCTTTATATTTTCATATATGTATGTATATATATGTTTTGTTAAACTCTACTGACGATTCTTGTCGGACGAATTTTTGTTCGATCCTTTCTAACTGTCTGGCCATCTTTTTAATGTCAGGGTGGAATTGGTGTAGCAATTACGGTAATATATGTATGTGTGTGTATGTATATATATATATATATATATATATATATATATATATATGCACACACAGACGCTAATATCAAACATAAAATTTCTAAGACAAAAATGTCAGTGCTTTAATGCAAAGTTCTGGGTCACCCAGTTCACAATAGATAATGAAAATATATGAGTGATAAATAATTAAGAATTATGAATTAATTTGTGAAGCATTTTATGTATACAGATATATCACATTGGTATTAAATATATTTATTATTATTATAGATATCATATATATATATATATATATATAGTTCTGTTAATGCAAATTGAGTGCTAGTACTGTGCATTTATACATATTGTATGTCAATGGGTAATAAGGTTATTACATAAAATCAAATTAGGTTGCTACAAAAATATTTTGAAGAATCCTATTTTTATGATTACTAGAACTTCTGTATCTGAGAAGGATATATTATTAAACACTATTTCTTGTATAAGATCACAACAGTCAATCACACAGCAAATATTAAACTCATAAAGTAATTGTTTGAGTGTTTTCCTAATTTTCTCATTTTAATGGACATCCTCTTCATCTTCTTTCCTTTTTTTATCTCTGGTTTCTGTGTGATTTTTTTCTTTCAGTTATGTTCCTGGTGAAGGGTGTAATAATGCTCCCATTTTGTAACTAAAGTTTAGATATCTAATTGTAATATTTCTGTGAAGTTTAGTCACATTTCATTTTTATTATATTTATTGTATAACCAAATTAATGATATACAAAGATTGATTCACAAAAAATAAAAAAAGGAATTACATGGTTTTACACAGTTGTTTCTTACCTTCTTATCTAAAATCCTTATGATACTGGAACTGTTAGAGATTCATTCTGAAAATTATGAGTAAAAAACCAAATTGATTAGATATATCATCTGTGTTTATGGATGTGTGTGCGTAATTATAACTCAACTAAAATAGCACTTCATAGCAAGATTTTTATTAGAACAATACATTTAGAATATTCTGATTTAGAGAATAAAGCAATTTCCAGTCCAATTAACAAATAAATATGCAATTCTAGGTAGAATTCTTCACTCCTTCCTAAGCATTGATATCGTCATGGAAACCATGAGTTCATAAATCCTATCCAGTAAAGTCTGAGTAAAAGAAGCATTAGATTTAAAACAAGTTGATCTTTTTGCTTGCTTTAATTAATCTGTGGATTAAGATTGAACCCTGGATCTCTAGCTTATTGTTTAATCCCTGAATTGTGTAGAAACAAGCAATCATGAAATTGATCTTGAATGGATTGTGCATTTTAGTTTTGTCTTTGAAAAGGAATCTTTTGACTTGATTTGAAATTTCCTTTCTATCTTTGATAAATTAATTGTTAAGTATCTGATTAATAAAACCCGTTGGTTAAAATACCAAACTTTTCAGCTTTGTCTCTTTCAGAAAAAGATATTCAAGAACTGCAAAAGTTTATAATCACTTATGTGGCAGAAGTGTGGCATATGTGGCATGTGCCACACTTTTACATTGGTAAACAGATTTGTTTGTAAAAAAAAAAAAGGTTCTTTGTTAATGAGCCTAATCAACTTGGCACTTGGAATATCCTCACTTCAGTACAACTTTGCTATAGTATCCTTGTATAGTCATTTCTTTATGGTCAAGCACCAAGAAATACCACTTATTGACAAGCCACTTAGCATTAAACTGTGGGAAAATATAAATAGATAAATAAAACCTCAATTTTTAAAATGCAATTACTCTAATATTTTCTTGTCTTTTCTTACCCCCTCCTTCTGTTCTAACTGGCTAACCCCAACTAAAAAATATTTTCACCAACATCATTTTTTTTTCTTTTTTGCTCCTCCATCTTGCTCTTTTCATTTTGCTGATGATGTTGGCACTTTGCAAGTGCTGATTGATGTCAAACTGTTGGGAATGTTTTATCTTTGTGACTTTTGGTTTTGCTTGTTTCATTTTAGGTTTTTGTTTTTTATTATTATTATTTTATTTTCTATTTTTTATTATTCTATTTTTCAGTGTGAATTTTTATTTACTTTGAAATTGTTTTCCACTTTTTGTCTTTTCTTTTCTGGCACCTGGCTTCTATAAATCTTGCAGAGAAGATATTTCTGACCTTCCATTTGATTTTTTTGAGAGAAAGAGGGTGCATGTATAAATACACTTTTATACCCACACACATAAAATATATGTCAAAATCATAGGGATTATATTTATCTATAAAGAGAAAATAATAATTAAATATGATAGGTTATGTATTTCAGAGAAAGAAAGATTTAAATAACTAGTGTATTAGATATTTTATAAAAATTCAAATATACTTCTTGTAAGTAAGATGGGGTAGCAGCAGTCTTTCTAGAATCGGGTACAGATCTTGTATGAACAAAAATGAGCATTTACAATACTGGTTTTTACCTAGGTGGAATATATAGATATTGCAAACCACCCACTAGAAAGAAAGGAAAAAAAGAAAAGAAAGAAATTTACTTATATAGAAATATACTTGTATAGAAATATATGTGATAAATATTATGGGGTAAGATAATTGTATACTTATGTAGATATTACTAAAATCCTCATTATATACATTTTCTGTGAGTGTGTGTGTGCGTGTGTGTCATATTATGCTTTTTCTTCAAGAAATAGACTTAAAATTCTTTAATATAGTGAATAAAACAGTTTTCAGTTCAGTTTGCAACTGAACACATTAGGTTTACTAGTCATCTAGTATGTAAATGAATACACATATTCATGATCTGTATGTGTATGTTGAAAGAGATATTTACACAGAAAATGGAAACAGAAACCATAACGTAAAGGTATATGTATGCATATAAAGCATATATATGTGCATATTCACACACACACACACACACACACAGATCAACTGACCGAGATAAATAAATATGGTGTGTGACCAAATGAGGTCTATTTTTCAAAATAGTCTCCCTTGTAGGAGTCTTCCATCAGTGTGATAGTGCTTGGATCCCATTGGTCAAAAAAAGTCATCAACAGTACATATGACATCATCATATGAACTTTTCAGTGTACTCCTATATATATATATATATATATATATATATATATATATATATATATATATATAGTTTGTATTAAACATGCACACTTATTTTTATGTTGATATAGAATTCTTTTTAATGAAAATATATAAGATGTGACCAAAAAGTATTGAGATTGAATCTTTAGGTTTTTAAACATTTTTAAATGTAAAATTCAAATGATGATATGTGTACAGCAGGCCAATTTAGATAATAAACTGATGACATCTGAACAAAGTCTAATAATAATTGTACAAATACAGAACCCTCCATACACACCAGGCCTAAAATTCTAAAATGAAAATCAATCACATGGGTAAAATTTAGAGGATGATTTTAGAAGTGCTTTGACCAATGGAAATCTCACTGGAATAAGTGTGTTGAATGCCAAGAGGAGTATTTTGAAGAAAATTTACATTTTATTTATTCATCATTTCTGTCTTTAAATACAGCTCTAGTCTTTGATACTTTTTGAACACACTATATGTGCCTAAAGAAAAAAAGTGTGTATGTGTATATATATATAAAAAGAGTGGATGAGACATTTTTTATAATACATATACATACAGAATTGTTGAAAGCAGATATATTTTGTGTAGACATTTTAATGAAAATGTGTTATCCCATGAATATCAGTGAATCAGAGGCATCAAAATCAAGACATTTCTTTATAATAAGATGTTCACTATAGACGTGCACAAGCCAAATCACTGCTGCATAACCTAGAGGTATTGACTTCTATATGCATTTTAAACAAGATGGAGAAATGTCCACACTGGATGGTAAGCCTCTGAAATTAGTAAACCAGTTCATATACCTAGGTAGTGATATCGCATCTACAGAAAGCAATGTTAATATTAACATAGAAAAGGCATGGACTGCTATTAACAGATTATTGATCATATGTGAATCTGATCTCTTTAATAAGAGAAAGCAAAAATTCTTCCAAGCTATAGCCATGCCAGTGCTTCTGAATGGCTTTACCACTTGGAATCAAATGAAGCAATTAAATAAAAAAAGGCTGATGGGATGTTGCATACTGTCTTGAACAAACATTAGAAGCAGTCCCTCACAAGGAAGCAGCTGTATGGCCACTTGCCTTCTATCACACAAACTATCCAAGTAAAACTAACAAGACATACTGAACACTGCCGGAGAAGCAAGGACAAACTCATATGTGATATTCTCCTGTGGACACTTACTCATGGACACACCAGTGTGAGTTAACCTGCAAAAACCTACATCAATCAGCTCTGTGTGGATTCTGGATGCTGTATGGAAGACCTCTGATAGAGACAGATGACAAGAGAGAGTTATGTGTTGTCAGTGCAACCTGATCATGGTGATATATACCTTTGAATGCTTTCTGATTGGAACTTACTTAGATAAAAGTTTTAATTCTGAAAACTCTTAAGCCATCTTTTTCTTTTCTAAAAGGTGTCTGCAGTATTTCTAAAAATCATATAATGAATACATCCACATATGTAGATATGTAGCTATTTAGACTAATTTAAATACTTTTAAAAGGAGTACTTCAAAATTTCTAATATAAAAATCTTTAGAAAGATTTTTTTTTTTCATATTTTGTTTACTGTCACCTGTTTTTTGAATACTGTTAACAGATTTATATTTCTTAATCCGTATAAAACATTTTTTATCTTAAAGAAGAAAAATGAGATGAAATATTACTATTATTGAAAATATTTCTTTCAACATTGTATAAGTGTGTGATGGCATCCCATCGTGGTGTAATGGTTAGCAAGCTAGTCTTGCAGGTCCATTAATACTGAATAGCATCCCTGGATGCCCCGTACTTGTGACTTTAAGTCAAATCCTACCCTTAGGGTAAATAATTGCATAGGTGTGTGTGTAACTTGTCCTGTATTTCTTTTGTTGGTATATATTATTTTCTTGTTATTAGATTTGAAAGGTGAATACACATAGAATTATTTTGTTTTGAAGCTTTCTAAAAAATATGTAAATTTGAAAAAGTTTTTCTCTAATGAAATAAATGGAAAGAACATTAGCAATATCTATGTTTTCTCATATATAAAATATGTTTCATTAAAAATTTTTTTTTAACATTTGAAAAAAATTATTTACTTGTCATCATACAATATTTCTTTAATTTGGTTCAATTTTATATAAAAAGTTTGCAAAATTTTATCCCTAAGTACTTTTCACTATTGGCCATTTTGAAGGGTATAATCAAAATGTTATTTTTTCTCTCTAAAATTCAAGTGAAACTGTTGTTTTTAATAAATGAGATGCTTTTGTCCAGAATGAAAAGATATTTTAAGTAGTTTTTTAAGGTTAGAGATTTATGTCAAACATTGGAGCCATTATAAATAGTTAACAGGAGTATAACATTTTGTAATTATTAAATAGGTAAAAAGTTTTTTGTAGGTACAGAATTTTATTATAGAGAGAAAAAACATATACATTGAAAAATATTGAATTTCTAAAAAAGAAAAGCTAGGGAACCCTATTATTATATTTAAATAAATCTAGTACATACTTTATATATAGTTCCTAGACTTAATGTTATTTTTTTTTTTTTAATTATTTTTTTTTTTTGGGGGGTTGTTTGGTTATTTTATTTATTATTTTTTTAATAGTTTTTTTAAAGTTTTTTTTGTTATTTTATTTCTTTTATTTTTTGGTTTTTATAATTATGTAATATGTAACCATAGTTCAGCAAAAATGACACATCTTAGCAAAAAATTATTAAAGATTAAAATACACTTAGAGAATAAAACAATTTTCAGTCCAATGACATCATCATTTTATATATTGAAGGATAATCTTCTGGAATCTTTATTCTTTGAGAATATCAATTTTTAATCATCCAATTAAGTATGAAAATGAATTTCTTTTTACAACAGAAACCGAATGTTGACAATTTGACATGCCCTAAGTATAATTACTTTGTGATGTCTCTCTCTCAAAAAAATAAACAAATTAGCAAAATGATGTCTGTGAATACAGGGGTTTCTCTTCTCTGCTTTGTTGTTGTTTTCCCGTTTATGTCAACAAGCGAGAAGTTGAATTTGGCAATTGGCATAGATATAAAGCATTGAGCAGTGTGTGTGAAGTGAGAGAGAGAAAGGGATCCAAAAATTCATTTTTAATTATTTTCAGAACTGATGTATATCTTGTATTACTTTGCTTATAACTGTTTAATGGTGCCTATTGTAATTAGAGTTATGATTTTTATTTAAAGGTTTTTAAAGGCTGCTTTGATCCACCTGGATTCATTGGACATTTCACTTAATTACTCAGCTTGACTATATAAAAATTCAGGGGTTTTACTTTTGGCTTTTATGTTGTTTAAGTACAATCAGAAATTAAAGATATGGCCAACAGCCAAATACTCTACAATTTGTTCCTCGAATGTTTTAATGAAAAATCATTTTCCTCTGCTGATTGTTCTTTCCTTACTTAGAATCAGTGTGGATTATCTAGGGGTGAAGTTTATTCTGTTAAGAATAACAGAGATGTGGATTTGATTCACAGTCAAAGTCAAATTTCTGTGATAGTCCTTTTTTTTTTCATTTACATAACAAGACGACATCTGTTTTGTTAATAGACTTTTAAGAGGTAATACCCCACCCCATTTACTTTATATAGCACTTTTTGTACTTCTTGGTTTTTAGTCCATCTGATTTCTCTCTCTCTCTCTCTCTCTCTCTCTCTCTCTCTCTCTCTCTCTCTCTTACTTCATTAGCAATTAACTACAACTACCTACCAAATATCCAGCCTATTTCTTTTTGTGGCTGCAATGGCTGTATGAGATATAGATTTCCCCAAATCAATAGATTCCTTCATGACAATACAGCAATTATCTTTAAAGTTAAATTGGTCACATGTAAACAAGGAAAAATATAGCTTCTTTGGTAAAGATAAAAATCTATATCATAATATACTTGTTCATACCTTCTTGTCTAACTATAATGCATGTATTTTTTTACACTCACCAAAACATTGATTCTATGCTTACATGGACTCATTACCAATTTTTAACTACAAGTCTACCTGGAGTACATATAATGATTTTAGTATTCCAATAGAACTTTCTCATGTGTATTAGTTTTATTCTACTCTCTAATTCTAAATGAAATTCTGTTTAGATTTGGGAAGAGCTATATCTACACCATTTCATAACAATAAAAAAGGCCTGAAATAATGAAAACAACTAGCTGAAAATTTGCCTTACATCCAGGGTTTTAAAATATGTAAACTGAGCATAAATTTATCCATTTCAATTTTTATGGCACAAACTGCATTTAATAAGTTATTAATCATTTGAAAGAGGTTAATATTTATAGCTGCCTGGGGATAATTGTTGTTATTTACTAAGCTTTGTTCAGTGTTGTGCATTGGCCTACACTACTGCTGATACTAAGTGGTCACCCATTGCAGTTTAAGTTAATCAGGCAGGAGCCAGTGATTTTAGTATGACTTGACTATGGCTATTGTTTGTACTATAGATGGAGCAGCATTATTATTATTTTACTATATACCCTATAATTCTGACCTAGTGCTAAACATCTTAGTAAATGACAACAGCATCCTTTTTTTTTCTTTTTTTTTTTTTTTTTTTTTTTCATTTTTTTAACTGGAAAAATGCCACAACTTTGGTTTCAGGTTAAAAAAATTTCTGCTAGTTGATGCAGTTTATCTTACTTGATGGATACAGAGTAAATGCCCAATTTAGGTTTATATTTGTAAATAATCCTTTATTCAAAACTATTTTCAAACTGTAGTTTTTGGTTGTAAATCTCAGCTGTAATTGTTTAACAGTTCAAAAAGGACATTTCTTGCATATCCCATTGTACAGTTTACAGGATATTCCTTGGATGCAAGTCTATCCTGTGATATCACGGGGAGGGTGAAGGAGAAAAAGCCAGCAAATGGCCACAAATCACTTGCCATTGTTGTTGCCATGGTCAACACTTTAGAAGGTGCTCATGCAGTGGTGTCTCCTATGCAAATGAGCATGTTTTGCGCCAATCAACTACCCCCAACAGGTCTATATAAAGCAGACACTTCTGGTTCTGGGTAATTGGCTTGGCTAGCTGTCCGGTATGCTAACTATCTGAAGGTTTCCATCCGATTGGCACCGAAGGTTCCCATCCCTGTGGCCATTTGCAAAAAGCTATCTCAGCAATTGCAGGTGACTGTGATTCAGCTGAAGACTGATTTGTGTCCCCTAAAGGCTTGATCCTTCTAATGGCTGTGCTGCAGGAAAATAAACAGAAGGTCCGCCTGGTCATGGACAATCGGGAGTTTAATCAACATGTTGACATACACACAGCTAATGAAGGATCAAATGTTGTTGTGTTGGATTTACACCATGCCTACTTGCAGGTCCATGTTGACAAATCTTTATAACCCTTTCAAACAGTGATGATTAACAGGCAAAGATATTGCCTCAACCGTTTGGGTTTTGGACTCAACATGGCACCAGTAATCATGCAATCAATTGTGAATGCCATGGTCACGTCCTCATACATTGATGATATATTTGTCAATAAGAGTATATGCACATGTGAGGGTACATCTTCAGTGACAAGTAAGAATCCAGAGTGTTTGGAGAGTGGCACCCACATGTTGGGATTGCATATCTGTGAGGTGCATGGTAAACTGCAATGGAGTTTCAGGAGTGAACTCCCACTGCTGCCTAGCATGCTCATCCATTGGAGCATCTTTTCCCTGTGTGGGAAGGTGACTGAACATTTACCAGTATGTGTTGGCTCTGTGTTGCAGCTGCATTCATGAAACTGTGCACAAACTGTATCGACTGGCTGGGATGATGAGGTGAGGGATCCACCACTGACTTGAATGCTGACAGACATCATTACCCGATTGGCACAGAAGATTCTGATACAAGGTGATTGGTGCATTGATGGACACAAAGTTTACTGTATGTGTTGACGCAAGCTCCTTGGTATCATTGTGGAAAGCGACAAATCCCTAGTCAGAGATGCCTGTTAGCTGCAATCAAAATGCGAAGACATAGATATCAACCTGGTAGAGATCAATGCAACTTTGAAAGGCATCAACATGACATTGTAATGGAGGGTGATTGTGATTCAGCTGAAGACCGACTCAGTATGTGTGTATGAATGGGTTTCTGACATATTGTCTGGGAAGACAAGAGTATGCACTAAGACAGCATCAGAGAGGTTAATAAGGTGTCAACTCATTACGCTCCAGGAATTGGCTGCGGAATATGCACTGATGTCAATGTGGTGTTCATCGAATCTCATGCAAACTGGGTTGATCTGCTCACTAGAGTGCCTCAACAATGGCTGGATGCAATCCAGAAGGAGACAGAACTCATGGAACCAATGTGCACTGCATCTGTAGATGAGCTGGATCCTATTTACATTCAAACCATTCACCAATCTTGTGGACATCCTGGCATAAAGCGCACACTGTACTTTTTGAAACTGATGTTCAGAGAGTAGTCAGAAACTGCAAGGAATGTCAGTCCATCATTTCAGCCCCAATACATTGGAAAGCTGGCAAAATGGATATGCAGGAGAAGTGGGGCAGAGTTAGAATGGACATGACTCATTTTCGAAGCCTCCACTAATGTTGATAGACTGTGGGCCCAGTCAATTTGCCATTTGGAGGCTGCTGCTGCACCAGGACTCAGCATCATGGAGTCTGTGTTCTATGAAAGAGGACATGAGTTTCCAGTATGCTATCAGAGAATGGGATAGTAGAAAGATCTCATCATACCATCAAGTGCATTGCTGCTAGAACACAATATTCTATCATGGAGGTACAACAAAAGATGATGCAACATCTTCAACAGCACCAGCCAACCTAATATGCACATACGATAAAAGGTATTGATGCAGCACTAGAATCTACAAATCCCAGTATGTATGAGGTGGGAGATGTAGTCTGGGTGAAAGCCCCAATGGGCAATGCATAACATGATTTTTCTTTTAAATCAGGGAGGAGCATGTATATCACGGGAAAAGCAAACAAGAAAAAGTCAGCCACAAATCGCTTGCCTTTATTGTTGCCATGGTCAACATATTAGAAGGTGCTCCTATGCAGCAGCGCCTCCTATGCAAATGAGCATCTCATGCACCAATCAGCCATCCCCAACAGATCTATATAAAGCAGACACTTCTGGTTCTAGGCACTTGGCTAAAGCTAACAGTCTAGTATACTAGACACAGAAGATTTCCATCTGATTGTTACCAAAGTTTCCCATACATGTGACCATTTGTGAACACACCCCTTCAGTTGCTGGTCAGGCCTATGATTATGACTAAGCCATTGATGAGGGTACTTAACATTGTGATAAAAAAATCTATTTTTCATCCCCAGTAATGACTGTTCAAAAAAGGTACAGCTGAAGAGTGCAATGCTGAAAGGTAATTGGCACATTGTTGATAGATCATGTGGGACCCAGGCTCCAACTTTTGATATTTTTCCAAGTCTCTTCAATTGACAATAGACAGTCATACGGCTTACATTTATATGCCTGCTAAGTTTCTTAACCATAATGTCTGGGTTTGCAGTAACAGCTGAATTAACCTTCAATTGGATGACCCTCACTTGGTTTAGACTGAAGTCCTCCTTTTTGAAATGAGAAAACCAACTGTTATAAGTTGTTTCACATAATGTATCAACATCATAAATGCTCTGGAGGGATTTTACAGTCCATTTGTGTTGGTCCTTCTATCAAACTCTCAGAGGATGTCAAATGAATTCTTCAGTTGGATCAAACATATGGGCAATTTGAAAGGAAAAAGAGGCAAATGTTGGCATCAAAATGATATAGAATTTAATTCAATATTATTCAACATTCTCAGCTCAAAAAACAAGAACTTTTGCTATAATATGATAATATAGATTATCTAAAATCATCTTAGGCATTATATATATTCCATCAGTGTTTTCTTCGGTCTACTCAAGATCTGTAAAATATGGAGAGTAATGGACTTTACTCAGTCACACTGACCAATAATGTTGACAGATGATTTGAATTGAAATTTCCTTTTCCTAGTCTGGTTTCCTTACCAATGCTATAGAACCCAGTGTGTCTCCCTCATACTATAGAACCCAGTGTGTCCTCCCTCTCATACACACACATATTCTAATCATTAGGTTTTTTTAGGAACCCATTTTTAACAGCATACTTTTGTTTCCTGCTGGTCATTAATCAAGGCAAATTTATAACAGCTAGGTATATATATACTAGACAAAACGTGGCCCATTGGGGCCCCCATTTAGCTCTGGGTAGATAATTGGGATTAGGATAAAGTGAGTTTTCAAAGTGAATTAAATTTAAAAAAAAAAAAAAAAACGACCGGAGAATTTAAAAATAAACCATTAAAATCATTTTGTAAGATTTCTAAAAAAGAGAACATTTTCTAATTTAAGCTACAAAAGCTATGAAACTTAACATACAAATATATTTCAGTCTAATCACTCTTTTTACTCTCACAGAGAAACTAACATATATAACAAGGAAGTAATCAAGATATATATATATAGAGAGAGAGGGGGAAAGTGACAGGCAGAATATGAAGTAAAAGACGGGCCTGTTTTTTACTTAATTGCAAATTATGATTAATTAGAACCAATTAAAATAGATTTTCTTTTCAAACATGACTCAATCCTAGAACTAAGGAATATTTTGATATGAATTTTGTGTCATTAAACTAAATAGGAAAAAAGCCTTTAGCAAACAATCATTGATTCACTCAGCCTTAGTATAATAATAGATATAGATAATTTTTTTAAAATACAGTGAGGAAATCAAGATTAAAGCAGATAGCATATTATTAACTGTATAATAGAGCAATGACTTTCTGGGACAGTATATTCATATTCCCGGGTTGATTATTTCAAGGGTTTTTTTGCTGGAAGGCAAAAAGAAACAGAAAAACCCTATATTTTAAAGACTTTGTCAATATTGAGTGTAAAGCTTTCCTAAAATTCATACTATAAATTATTGGTAATCTTAGTTGTAATAATTTGTGTGTTTATCACAAATATGCAAAATATAAAAGATTTTAAATGCATCTTAATAATGATGATAACATCAGTTGATAATTATGATATATAAATCAGTTTTCCATAATATGGTAAATAAATTTACACTAATAATTTTTAAAGTGCATAATTTTAGATTTAATGTTTTGTATTCTTGTGTATTTGAGAGAGGAAGAGAGAGTACTTGACAATTTGGCAGCCATTCAAACAAAATTTAAGAACAAAATAATCATTTGAATGATTGATAAAAAGAAAGGAAAATGTGAATTTGTATATACCCTCATCTACACATTCATATTCCCTTTAACTACTTTTCTTGTCTGTTGCTTCTTCTTTCATATACCCACCCTGGACTATTCAAGTTATTAGCATAAAAAACAGTGAAACGGTATTTTGTATTCCCACCTGCGCACACACAGACTTATAGACTTATCTTGTCATCTGGTTCAATAGATGGTATTTGTGTGTTACACACACCCACACACATATGTATATATGTGTGTGTGTGATTTTCAAACCAATCACATAGGTAAGAAACTATCAGTTACCAAGTGGCATTGACCTCCTGTCTTTGTTACACTAACTTAGATATACATGCTCTATCAATGATATTGTGCACTTATGAATATAACAATATATATATATATATATATATATATATATATATATACTTAGACAACCCACTATTAATAGAATTAATTATAAAACCAGCAACAATATTCTGAAATGTTTTAAATAGATAGAACATTTTTTTATTTTAAATTATGTTTGCCTATCAATGCCTTTCAAGATGATAACATTGAAAGAAAAAAGAAAAAACTTCAAAACAATCAAGATTCCATTATTTTTAACCAAATTTATTTGAACATATATATATTATTATTATTATTATTATTATTATACTAAAGGTGAGCAAATCAATGTTTGTTTCCCTAAGGCTTTTTTTCTGTTTAGTTTAATGACTAAAATTAAATACTGAAATATTCCATACTGCTGGGGTTGAAGTGTTTGAAAAAAATTAATTTTCATTGTTTTAATTAGCAGTAATTTGCAATTAACTCACAAAGTAACCAATCTCTTACTTATCATCTGCCTATCAATTTTCCCATCTGTATATATATTTTCATTCCCCTTGCTATTATATTTTAATATCTCTGTGAGAGCAATTTGGAAGACTGGGAGAGTAAAACGTGAGAATAAGCCACTCACTCAAATTGTTACTACTCCAAAGCCAGAGCTTATTGCTGGCTGTTATTTGACCCCTACCACCACCACCAAACCAGCAGTCTAGAGAAATCTGTTTACCACCCTTTTTAGCTAATAACAATCCCAGACTCCTGCTTCCTTTTCACTTCTGTCATGGTAAAAATTGTCAATAATGTTTTTTGTTTTTTTTTTTTTACTTTATTTTCCAAACTTATTTCCTTACAGTTTTGTTTATCAATTAAAATTATGTTGAAGTAAGTAGAGAGGAATTATTTTTGATATTACATGATTTTCAGTCATCCCCACAACTTAGCTTCTCAACACTTGAGCTATTAATAGAATTTAAAGAATCAGGTCCATTTAAATTTAAATTTGGTCAAACTTTCCCTTTCTTAGAAATGATTGTGCAAAAACCGGATACATAAAGAACAAACTTACCTGAATCCAGAGCAAATGCAACTGGGAAGAGTACCAGATCACACCACACATTTCCTTGACCTTACTGAAAGCCAATGGTTACCCTGCATCAGCCACAAAACTGACAAAAGGCCCAGTATGCCATACCACCTCTGACACATGTATACCACACACAGCCATCTTCATTCTGAAACACCTGGTTAAATGCAAAAACTTGAAAAAACATAACAATTAAAAGGACAATCTATGAGTTAAGGAAGCACTATTGATAGCTAAATTGAACCCAAGAATCAATAGTAGAACTGAGCTCAATTTCAGAGGTCGTAATACAGTATACATACAATAGACTACAACCCAACACACACACAATGGAGAATTAATAATACAATAAACCAACAATGGATAGACACAGGCATAACATACCTCCACATTCATGGACCAACACACACACACACATGGGCACATCAGACGTTCACATAACATACCACCACATCCATATACTGACAACAGAGCCAGGGTCCATGCAGAAGTCATAATACAATAAATCTACAACCAACGAGCTACAAACCAACACATAAACACACACACATATATATACATACACAGCAAACACATATATAACATAAAGATCACACACGAACACACACACACACACATACACAACCACTGCAGACACATACATAACATAATGAATAAGGTACACATACACAAAACACACACACACACACAAAGCACAACAGACACATACATATTGAACATGCCAACACACACACACACACACAGACGACAGACGCATACATAATACACACACACCCACACACACACACAGGCACAGCAAACACATACATAGCACACCTCCACACCCCTAGACCAACAACAAATAACAGATAATGACAACAGCAGCAACAATTATAATACAGTTGGAATCTCAAGAATCCCAAAACCTAAAACACATAAACACACACACACAAACACAAAAATTTGGAATGGTTCTAAGACATTATTAAACAAACATACATACATACACAAATACATGAAGAATTTGGAAGTATAAGTCATTATTAAGCAATCTTACATGCAATCACAAACTACAATAGAATGAGCAGATTCTAGTGGCAGTCAACATCTCCCTTTCCAGTGCTCGGTGAAGGGATATTTCATCCTGAAATATTAAGAAAATAAATCAAAGGTAAATGAACATCATAGTTACCTCATTTTTCTTTACACATGCGTTGTGATAGCCTTCAAAACCAACAGAGTAACACACACACACACACACACACACACACATATATATATATATATATATATATATATATATATATATATATATATATATATATATATATATATATATATATATAAATATATATAATATATATATATATATATATATATATATATATAAGCATGCCAATAATTTTAAACTTATATAAATATCCTTTTACTTATTTATTCATCATACTCTGAATATGTAAAAATATATACGCAAATCTTTATATGTACATTTGAGTTTTCAATTTTGGTTGAATCCTATCAAAGTAACCATTGATATCATCCACTTATGGAATAACACATATTTCATAGCTCTAGGTTATTCTTTTTTCATAAATGAAAAAATACTATATTAATACTATCAGCATTACAAATGGGAAACTTGCTCTATTTAACAGTGTTATTGTATTCACTATATCAATCGTAATTTTTTTGTAAATTTCTCATAATAACACACATATATATTTAAGTAGATATGAATATCTGTAAGAATATACTTATTTCATTATATATGAGTGCACTTTTTAAAGTGCTCACTCACATACATACAAAGAGGCATGTGGAGATGGTTGACATTAGTTTTGCTTTTGTGTCAACATATGCCTGAAAATCATAGAACAAGTATATATGTTTTCCTCTGGTCTGACTTGATTAGTAGCCAACAAAATAACACTTTGAATCTTGTCCATTTCCAACTGAACATAGATTCTTGTTTATTTGCAAGACTTTTGAGAAGCCAGTGGTCTCTTAGATTAACAAGCCAAGATGCAAATTTCTACAATTGTACAAGCTTTTAGGCATCTAGAGATGTAAGGCATCTGTCAGATTAGTACACCTTTAGAGCCCTCACTTTCCATAATCGTTTCAACCAGAGGTCAGCAAAAATCCTTTGATTTCTCATGAGGATTAAAAAAAAAAAGAAAAAAAAAGATTACTGCACATAAAAAAGAATAAAATCTTATTATAAGCTCTAAATCTTTTAATGGTTTCTTAAAAAGTTAAAAGAAAGAAAAAAAACATCATCAGACTTATTTTTCTTTCTTCTATAGCTTTGAGGAGATTTATATAAAAACATAAGCTCTATCATACCATATATATATATATATATATAATTGTGTGTGTGTTAGAAAAAAAATCTCATTTTTTAGAAACTATTTATCCATCTAATAACAAAAAGTTTGTTTTGTATGTGCATCATCATCTGGGATTTTCTTTTTGGGGAAACTTTTCTTTCTTTCTTTTTTTTCATTTATTTTAAGCTCTACTCCTACTGAGTAATCTGATAAAGAAAGAATCTTAAAACAGTGGTTAAAAACAAATCTGAATTATTTTTTGTGTATTATGATATTATATCCTTAAGATAAATTATTTCACCTTTCTTGATATGAAAATGAATATTTGATGGTATAAAATGTATTGATTCTTAATTTTATTGTTAATTACTGTTTAACAACAAAATAATATAACAAAAGTCAATTACATTGTATTTTGCAATCATTTGTTTTAAGAAAGCACCTGGTATAAAGTTTGTGTATGTGCATATACTACTACTTACAGTAATACTGTAGTTCAACAGCCTTTACAACAACAGTGCTCAATATCCACTGATAGACATATTTATAAAGTCAAAGTGTATCATTATATGGTTTTACTTTACACATACATATCTCTCGCTTTCTCAATATATAATGACTAACTAAAGAAAAAAGATCCTATGACCCTATTATGCCCTTCTATTCCTGTGTTTGTCTTTAATGTATTATATTCTCTCTATTTCTATTTCTTCTTTTCCTACTTTATATGTTGATGATATATTCTTTTATTCTCTGTTGATGTACATTTTTACTCTATTTTAAATCACTTTCAAATTCTCTGTCAAATATTAATTCTATATTTTTTTTCAAATTTCTTGCTTTTTCTCTCCTTTAAATTCTTAATTTTCACTTTTGATGTCCCACAATTTTTCTTTGTCAAGTCCCACTTTTTATCTCTTTGAACATCCCACTTTTTCTCTCTGTAAGATCCAAACTCTTCTCTCTCTCTCTCTCTCTCTATATATATATATATATATATTTATATATATTTTTTTTTTTTTTTTCTAATGTTTTCATTAGATAAAATTAAAAATTTGAGTGATATTGTCAGTGGGGGAAAAGTGTGTTACAAAAACAATTAGGATTGTTCTGTCTTTCTTACTTATTTCTTACTGCTGGTTGCTAATATGTACAACTACAATCCTTGTTTTAGAGAGGTTAACAATTAATGTATCCCTGGTGGTCATTCCTCATACTATAAATAGACATAACATGAGTTTTAGCCTTTATTTTCCAGCAATCAGATAAAACCATCATATAAAAAATGTAATAGCTTTAATCTTTGGCTATTAGATTTTCAAATAGATGTCTCCATTGTTAAAAACAAAGATAATTATTTGATTTAGCTAACCTGGAAGGCAGTAAGAATCTAGTTAAACATTATAATCTATCTATCTATACATATATGAAGGGCAGTTGTCTGTGTGTAAGTATGCCCTGCTAAAACTACAAAAATATAAGTTAATGACATAGTAAATATATATACACATTCACTATCACCGAAACTACATTTTAGGTCAAAACTTTTGAAGATTTGATTTATATTCATGAGGATATTTCAAAATTAGAATTTACATAGTAATAGCATTCTACTTAGCCATGTTGACAGCATTTACCAATGTTAAACATAAACAAATCAATATTTTCAACTAAAATGAAATATTGTTTAAAAACACTTAATAAAAATATAATATAGTTTTAATTTTGTATTAAACCATTAAAAATTAAATAATTTTTTCTCATTGGCTACATTTCAGAAATGTTAAATAAATAAAACAAAAAAAATAGAATTAATTGAAAATATAGTCATTTTATTTTAATTCATTTACTTTATCTTTATAAATTCCCTTTTCTTTCTACTTTGAAATATATATTAATTGAATTAATGGCCTCATACAACAAAAACAAAAAAACAACAATAATATCTCAAATTAAATGTAATAAATTTAGTTTTGAGACAGATAAAAAAAATTAATGTATATGTTTTTAAATTATAAACTCCCAAAACAAACATTTTTTTCTTTTCATTTACTTTTTTCATGTTAGCCATTTGCAATTGGTTGTGAAATAATTGTGTTAATGTAGTTTTTTAATTATTGCATTTCTTTTTAATGTTAAAATATTTAAATATACAATTATTAGATCTTTAAAAACTATATTGGTGTGTTCATTTTTCATATTGAAAAATAATGCAAGAATTTAGTAACAAATTAAAAGATAAAATTCCAATAATCAGATTTTAATTACATCTATGTTTTTAATGATTCAAAATTGTAGTTTATGTTTTATGATCAATTGTATGGGATAAACAATTGTTTATTTTCTCTGATTTTTTTTTATTATAGACTGTTTTAATGGATGGTTAAGAATTAATCACTTAGTTTCATTTTTGAACATCCATACATAAAATGAGTACTGTAATTTGATATTTAACTTTTAAACAAACTGAAATTTCTTTTAAAAAATAGTTTTCAATTTTTTTTTTTCTTTTTCTTTTTTTCTTTTTTGCATTTAATATTTTAAATAGGTGACATTCATTTTTTTTTTTCAGAGTGGTTTCATGTCCATGCACTTTATTTTTTTAAATAATATACAATAATCATTTGAATTAAAAATATTCAATCAGCTATAGTTTGAATTAATGTTTCTTTTTAATATTAAATTTACATTATATCAATGAAAATAAAATAATTATTTTGAATCTAAATATGGTCATTTTATTAAATATTTTGGACTCCGCAGCATGCACACTCATGTATACACAAGTGCAGGTGTAATCTCCAAATAATGAATGGGACCAGGGAATTAAGGGGCAACTATGTATGGATGAAATGCACAGCAGCATACATGCATCAGGGTGAGTGCATAGTCTTTTTTGGGGGTGGTGGGGGGGGTCTGGAGAGAGATAAATTATTAGACATATTTCAAGATATGTAGTGCATGTTCATGCATACGTGCATATAGGTAATACATTGTTACCCAAATGTCAGATTCCCAATATGTGAATTTTTAACCAGACACATTAGCAACTATCAAAACAAAATCCAAGGACTGTCAGCACAAACAGCAACAATGAGAAATTGAGCCAGAAAAAAGAATCAAGACCATAAAAAACAATTATCACGTTTACCAATTATGAAAACAACTGATAGACGCATACGTACGTGGACAGGTGAATATATATGTGCAAATATATGTGTGTATTATCGGTTCTCATGTGTGCATATAGTGTATGTATGTGCACATATGTAGATATATATATATATATATATATATATATGTGTGTGTGTGTGTGTACAGGTATGAATACAGGTGTGTGTGCCCATGTTTCATGTGTGTGAGTTTCTGTGCAGAGACAGATTGCACACTACTTTGCACCATAAATGAACACCACGGGAGGGCTAACACAGATAAATAGAACCAGAACAGCTCAATGCAAAATATAACTTATATATAACTGAATAAAAATTTGCTCTAATGATTTTCCTGGCTTTATCTTGAGAATAAGCAGCTAATATGCTGCTTGAAACCAATGGTAACAAACACATTTTAATTGTATAGTACTCTATAACAAAAAAATATAGCTCATACACTTGTAATCGAGCATTCTATTTTCCTATACAAAATACCTAATATAATATATAATATATATAATATATATATATTATATATGAAGCACCATAATTGATTATTATATATTGTTTCCAAGTTAACTGTTCTTCACTGTCATAGAATTGTACCTAAGTGAATATCAATAACAAACAACTCGAATTTGAAAAAAAGGATTGTCAAAATTAAAACTAGCAATAGTAGAGGGAAAAGGCATGTGTGCCATGTCATGAGAATATGCAAATTTTCTCTTGTCCACACCCAATCAACAATTCCATACTTGATAAACGAAGGTAGTTATTTTTCAACATTGAGAAGAAAGAAATATGTTGGCCAGTTAGTTGCAGTAATATCCCTTCCCTACGGTCTGCATTTGGTTAAAACTTGGACCTGTTCATCAAACTGTTAAACCTCTGTCTGGTATATTTTCACATCCCGTTTAAAACCTTTGTTCATTAAATTGTGAAACCTCTGTCTTATATACTGTAATACATATGATTTTTAAGATGGTCACTGATGATCATAAGCTAGATATAACTTAGACTTAAAAAACAATGATCAACATATCTATATATATTTTTCAGAAAAAATATATGGTAAATTTTTTCTTATGCAGATTTATCTTTTATAATAACATTTAGTATCAGTAACAATAGGTTCAGCATCCATTTTTAATTGGTAAAAGACAAAATTTCTAAGTAAGAATCATTTGCCTTACTAAATATTCAATTAAACAATACTTGTTGATTTCATAGCACTTTGAAAATGACATCCATTTTCTCTGAATGTCAAGCATCTTAGTTACCTCCCTTGCAAATCATGGCTACCTTGCAATTATTTGATGTTTTATTGGTATCAGAAGTTTAACTTTGGGGAGTAAAAAATCAAATAATCTTGGCTAAATGACGTGTACAACCTTTTCAGGGATGTCTCTAAGTACTCTTAAAATTTGATTGAAATCTGGCTAAAAGTGGCAGAGCTTAGTGGGGACAGACAAGACAGGCAGACATTTAGTGAATTATGATAAAACTAGCAGGAACTGTGGATATATGATAATTAATTATTACGTTTGATATATTTTACTTAAGAGCTATTGCAAATAGTTCAGTGTGTAAAAAGTATAATAATATTCATTTAAATCTCTCTCACTCTTCTTTCTTTCTTTCCTTCTTTTCATCTTTTCATTATGTTTGATTGAAACAGATTGGCATCACTTCCACACACTCACCTCCTCTCTCTATCTTTCCCTTTACTCTCTCTCTCTTTCTTTCTTATTATATTTTTTCTGTATCGCATGTCATTTTCCTTCCCTTTCTTTCCTTTTAGAAGGATCCATTATTTAGTTGAGGTGTTGACACTCATAAGAAATAAGAATTTGGCAGATAAGTGACACCAGATGATCAGGATTTACATTTTTTCATTTTGTCTTGGATGATTTGGATGGTCTTATTTTTAACCAGAGAATGTTGCAAGATGATAACAGTCGGAAGATTAAGGAACAAGAGTATTAATATATAGATAATGCTCATTGCTTGCATTGTTTTTATATTTCATTCTGTTACAATTTCCAGTCATTTTTTTGCATCATATTCGGTATTTGGTTTTTTATTCTGCTATTTTTCATTCTTTTTGTATGCATTCATATGTTCCAATTCATTTTTTCTATTCTGAAATTTGTTTTATTGATATTCTATTATACTTTTGCACTCTTCTTTTTATTCCTAAAAATCTCTTTTCCTGTCTTATCATTCTTTTATATTCTATTGTTCTATTCACTTCTTTCATCACAAAGAGATTTTCCTGCCTTATTTTGTTAGTTATTTCATAAGACTATAAAAGCCTTACTAAAGATTGATAGACTCTTCTCTTCCCTATCTGTGGGCTTTTAAATGTGAATTTCCCACCATATGCATGACTCTACAAAACCAATCCAAACACCCCACCAATCATTTTGCTTCATTGTTTTGACCACAGGAATTATATGAAGCTACTTGGTTCATTACAACCTTAGTTCCTTTTATCTGATATCATTATGTCATCTCAATTCAGGCAGGCATTTAATGCTTGGGCTGCTAGCTGATCATCAGCTTCTCTTTTACCCACCTTTCTCTCTGGCCTGCTCTGACAATAGCTATTGTGCACAAACAGTTCAACAGGTCTTCTATTTCTCAATCTGTAGGCTTTATCTTATCTCATGTTACACCTTTGGCTTTTCTCTTTCTTTCACTGTTTCTCTTTTCTACTTCTCCTCCATCCTTTTCCTCTTTTGTTTCTTCTTCTTCCTCTTGCCTTTTTTCTATCCTCCCAACTCTGCTTTTTTTTTTTCCCCACTCTTTCTTCCATACAATTCTTCTTTCTTTTCTCCTTCCTCTCCTCCCTCTTGCTTCTTTTGTTCTTTTCAACTTGCTTTTTCTTTTTCATTTATTATTATTATTATTTCCATATTCTTATATTCTACTGTTTTTCACATAATTTTTAACAAATTTTTAGTTTCTCTCTGAACTTGCTTTTGCATTGATCTCTCTTTCTAGTCCTTTTGTTTCCTTACACTTTCTTTCAGGTTAGATTCCACCATTTTTTACTATCATTGTCTCCTGTCTTTTAATTGCTTCTCGTTATTTATCTCTCTTATTTCTTTGTACTTTCTCTTTCCATTATCTCCTCTCCTCTCTTCATTTTCTATCCCAATCTTTCTTTTTTAATTTCTATCTCATTTCAACCATCTTTCTTTCTATATTCTTATCTCTTAGATATACTACTTTATATTGATTTTCCTTAATCCTCTCATCCCCCCATTTCTATTCATCTTAGTTATCAGTCCCCATTTCGTCTTCTCTACAAACTCTATTTACCAATTCTGTCTGTCTGTCTGTCTCTCTCTGCCTTCTTCATTCCTTCATATGATTATTCTTCCCATCTTTCTGCTCTCCACACATTCTCCCTTTCATTTCACCATATTCCATCCTTTGCTCTTTGAACCTTTATTGATGCTTGAAATCTGTCCTGAAGTATTTGATGTTTCCCCAGAGAGAGAGTTGCTGTTGGTATTTGTGTAGGTGTTCCTCCACCTTACCAACTGGTTGGCCAATCAACCAACAAGTGTCTTGAATTTCCTTTTCTTTGGTTTCATACTTCTGCTTGACCAGTTGGCAGTGACCAAATATTTCTGTCTGCTCAACCTGTTCGTAATCATTGTAACTCAGTGGTGTTTGGGCCATCACCTTCTACTTCTTCATCTATTTCTTTACAAACAGAAAAGGAACTTGATGCTCAGTGGTAGATTTTTTTTACTGACCTTCCACACCCACCAATGATATTTCTCTATTTGTTATCTTATTAATTTAAAACAATTATTCCATTGTCTTCTTGGTATTTTTCTTCTCTTCTTTTGGTGTATAATATATATATATATATATATAATATATATAATATATATATATATGGAAATACGGTGAGGAAATTAATCCGACAATATGGGAAGAAAATATTTAAAAAATATAACAAACACAGGATGTTATGACCAGGGGAAACAATTTTATGTGTCAATACTTAAGCATTTCGGTATATTGTACCATCTTCAGGACACTGTTAAGTAATGTTTATGTGAGGGGCAAAATGAAAGATGTTAAGTGTATAGTGAATGTGTGAATATGATGTTATTAACCGTTAATTTTTATATGCGTGTTTGTTTACGAAAGCCAATGACATGATCATTGCATGATAACAGTTAATAACATCATATTCACTCATTCACTATACACTTAACATCTTTCATTTTGTCCCTCACATAAACATTACTTAAAAGTGTCCTGAAGATGGTACAATATACCAAAATGCTTAAGTATTGACACATAAAATTGTTTCCCCTGGTCATAACATCCTGTGTTTGTTATATTTTTAAAATGAGATTTTTCCAGTTAGGACTTTTGGGAAAATCTTTTAATGTCTGTCTTGGAAAGTCACAGTGGCTCCAGAGTCAGCCAGGAAGTTCAATACTTGGTGAATTGCTCCAATGATGATGTTGAAGTTTAGTAGGGCATTGTCCTTGTTGGCTGTTTTGTACACAAATTCAATCTCATCATCCAATTCATCATTGTCCTGGAGATGATGTGCTCTTTTGTTGGGTACAAGTTGAGAATAGCAGGCAGGAAAAGTGATTCCAATTTATATATGCGTTGCAGCGGCAGTTGTATACAGGACAGCTCTGTTGGCCATGAGGGTGTTTTGCTTTTCATTATATGAGCATTTTCAAATACAATTAAAAAAGATTTGAAACACTGATAATGATACTGTTGTTCTATTTATTATATGTGAACATGTCATAACATTATGTGTGTATTATTGAAATTGTGAGATACTTTGTAAGTGAAATTTCTTAAACTGAAAATTTTTAAATTTGAGTGTTTATGTAGTCTATTTGATATACTTATTTTATATTTATTATGCTCTGTGCATGTGATGATGTTGTTAAAGTTTAAGCATATTTTAAAACTGAAACATGTTTTAACTATAATTGTTTGTTAAAAAATCTATTTAGATATGTCAGTTAAGGTGATGTTTAATATTATTAAATTATCTAACCTATATCTCTAATGCAACTATTTTTTTAGTATTATTTTAGCCAAATAAAATAATATATCCTAGCAACCAGGTCTTTGTTTTATGGTTTTAAAATGAGAGATAGCTGCTGGTTTGATTACTTTTCTGATGCCTTTATGTTTATAAAGTCATATTAGGTCTCATTTGAGCTTTTCTAAAATTGAAGAAATGTTCTTTATCATGAAAATGATAACATATGACTAAGGCATTTAAATTATTTCCTATCTTTTGTGTTTGTAAATGTTTGTTCTTTTAGTGGAGGTTACATTGTTGTGTTCCACCTACATTTAACACAATATTATATAATTTCAAGGCATTAAAAAAATCTCTCTCTCTCTCTCTCTCTCTCTCTCTCTCTCTCTCTCTCTCACTCACTCACTCACTCACTCACTCACTCACTCACTCACTCACTCACATACACACAATAGAAATAGAAATAAAAATGCTAGTTATTGCAGAGATAACAACTTTTGGAAAGTTATTGTGCTTTTGATTATTTTAGCAAGAATTCTATCTTCCATCTTAGTTTCAATCTATCACAATCTTTGACTATCTTGTATAATTTCATAAACTGAAGTCAAACCCTATTTATATCATTTACATTATGACCAAGTATAATCAAATTATAAGAATTTTTATTATCATTTCATAGTTACTTCTCTTGCAAAATTATTATGAATGGAGTGAACACAAATGAAGACATCACTATTATTATTAAGTTGCACATTTGAATGGGAATTTATTTATTCTCTAAGTTAAAGTATTTCAACAGAATTGTGCCAATAAATATCTTACTATGATGTGCATCTTTACGGCATTACAGTAACATACATACAAAAAACTAGATCATTATAATATAGATTATGACTTTAATATTTTTAAAAATTACATGTGTGTAACATATATATTAGGATATATATTTAATTTAATTGTGTGCATATGCTGAATATGTATTTGTATGCTTATATAATGTACATATGTTAGATAACTTGTATTTTGTACAAGCCAGTGAAAACGAATACTTGATTTTTTCTTTTTCTATTGTTTTCTCTCGTTGTTCTTCCAATTTTGTTTAAAGGTCAGTGTTTTGATATGCAGACCATGTTCTTTTACTATTGAATAAATGTTTGTTTGCTTTTTTATCTTTCTATCTCTGTCTTTGTCTCAGCACAAAATTTGACCTATTAATATTTTAGCTGTTTATTTGAATTTGGACATGATACTCTGTTGTCTATTTAGTCAACTATCAATCAGTTCTGTTAGAGCACAGGTGGTGGCAATGCCACTGTCACTCTTGCTACTACCAAAACAATAATCTGTCCCAAATTCAGTTGGTCACCAATTTCAACCACAATACCCAGTAATGTCAACTGGACATTATTCTGATCACAAGTAAAAATCCATCCATTATATTCTTGATATATATATATATATATATATATATTATATATATAGTTCAAACTTTAAATGTTAATGATAAATTTAGTACAGTACTGACAGGTATGGTGTTGAGTTCATGGTATATGTTTCTTTTGTTAACTTAACTGCATTCAGTAAATTTACACCTGTTGTCCTGTTACTCCTACTGTATTAATATAATTGTGAATGGTCAACAGTTTAACTCTGAGAGAACAACTGGTCTTGTGAGAAGTGGGTAGGTTACTGTCTTGACAGTATCTCATTTTGCATATGAGCTTGATATATGTCAGCAAGGTTATCTGGTATTTCTAAGGAGAAAATAATTTGTTTAAATAAAAATACAGTGTTTCATAAAAAATGCAATCCAAAAGGTAGAATTTACATGTATAAATTTTATCCTATTACTTACATGACACTCAGAGACAATAGCAATTATAATTATTTGTATTTGAGCATGCATTTCTTTTTGATGTTTTCCAAGGTTCAATGTGTATCCATTTCCAAGATTTATTTTGTCTATAATTCTTACAAATTACAAAGAGATGACAATTACAAATGCCTTTTAACATTGCAGTACATGTTGAAAATGATTTCTTTTAACCTATTTTATTACATTTACAAACATCTTGCATAATGTTTGTTCACTTGTTTAAAATCTCCCATTCAATTCTTTAAGTGGGGATTATTTTCAAATAATACACCTTTCAAAACATCACAAAGGAAAACATCTGTACAGTTTATATATGAAATAAATCTCAACAATGAATACATTCATCCTTGCAAAAAATATAACTGACACAACAATAAAAATTGATGCTAAAATGAGGCTAGAATATGATAATCTTTATAAGTGTTAATGGCATGTGACTAATATTGGAGTATAAAATTTATGGTCACATAAATTCTTCCACTTCGTAGAATATCCCCTGCGTGTGTGTGTGTGTGTGTGTGTATGCTTTTAATCTTATACCACTTAACCAAGAAGTGGTCTTGCTCAAATGTGAGCTGGCAGATATATGTATATATATATATATATATTATATATTATATATATACATAATTAAAGGTCAGTATTAAACAGATGAGATATTTTAGAAAATTGAACAAAATTCAGTCATCTTGGCCATATTCCACCACTGCCTCATGTTGAAAAGTAATTGTTCATGGTTTTTTTGAGTTCATATTACATCACATCCTCTAATGTATTCCCAACTATGGAGATTTTCATGCACAAGAACACAGCTTGAATCTTCAATTTACTGAAACCCTGCAGCTAATGCTTTGAACTAGATATTGGCATATTTATTGTTTTTGTTCAAATCATCATCTTCCCACACTATTTTCAATTGCAAAATGGTTATCTGCCAGTATTCTGTTGCCTGTCTCCTTGGATAGAAATCTTTTCTCAGTTACCACTTAATAAAAAAAAAATGAATAAAAACTTTTTCTGCTGTTATTGTTTAAGTTTTTTTCTTTGCGGATGTTGTTTCTATAGCTCAGCATGGAACCGGAACTCTTTTCTGCTTTGCTGCCTCTAAAGATGCTGTTCAAGGAATTTTCTGTGACAGCTAATGAAGATTTTGTGTTAATTAAGACATGGATTTGCTGTTTAGTTGATAAGCTTCTTTACAAAGTTTGTTTCTGGACTAGAGTAGCCATATCTGTTGTAAAAGTTGGTTTTAAATAATTTGAGCCCCCCCCCCTTCTATAACTGTGATATTGTTATAATTTTTATGAAGGGTAAGGGAACAATCTTAAAATTATGTGACATTTGCAAGAGCATAATTAACACTTTACCTTGGCCCACTCAATCAAATATATATCAAAGATCAAAGTTGAATCCAATATTTTACAGCTAAGAACAAATCTGAATAGTATATTCTGAGAGTCTTAAGCTGTATTCTTGTTTTTTCGTCATAGAATTTGTATATTTTATGATTTTTTTGTGAATTTTATCATCATCATTGTTGTCATTGTCGACAACAACAAAAAAGAAGAAGAAGAAGTGGAGCAGAAAGAATACACAGCTTCTTAGTAATTTATAGCTGTGCTGCTGTCTAAAACTGGGATCCCTAAACTTATTTGCTCTGTAGACTAGTTAATAGGGAAATGGGTTAATCATGACTGAAATATATTTGATAACGTGGTTTATAGTTATTTTCTAAAATAGTTTCTCATGAATTTAATTTTAAGATCTAAGGAAATTCATTTTTCTATAATTTACAAAGTAAATAAAATAACAGTGGATGATGATTCTTAATAAATTTCTTTATTTCTTGACTATTAGAACATTATCATTTCAGGTGTCATTAAGAGCAGAAAATTAAGAAAGAATTATGCAATGCTTTTAAAAGATATTCAGCTATTTTTTAAAGATCTATATAAAACTGATAGTTTATATTTTTCTTTGTGATAAGCTTATAATATATTTTGTTTAAATAAACAGATGCCAGCTAAACTAGTGTCAAGTTGTTAATCACAACTGGAATATAGATGATTGGTTAATGCAGTTAATTTCTTTTTTTAAAGGGTTTAATGAATGTATTATTAAGAATCCAAGGAAATTAGTATTCTTATATTTTTTAAAGGTGTAGCTGATTCATATAGATTCATACTTTTCCCATGTATACTGGTGCAAAGTGAAGTGAAACAGTCTGAACAATTTCATTTTCTGTATCAATGACCATTGAATCCCATGCAAAAAATTATATGATTTGATATATATGACAATACAATTATATATCCACCATAAAACATAATGTGTATCCATGTGTGTATGTGTGTAACACTTTTCACAAAGTGCCACAGCTACCACACTAGTATTCATTTGCTTCCCCACAAAATCATCTTAATGGAGAATCCAACACAAATATGGCTCAGTCACCATGATTTGTGCCATGAAGGTACTAGACTTTTCCAATACTCCTTTTATAGTGCAATACAAAAGTACTGCCTCTGAGTTAGAATTCCCAGAGCCATTTTCATCTTAATTTTGTTATATCCACCTTGAACATAACATGAGAAAGAACAGATACTACTCTTTGATTCTAGCTTCAAATATGGATAGCTATTCTCTGATTCTAAGTAGAAGTGTTGATGTAAATAATCTGGTTATTTTTTTTAAATCTATTTTTACAACTCCAATTCTTGTTATATAATTAAGAATATTTCCTTTTTTTTTAAATTAACAATTTTGACTCTTGTTAATAGTTTCTTAAAGGAATATTAACTGAGGTAAAAAAATCTCCTTTTGTTCTGTTTTGTTGCTCTCAATTCAATTACCACAAAACTTGAACAGCTACAAAGACATTTGCACAGAAAAATCCTAATAAACAGAAAAAGGGAAAAAATACAGCTGAAGAAAATCAGCCACTTCCTGTGATTGGATTACTTAGAATTTGATGGCAAATCAAGATATTTCTTTTGCCAATGACTACTGTCAAATAATTCATATTTAGTGTGTGTATGTGTGTGTATATGAAAGAGAAAGTTGTATGTTCAACAGTTTGGTCAACATTACATGTAATCTCAGTGTGTAAATAATGTTAAAATAGTTATTTGAAGAATGTGTTAATATATGCCTTTCACATATATATACACCTAAATTTTAAAGGCAAATTAATCACTAAGCTTGTTGTTGCTTTTTGATGCCATCATTAGGTTAATATCTGTTGATTTTACCAGTTTATAAAAATATCTTCTTCTTCTTCTTCTTCTTCTTCTTCTTCTTCTTCTTCTTCTTCTTCGTTGTCGTTGTGGAGGAGGAGAAGGAGGAGGAGGAGTTTTTCAAACCAGCATTAACTGATGGTATTTTACTGGAATCTGAGTGAAAACAAATCTCCTCAGGACTCTTCTGAGTACTCTAGCCGATTGAAGCACCAGTTGACAAGTTCTTTTTTTTCTTTTTTCCTGTGAATCAACACTAGGTTTGGTCTCTTGGCTGGGATAGGGTGATCTGTCTTTATCTCTAAGTCCCAGTTAATTTTATACATTTCATTCTCAAGAACAGATTCTGGTTTATGCATACATTTCTTGTATGGTCAAAATTTCTTGCATAATTCCCAGTGGATCACCTTCCCAACCCTGTCATGCCTAGTTTTGTATTCCTGTGGGGATAGTTTGTTACATTCGTTTAATACATGGTTTACAGTCTCATCTCTGTCACCGCATAGTCTACATTTACTGTTTTGTTGTGTCTTATCAATTCTTGCATTGATATAATTTGTTCTTATGGCATTATTTTGTGTAGCAATTATTAGTGATTCAGTTTCTCTTTTGAGGTTTCCTCTTCTTAACCATGTCTAAGTCTTTTCATGTGTAACCTCTCCAATTTGTCGTTTGAAGTATCCATATAATTGTTTTTCTTTCCATCTTTGTTTCTAGTTTTCGCTGTTTTTCTGTTTGTCCATATATTACATCTGCTATTATTATTATTATTATTATTATTATTATTATTATTTCTTCTTCACGTTTTTTTTACACCAGCATTAGTTGATGGTCTTTCACTGGAGTCTGAGTGACAACAAGTCTCTCAGGTCTCCAGGACTCTTCTGATTATTCTAGGTGATTTCAACAATGATGTTGTCTGGATGGTCTCATTCTTCCTTTGATTTCAAATTCCTCCAGTCTGTTTTCTAAACTTTTGGGGACCGTTCCAAGTGCACAACTACAATTGGTATCACTTTCACCTTCATATTCCACAGCTTTTTCAATTCTTTTGTAATGTCTAGGCATTTGTCTATCTTTTCATTTTCTTTCACCTTCACCTGTGATCTGCTGGACTGCAAAATGTACCAGTTCTCTTTTTCAATATTAGATCTGGTCTTCTGGCTGAGATAAGGTGATCCGTCTTTATTGTTTAGTTCCAGAGAATTTTATGTTTCATTCTCAAGAACAGATTCTGGTTTATGCATATACTATTTTATTGTATGGTCAAAATTGAGTTTGTTGCAAAATTCCTAGTGATTCAATTTTCCAACCCAGTTATGTCTAGCCTTGTATTCTAATTGTGCTAGTTTTCTTCATTTGCTTAATACATAGTTTATTGTCCCATCTCTGTCACCACACACCCTACATTTGCTGTTCTGTTGTGTCTTATCAATTTTTGCTTTGATATCATCATCCCCACCACCACCACTACTACTAGTAGTAACACCATTGATTTTTGAACAAGCTCCAACAAATTACTTTAAATCTTTGCCACTCTCCTTAATAATCTCAAATCTAAATGTGCCTAGTCTTGACTCTTCCAAATTTTCCTTGGGGCTCTCATTTTCATGTCTCTTTGGGGCTGTTCCCAGTTCTACAATGGTTATGGACACCACTGTCATTATATATATATATATATATATATATATATATATATATATATATATATATATATTTAAGTCCTGAGATGATACATTCTTGTTGTAAGATTAAGTATGAACTGCAGAACTTGAGAAGTTTGTGAGTACAAACAAAACTGTTTGGTAGATATAACCAGGCTTGATAGAATTGTTGTTTTTGATCTATATAGAAATGCCATGTACCAAAAATATATATAAAAATGCCAGTATTAAAAAAAAAGGCAGGCATACATGACTCACTCACTCATGTCTGTCATTATCAAGATTATCTCTATAATTAACTTGTTAAATTGCTACTGATTTATTATCAATAGCAAGTTTTTAATCAAGCTTTTGTTTCCAGATGAACTAACACAGTGTGTTGTCCTTGGCAATTTCAACCTCCTGTGTTAAGTCTTTCATTTTCCTTCATTCTCATCTAATATTGATTTTTATTTATTTATTTGTTTTATTCATTTCCTGTATTTTATTTATTTCTTTCCTCAGCAATTAAATATGTCGAATAATTAAGATTTATAGATTGAACATTTTTCAGAAAAAAAATTTATATTTTGGGCATGGATGATAAGTTTATAACTTGTTTCTTTTCTTTTTTGAAATTTTAAGGTTTTTTTTGGGGTTTTTTTTTGGGGGGGGGGTCATTAGGTTTTCAAGTATTTTTTGTACATCTGTTTGGGTTTGTTTGTTTGTTTTTAGGCCAAAGTGCATTAGAAATATATATATATATATATATATATATATATATATATAGGCCATTTTTTAAGCCTGCATATATGTATATATATATATATATATATATATTATATATATAATAACGAAGATGACTTACTGGGGAATAAAATATCGAGTTAGTCGCAATATTGATGGTCGATACAATATTAACCGAATAAGTCAATGTTATAAAGAATATAAAGTGCTCAATACATTAGTAGAGCGGATTTAGTATTAAGGTGTGTATAGAAATAATCTACTCAAGTTTCATCATAAAGGATCTTCAGGGTTAATTGTAATGAATTACTCAAGATATTGATTAATTACAGGCCATTGCAAAAGGGAATAATACAATTATGACCGCTGAAAACTGTTCTCAATGGTCATAATTGCATTATTCACTTCCGCAATTGCCTGTAATTAATCAAGATCTTGATTAATTCATTACAATTAACCCTGATGATCCTTTATGATGAAACTTGAGTAGATTAGTTCTATATACACCTTAATACTATATATATATATATATATATAGATAGATAGATAGAGAGAGAGAGAGAGAGAGTTTTGGACATTGTCTTTATTAATTTATAATTCGATTTTTTGTCAGGGTGTCGAGGGTAAAGAAAAGAAAAAATCTAAGGAAAGATAACAAGTAAAAAAACTATAAAAACTTGGACAATAAAACTAAAACTTAAGAATCATAAAGTGTTGACTGAAAAAAGAAATTCAATATGAAGATGTAGTAATTATACATATGAGATAAATTTAAAAGACAACATATGCAAAGCTGAACAACTTATATAGATAAAGTGATGATGTTTCGGCTGCTGTCCAGCCAAATCAATACTTTTTGATTAACAGACTCAATACTTTTTTGAACAAAATGCTTTTGGCAAACATAGAATTGCGCAAGTACACTATCCTCCTACTTGCCAGACTTAGCTCTTAGCAACTTTTTTATTTTTGTTTCCTAAATTGATAATTCATCTGATAAGATTTGAGGGGCATAGAGTATGTTAAAAGAAATACAACTGCAACTTCACACCATATCAATGGAAAACTCAAATGTGTTTTTAATGTCAAGGAGACTCTTTTCTAGAAAATTACACTTTCTTTATTGTTCATTTCTGTTTTGGTATATATAGCTTTAGTCTCATATTTTTTTAACCCACTTGTGACTGAAGAATTCAATGATAAAATGCAATAAATATATTAAAAAGAGAATTAAGAGAAAATTCAATAGTGCTTTATACAAGACTAAAACTGCAGAAGCTAAAAACAATGAAAGCCGTCAATGTTATAATTGTGTTAAGATAGAAAGCAAGGAAAAAAGGGTTAAAGTGAAAACCCACAAAAATAAAATGGTCTATTATTAGATAACAAACTATGGAGTGAAAATGAATGCCTAAAAAATTAAGGCAGTACAGAATAAACAAATAAAAGAAATTAGGTAATCACACCTCAACTCTCAATGTACTAGAGAAAAAAAAGAAAAACAAAGACCAAGGTAAAATTTATATAAGTATTACTTTCTGTTTATGGTTTTAAAAATCAAGTTTAAACTGTTTCTGTGAATTTTTAGAAAGTAATGAAAAACAGGTCATAATTCAGTTCAACAAAAATCTAAAGATTTTGTTTTGCTAACCTAGTGTCTCAAGTAAGTATCTAGTTTAGCATTCTACTTAGATTGTAAATCAAGCCCTCAGTAAAAAACATTAAAAGCTTTTAATTTACAAAAAACAACTATATTAAAGATGTATTCCAGGTTTCCTTTTGTAACTAAGAAAATTTGGTGACCTAGCTTGATCTGTTTGCTGAGTTATACAATGATATATGGTCAAAAAAACATTTAGTGAATTTTAGTAAGATTGGGGTAAAAGTATAGAGAACAATTTGAAACAGATATTAAAATGAATCAAACTGTAAATTATTACTAAACTTAGCTTAGAATGAAACAGATACGAGTGTAGAATCCAGTGAGGATCATATTTTCTTTGTTGGTTAATTTGTCTGTGAGATGAGTTTGCTAATTACTGAGCTCTGGTAAAAGTTAAAGATGAATAGTTGACGCCAAAAATTTTTTTTTCAAAATTGAAATATTTATGAGTGACAAGAAAAATATGAAGCATGATGCAACTGTTAAAGTATAAAATAATTCAAAAAAAAAATGGGAATGAAATAAAATAAAGACAAATCAGCAATTAACATTTTTTTTTTTTTAAATCTAAAAAAAAATGATGAAAAAACATCAAATCAATAAAAAGCATTAAAGTCATGAAAACTGATGAGGACAAAACAATGAAAACAAAAAAGAAAAGAAATTAGATTAGCAAAAAAATATATAATAAAAAGGAAGTAAGAAGATTGAGGAGGTGATAGGAATTGAGGAGACCCACCTTCTCCTTGGGAGAGAGAAATAAAAAATAAAAACAGGAAGGAAATGGTTCAGTAGTGGAAAAAGAAATGTGATAATGAAAGATAAAGAAAGCAGGGTATGTTTTGAAACTGCTGCTGGGGAAAGACAGACACCACCAACTAGCAAAAACAAAGCAATATCTGGAAGCTCTTTAATCATTAGTGGTAAAATCAATGAGCGAAAATTACAAATCAATGGGCAACCAGTCTGTTACTTTTTCTTTCTCTCTGAGATTTTTACAAACAACCATTTTTCTCTCCAGTTATTGAAGAGAATATAATTTTACCGACCATTCTCTCTCTCTCTCTCTCTTCTCTCTCTCTCTCTCTCTCTCTCTCTCTCTTACTGATTTGGTCTATTTCCAATCATCTATCAGCTGTTCTTAATTGTTCACTGGTACCAATCTACCTGTCTTTCTCTACCCTACCTCTTCCTAGGGATTAATAATATCTTATGTCAGATAAATTATGAGATGA